>CM066329.1:315556041-315973541 GCA_033807585.1 Hydrophis major
ATGAAGTTTTATTGCATATTGGAGAGACAAAAGTGGCCAAATGAAAGATAGAAAGGAGACATGGGAAGACAAAGTATTACATGGCCAGAACATTAAAAAAAATAGCATTAAAAAAATAGTAATAACAAGACTTGGCAATGGCTAAGAGCAGAAAAATGGCAGAAAGAAACAGAGGGGCTATTTCTGGCTGCACAAGATCAAGCCTGTGAACAAATGCATACAAAGTCAGAATTGAGAGGGCAGCAACAGGAAAAAAAACACCTCTGAAAAAAGGGTGAAAAAAACAATGGATCACCTAGTTAGCGTCTGCATGAGGATTATACAGACTGACTATAAACAATAACATGAAAAGTAGCATTCTATACCCATCTATTTCCTTGATAAGCAGAGTCTGACAACATTGCTACATGGATAAAAGGCAGGATCCATTGTCATTATTTTTCTGGTATTCCTATGCAAGGCCTTTAATTCTGCTTGAGTCCTGTACACACTTTCAGCTGAGTATCAGATGGCTGGAATAGCCCAGGTGTTGATTGCCATGATGGATATTTACTCCACTGAGTTTGGACTTTTAAGTCTTCTTCAGTCTCATAATGTATTCATGCCTAACCTTATTCTTCACTTCAGCGTTCTTGATGTTGTCAAGCAATGGTGCAGTGGAAGAACTGGTGGGACTATAAAACAATAGAAAATGAAGATGCTAAATTGCTCTGGCACTTTAAAATTCAATCAGGTAAGCACCTTCCACATAACATCCCAGATTTTACAATTGTTGATAAGAAGGACAAAAAAGTCTGGATAGAGTATGTAGCAATACCTGGAAAGAGTAGGATAGAAAAGAAAGAACTGAAGAAAAATCACAAAATACAGATACCTGGAAATAGAAGTAGAACAACTGTGGCAAAAGAAACCAAAGGTAAGACTAATAGTATTGGTGTCCTGGATGCAACCCCAAAACAACTGGAGCATGTTAAACACTGTCAAGTATTGACAAAACCAAAATCAGTTATTTGCAAAAGGAAGCTTTGCTTGGAGCATGTTAGAGCCTGTGAGATTTCTATATCTTTAATACCATCAAATAACAACCCTATCTCATGTCTGTGGGGAAAGACTACATCTGTCAATTCAAAAGTCCAAGTATAAACAGTTGGCTAACTGTGCAACCAAACATAATAATAAATAAAATACAAAATAATAATAACACAAGTCGTAAAAGTAAAACTACATAATGTTCCATGGGCTAGAAAAATACAATATTCAAATTCTTTGGTGCAAGACTTGAATTGAAGCAATGTATTTATGAAAAATACATAAATTTGTAGACATCACTATCATATTATGCAAGTGTTAGAAGCAAGAATTCTGGCATATTTCGTGTCTTGGCTGAAAAGATTAAAATTACAAAAGGTTCTTCAAGAGAAAAGCAGAAAATAAGAAATATCAATTGTGTTTGAAGCTATAGCAACAGCAAGCCTGCAATTTCCAGAGCCATTTGTATTTAACTGAAGACAGATAAGGCTAAATATATTAACCACAAGTTTTAGAGATTGATTTTGAATGTATATTAGAAAGAGTGTCAGTTGAAATAATATTTAAATATTCTATAACTATATGAATATATAAAGACAGTATCTTAGTTATATAGACAGCTTAAATGATCATTTGTGAGACTTCTACCTCTCCATATAATGATTTATAACAAGCAATCTGACTGGCATTTATTCTGGCTTATTTTTTGTGAAATAGCAGGAGTGTATCATCATCAGGCTTCTTCTGATTTTAGACTAAGATCTACTGGCATGTATCTCCTTCTACAATAATTTTCATTGCTTATATTAGTTCTATAAAATGGGTCGCCAACCTTTTGGACCTCAAGGACCACCAAACTCATAATTTTAGATTCCAGGACCACTAACCAGTTCTGTGGGCGTGGCCTAATTTGTGGGTGTGGCTTGTCAGTCACATGACTGGCTGGGCATGGCTTGTATGTGAATATTATAAATATTGAATATTTTATTAAAAAAGAACAACTTTTACCCAAAATCAGGCAAAGCAGGCAGGCACATTGAGTTGCTCACAGAATCACAGATTCATTCAGAGATCTATCTATCTGTCATTGGCTAGCTCAGTCTGTCACATAAAATTTGCTTGCCAGCAAACTCACAAAATTAAATCACAACACACCATGCATGTAAATATTGAATTTTTTATTTTAAAAAAAGAGCAACTTTTACCCAAAATCAGGCAAAGCAGGCAGATTGAGTTGCTCACAGAATGATTCAGTGATCTATCTATCTGCCATCAGGTAGCTCAGTCTCTCAAATTTGCTTGCAGTGAGTCTGAACTTTATTTGCTTGCAAAAAGCAAACCTTCAGTCCTAAGGGAGGTTTCCAAAGAGCTAAAGACGAGCTAGAAAGCAAGAAATCCAACCATTTTCTGTTTCCTAGCTAATCTAAATCTCCCAGCACAGCAGAACAGATGATGGTCGGAAAATGGAAAAATAGCAATTTAGCAGGCAAGTTTGCTGGGTAAGGAGTGAGTAGGCAGGGAGGGTTCCCATGGGCCATGTGGGCCGCGCAGCCTTGTGTTTCTGCGCAGCCTGGATTAATTGCTTTGTGGGGGTGCTCTGAGGGTGAGATTTTTCTGTGGCCCACCAAAATTTTCTCGCAGCCCACTGGTTGGTGACCACTGCTATAAAACTACAATACAGCATACTATTTATCATTCTTATTTAGAAACTGATATAAAAACATATATTAGAGCTATAAAACGATTTGTAAAAATAAAATCCTATTTTCAATGTATGCTCCTTTACAAATTGTCTAATTCCTGGGTATCCTTAAATGATAGCATCTATGCATTTGTATGCTGACAGATTTGGGGGGGGGGGCGACTTCTAACATGGCATACCTGTCATAGCTCCTGGGTTTGTTTATATTCTTTAAAAGCAATGGTTGCAAATAATAACATTATGCTTTGAATATGAAAACAGCCTTGAATGCTTTCTACATTGTATTTGAGATAAAGGACAGTACATGTAGTCCTTGGCTTACAATCATTTATTTAGCAACCATTCAAAGTTACAATGGCACTGAAAAAATTTACAACACCCCCAAGGTCACATGACCAAATCCAGATGCTTGGCAACCAGCATGTATTTGTAATAGTTGCAGCATCCTGGAGTCAGGTGGTGCCATTTGCAACCTTCTCAGCTGGATTCCAACAAGCCAGGTCAATGGAGGAAGCTGGATTCGTTTAACAACCAAGTGATTCACTAAACTGCAGTTATTCACTTTACAACCATTTGAGGAAAAAAGGCATGTAACTGAGTCACTTAATAACCACCTTTAAATTTTGATCCCAATTGTGGTTTTAAATCAAGGACTCTATGTGTTTTTCTTTCTTTCATTTAATTATGTCTGATTCTTGGAAGCTGCCTGAACAAGTGCTTGCAGATTTCTTGGCATGTTTTTTTAGAAGTGATTTGCCATTGTTTGCTTCCTAGACCTGAAAGAAAGTGACTAGCCCAAAGTCACCCAGGGGCTTTGGACCTAAGGTTGAACTAGAATTCAAGATCTCTCCATTTGCAGCCTAATGCCTTGCCATCACAACCAAACTGTCTATAAAACTGGCATATTCAAGCTGTAACGCTTTATCCGTATACCAAAGGCAACTTCTGTATAAGAAAATGATGCCATAAAACAATGAATTGATGTATTTTGTCTCATCCTGTCTTTTGGCTATTAGTTCTTGATAATGTTATTTAGAAGAACAAAGCCTGCAGTATTCTGTGCAAGTGTCAGGCCTGTCGACTTCAAGAGATGACACTATTAAATGATTGCCAGTTTAGAAGTAGTTTCTAGCATTTGCTCAGGCTGATTACTAATTCAACAGTCATTTTAGCTCTGATATATTCCATTTTGCATGATTCAAAAAGAAAATAGATTTTTAAGAATTTGTGGCATAAAACGAACTTCTGCATTTAAAAGGTTACATTTTAGTACTTGAAGTATAAATATGGGTTTATACTTAATAGGACATTTGTAAAAGTGCACATATATTTAAGGCTCAGCTAAATTTATTCAGAGCAAGAATAACTACTTCCCTTCCCTATATATTTTTAAAACTATTTTTTTAAAAAAGCCCAATAACTAGCTTTTCATATGAAGAATAATCATCCAAATGAGAAAAGAAATACTATAGTACTTTTTATGTATCTCAAAGGTCTGTTTCATTTAAATGGTGATTTTATTATATTGTCTTTACTAAAAAGTTTTTGATGAACATAATTAAAGTTGACATTTATTAACCAACATTATTTATTGGCATAAAAATGTTGAGAACCCTTGCTCTAGCGGATGTCAATATTAGGACCTTGATGGGATACTGCACTCCTCTTGGTCTTATTAGACCTTCTGGATGTTTTTGATATACAATATCGTTCAGGACCCCTATTAAGGTTGGAACACTGTATTTGGAACACTGTTCCTACTTCAGTACAGCAGCTCCATGCTGTGGTAGTGGGGAGAATGGTCAGCCTAATAGCTTCTTACTTGTGGAATTTCATAGAAGTTGTCCCTTGTAGAGGGTATGGGGTGGCCTTGAAGGACAGTATGAAGAGCAAGGCAACAGTCAGATAAGCAGAGCTTGAATTTGTTCCAAGAAATTAATTTGAGAAAATACCTCAGATAGACCTCTTCCCTGATCTTGGTGTGATAGAGCTGTTAGTTTTCCACTTTTTGATATATATGGAAAGGTCTGGTAGTCCAGAAGGCACCACCACCTACATGCTAATAGTCCTTAACTTTATATTTCCATACTAGATCCATCTGGAAATTTTGTCCTGCTTTTCAAAGCCTGGATGGATGGGAACTGGATGGGACAAATCAGGCTGAAATCATATTCCATCAAGATAGAATTACTATTCATTGCAGGTCTCTGCAGACTTCAAAATTGCCATGTCTGCAATTTGAGGATGGGCATGCAAAAACTCTACAGTAATCAAAGGAGCTTTATCCAGCTTCAGATGGTATATCTGGCCCTTTCTGGAGTCGAAGGATCTGGCTACAGTGTTCTTATGATGAGATTAGACTTCTGCAGTGCACCATATAAGGGACTGCATTGGAAGACCATTTAGAAATTACAGTTGGTTCAAAATAAAGAAGCTCACTTACTGATTGACATCAGTCATTTTAATAAAATTGCATCTATTTTGTGGACCTGTGGTGGTTATCAGATTTTTGGGTGCAGTTTGAAATGTTCATCAGTTTCTTTGTAGTTTTCTACCTTGCTGATTGTAATCAGGATTGACCCACCCAATGAGATCCTCCAGCAATGTGGCCTTACATTTAACTTACACTATGCCAATACATTACAACATCCTAGATTCATGGGAAAAACTCAGTGTGTATGAAGGCCAACACCAGCTAAAGAACTGACAGTTGTGACTTTACATTTTTGTGTATGTAATAATAATGTGAATATAATTCAGTTTATTAAAGATGATGAACAGTATTTTCTACTAAAATAATTAAATCCAAATGTAAATCTCATAATGTGTGTGTGCATAGATTTTTTTTCATTAACTTCTTAAAAATAGGCTATAGTTTGCTCCAAAGCAGAGTTCTAGTTACCAGAATTGGATAAATCATCAAAGGTTCACAGAGAGATTCTTATCATCACAGGAGAAAATTGAGTATTAATTAAGAGGCATGTATGCCAAAGTAATATAAACTTATTTATATTGGTCTAGGAAATGCACAGTCATGCCTGCAAAAACACTTACAAATAGAAGAAGAAATATGTTTTAAAATATATTGGACAAAAAGGAAAAGTTAAACATGGGATTGATAAATTATTAATATTAATTAGGAAAATAGCCTGAAAGAAACTTTCTCTGCTCTTCAGAAAAAGAACTCTTGAGTACAAAAATTCTCAACAAACTTTTTCAATAATTTTGCATTCTAAACTCAATGTTCAGAGTCCAAAATGCATTCTTTTACTTTTTTTGCATAAAAGTTCACATTTTAACTATCTTCAGAGTTGAACATTAAAATTTTATATCCCTGCTCAGTATTGCAAAGACAACATATGCCTCTGAAGCTTGTCACACTGAGTAAACAGAAAAGGGAATATGTTTTTCTTTTTGCAACAGGATGCATCATGAAATAAATAATGTTGCAGTGGTTAGGTCAAGGAAAGAACAGATTTTAAAAGAAAAACATTAAAGAGGGAAGCAGAAGATGAAGTTATCAACATTTTGTGATTACTTTACTAAACCTTAGTTCATATGTCTCCATGCTCACTGTGTATTTTATTGTAATCATTAACCAGACACAAGAACAGTATTTTTCAGTTGGTAATGGCCCCTTGACGTATTTTGAAGAAAAATAGAAGAAAAGTTATTTTGCCTGAGTGTACTGTTGTATATAAAGCATAATAATATTGACTTTTAATGATTTCTTGAAGCTTTCATTTGTGCTATAATATTATAAGGGAGGTTGAAAATTGCTTTATCAGAACATTCAGCTCTTTCTACTTCTCACCATGGCATCAATTGCATGTCAGAAAATATTTCTAAATATTAAAGTACTTGCCTGCCTATAAAAACAGCATTTGTGTGTGGCATTTCTATCAAAGTTTAGTCTATCCTTAGGCAATGCTGTAGTATTGACAATGTTCAGTTAGATAAATTTGATACATTCAACAATAGATTTAAACATGGATAAATAAGTAACAACTTATTAAATCATAATTCCCACATTTAACCTCAAACATCTCTATTCAGAGATCATTCAGTAACAGATCATGAGAAGATGCTGTACAGAGAGGAAGAATCAGGCCATACAGTAGAAGGGAAGGGATAAAAAAATGCATTATTCCAAATATGTCCATTTAAAATGAACATGAAAGTTTAAGGGGTGTGGAAAAAAAGCATTATTTTTGTAAAATTATAATTTGATTTCTCTCTCCAAATCTTCCAAGCTTTTTAATAAATAAATATTTGCACTTTATACCAAGGGTAAAGAATGTCATGTCCATAAGATTCTGTATATTTAGTAGCATATCCATGGTTTTATTTCTGTTAAGATTCTGTTACTTAAAATGTGATTAAAAGTGAAACTGACCATCCTCCAGCATCTTGCATCCTTATTATCCTTATTAGAATGTTATTTACAGTAATGGACCCCATAGGTGACTTTAATAAATAAAAACTGGCTTTAGCCGTGGATATTTTAAGCAAATTTGCCCAACTTTTCAGCAAACAAGCTTTGTTTCCACTGCCAATATGTCTGAGAATTTTAAGGCATTGCCAGTTCATTGAAAGAAGGAATAAGCATATATCTGTGATACCTGACAAATGTAAGATTTATGTAGGCATGTAAGTTTGGGAGTTACTCTACAACACTTCCAAAAGTCTCTGAGGACACTCTTGATATCCCAAAACAGCATTCACACAAAATTTGATCTGCCTATTTCTGATTTTAATTGAATATTTTTTTAAAAAATATACAGTATATGCCTCCAATTATTTAGTACCCAAAAACAAAAACAATACATTACAAGAATTAATAAAAACATTGAAATTAATGAAAAGAAAGAAAGAAAGAAAGAAAGAAAGAAAGAAAGAAAGAAAGAAAGAAAGAAAGGAGGGAGGGAGAGAAAGAGGGAGGGAGGAAGAAAAAAGAGAAAGAAAGGAGGAGGGGAAAAAGGAAGGAAGAAAGAAAGACTATAAAATTTAACAAGATTGTTAAAGATATTTTTGATTATATTCACAAATCACAAATATCAGCAATCAGCAATTATTGCTATATCAAATGTAGATTATCACCCAATAATTATTACTTTGATCATTTTCCTTCTACAAATATTCCATAGTATGTAATGTTTTGACAAATCCATATACTAAAGATATAGATAAACAAAATATCTACTGCCTATCTGTATAATTTGAGAAATTCTTGCTCAAAAGTCATGTTTACAGTCCTATAGATGTCCAGCCCAATTATTCCAACAATAGAACAAAGCCAAATTCAGTTATGATTGTGTTTTCAACAGCAAGTTGGTTGTATTTAGCGCTCACTAATTTTCTGAGGTGTTCAATAGGCACAAAAAAACTAATGGCCATGGGAATAAATTGCCTTCAAATAGCTACTTTAACTGAATAAACTGCCAAGAAGTATAAAAAGTACTCTTATGTGAATCACGCTCCCTTTTTAAAATAGCCGTGTTTTGAAAAGTTCTAATTATCCCCAAATAGATTTATTGGCTATTTTTATAATTTCAGATTATCGCACAATATAAACTTTACAATTATAATCTTAGTTATATTGGCAACCAATAGGTCTTGAAGCATTAAGAACAAATTTTGAATCTAATACACGAACACTTAAGGAGCCACTGGGGTCAATAATAGATTTTAAATGGAAACAAAAGAGGCAATGATTGTTATACTTCCTTATTCTACCTGATAACCAAAGTAATATACATGAGAGTCAGATGCATCCATAGGAACCAATACTATGTTTAAAATGACAGAAAGATATTTTGGAAATATTATAGAAATCCTGTTTCTTTCATATACATGTATGATGTCTCAAGGTTTGTAGAGATAAGTATACCTTACAGCAGCAGCTCCCAACCTTTTGGGCAATTCCATAGACAGAAGTTTTTCTGTGGACCAGAGGGGGTGTGGTTTTGTGTGCTGCCTGCATCCCATGGATGGGGCTTTGCTTGTTTGCGTGGCCCAGTTTCTGCCATGCCACAGACCAATGCTGGTCCATGGACCAGGGGTTGGGGGTTAGGGTGGCCCTGCCTTTACAGAACAATGCACTTATCTTTTGACCTCCTTGCATGCCTTTGATAAGAATGTAGGAAATTAAATCTGTTTTTCCTAACATGTAATTAAAATTTGCGTAGTGACCACTTTGAAGGATATTCCGTTAAGAATAGTATCCTATGCATTTTATGTGAATACTAAACTGTTGGATAGAGGTTTATATATTTGATAGAATCAATGATAGAGTGAAATATACTAATTGAGAAAGCTTTTAGAATCCTCATACTAAAATATATGAAGGAATCATCTCACAATGTAAACCTCCAGTCCTGATATCAAAATTATTATTGTGACTCACTTGCATCAACTGTGACTTGCAGCAATGTACCATGCACAGTAATGAATACAGAGTACAGAGTTATACCACAGTCATATTTCAATTAATAATATTAGGAATGTAAGTTTTTTTATTTATGAAAGAGTGGCATATTTAAATGAAAGTTATTACAAGATTATTAATTTAAACCAAACTACAGATAATATATAAAAACATGTGCTTTGTGAGTTAAATAGAACACATCATTCCAGGCCAAAAATAAATGACAAATCAAAATATCCTTTAGAAACTTGATATCAATAGGGCTACTTACTACCTTTTTAATTAAAATAATTATATCAATTAAAAATATTTTAATTGTATAGTATCAGAGTGGTATCAAGATCATACAAACTTACCCTGAACTGGAAGCTCTCCTTAGAACAATCAAGTTTTGCTAAAACAATGCTTATCAAAAAAAAATGGTTTATAATTGAAACAAAGAAGAGGATATTTCCCATGTTTAGAAAAGGCTATATATTTCTCTCTACCATGAATGGACAGGCAAGCCCCTAACTCTTATTCATTAACCATTTCTCAACTTTCATATATATTCAAGCCAAATAGGCCATGGCTTGTGATAATCTGCATAGAAAGATTACATCCAAACTTCTCTTTCTTTCTTAAATGAAAATGTATTAATCCTTTTAGAATAGAAGTAAAAGCTTTGTACCTAAGTCAGATAAATACCATTGTTTGATTAAAGGGTGAAAGCAGGAAACGCCTAGAGTAGTAAGACTTTTTGTATCAGGTATCCTTCTTCCTCTAAGGAATATATAAACGAATCTATATATTCCTTAGAAAACTAAGGTTAGTTTTCCTCAGAAAACTAAGGTTAGCATTATGTATTTATTTATTTCGCTTTATATGGTTATCCATTTCACATTAGGATTGCTAACAGTCATTAAAAACATAAAATAACCATAACATCACAGTAAATACAAACTGGCAAACAAGATAAAAATGATCCCAGCCACCCAGCATCCCAAATGGGTCTTCAGAACCAGCTAAAAAAACACTAGAGTTAGGGCTAATCTAACCCCATGGGGGAGCAGTGATGTTTCAAAAAGCAAATGCCATAACAGGAAAGACCTGTAGTTTGCCTTTCCCATCGGATCTGATGAATTGAGTAGATACAATCAGAGAGAGATGGTCATTCACATAACTCAGCTCCATGCCAATGCCATTTTGTTAATGCTTTTTTTTTTTTTAATTTTTTTTTGATGTATGTAAACAAACAAGCAAATCCTTGTTTCACTTAAATATAATATGGATTTACTCATAATCTTATTTTTGTAGTACAAGGTCAGTGAAATTCTATTTATGCAACTAAGAAGCTCTTTATAGCATACTTCCTATTATTGACCATTATTCTGGATAGCATTTTTCAGTTGTTGTAGAGCAACAGTGGGACAATTATCACTATTATGGCCCATTTTGACAATTTCTGAGATGTTTCTGATTGGTTTGTATAATCCAGTAGGCAAGTCTAGATGGCTCTTGTCCTAATCCATCAGAGTCATTCTTATGTTCATTTGGATATTTAACATTTTAATGGGTTGCATTAATTAAAATAAATATGCCATACAATCAGGGACAGAATTTTTAAGAGAAATAAGCACAGTCAGTATGAAAGTCCCTTTGTGCGCATTTCTCAGTATGATTCATGTTGCAAGTAGTTCCATTCTGTTCCCTTGAGAGAAAAAGAAACTGATCTTGCCAGAAATATATTTTGTTTGGTGGCAGATCATTAAAACAAAAGATAGTGTGATTTTATTGGCAAAATACATTTAGGTGGTAGAAGCAGCAATTTTATTTCAAATTCTTGAAGCATATCTATTTTTCCTTTAAGAAATCTTTAGGGAAAACAGTTCTGTGAATATAGATTGATAAAACTTTAAATACTACTTTATAAAGATTGGAAATAATGAAACAGCATTGTCATTTAATTCAAAAGCCTCAGCAACTATTTACGCAATACTGCAGTTAAAATAAAAGAGGAATAAGTATTAGTGGTGAAAAAAAGCTTATCTTGAAAATATATATTTATATATTTTAAAAGTAGACATCTTTTTGCCAACATTTTCATCTTTTGACTAGCAGAGACTCATTCCTACAACAATTTACAACAAAGTCCTTGAATAACGATTTGATAATGTTCTAACTTAGGAAAAAGCATTTGTTTCACGCTCAGATAACTGCCTCATCCTTCTGGAGATTATCAAGCATCTGTTTGGTTAACACATACAATGTCTTCTATCTTGAACCACACATGTCACCCTTGCTGCATTTATAGAGCAAACAAACTGAAATCATGCATGCAGCACTGTTGTGTGAGTACATGTATGGTTCTAGATTCAGAAGGGAGATAAGTATAAATCTCATGATTTCTGTATATGGAATTATTTCCAGATTATATCCAAATATGTTCTGGTTTGTATAAAATAATGACAATGGTGATTCAAAAATATTGCCAATATTAACTTAGTCCAGAAGATTATATTTGCATAAAGATCAAGATTAATGCAAAATTAATCATGTATGAATTGTATACTGTATAAAATATTTTGATTCAAAGCTATCAAAGTCTAAAACTGAATGCTTGGAACTCACACAAAAAAGTTATGTTAAAGAAGAGGATACCTAAATCATGGTCAGAAGCTTATATTACACTTGTCCCAAAAGAGGAGGCCGATCCATTACAAATCAAGAACTATAGACCTATTTCTTTACTAAGATTATAACATTTTTGCTTCAATATTGGCAGAAAGACTTAAAAAATACTTAAATAATTTTATCCATTCTGATCAAAATGGATTTCTGCCAAAGAGACAAATTAAAGACAATATGGGAGTAATCTTGGACACTTCGGAATACTACGAGGCACATCCTGAAAAACAAATGGCTTTGATATTTCTAGATGCACAGAAGGCATTTGATAATGTGAATTGGCGATTCATGTTATTACAGCTGGAACAGATGGGTTTTGCAAAAAAAATTATTCAAGCAATAGAAGCTATATATCATAAGCAAACGGCAAAGGTAATGATAGAGGGAGAACTGACAGACTCTATTAATATAAGAAAAGGAATAAGACAAGGGTGCCCACTATCACCTCTGTTGTTTGTGTTAACCTTGGAAGTGCTAAACAGAAATATTAGAGACGAAAAGAATATAAAAGGGATGAAAATTAAAAAGGAAGAATTTAAGTTGCAAGCATTTGCAGATGGTCGGGTTTTCATTCTAGAAGACCCACTAGAAACAGCATTAAAATTGACAGAAAAGATAGACACATATGGACAGGTGGCTGGTTTGAAAATAAATAAAGATAAGATAAGACAAAGATCTTGACGAAGAATATGCTATCAAGACAAAAGGAAGAATTGGCAGACCTATTGAAAATCCAGGTCACGAATAAGATCAAGTATTTGGGGATACACTTGACAGCAACAAGATGCAGTACACTAAAAGAGAATAATTCTATCAAACTTAAGCAGCAGATAGTGCTAGATTTGGCGAAATGGGAAAATTTACAACTGTTATTAATAGGGAGAATATCAACAATAAAGATGAATATATTACCCAGAATTTTATATTTGTTCCAAACAATTCCAATTAGGCTTGGAAAATATTGTTTTGAAGATTTAAATAAAATTGTGTTGAAATATATATGGCAAGATAATGTGAGAAGTGTTAGATTAAAGTATCCATTTTTGTGACTCAAACCTCATGTTGAAAGGAGTGTCTTTAGGGTAGGGAGGTACCAGGCACTGATTGAACTATCCTGGAATGTCTGAACTATTGAACCACCTTGGAACGTATCGTGTTAGGGAAGTGCTTGTTGTGTGTTATGCACCATATAAGGTAATGAATTGTAACCTGTGTTCTGAAAGGTAGATTGTAAACCAAGCCATTTGCATTTGTAGTTTAGGGTATAAGAATAGAGCAAATGCTATGCTTTTTGTTCCTCCCAGCTGCCAAGGGTGGAACCCACACCTGCAGATGTGTATTCAATAAAGCCTTTTTACTTGAATCAACTTTGAATCTTGGTGGTCTTTTGAGCCGCAATCACACAATTTGGGGGCTCGTCTGGGATCCTCGATGGTGGTCAACTGGAAAATGGGGACCAGGTAAGAGAGTGGCCATGACCTCCCGTTGAGAGGTACCTCTCCCCGAATTTGGTCAGACTCCTGAGATGACTGGGAATCCAGACAGTCCTTGGAGAAAGAACTAAGACGAAATGCCGGCTGAGAGTTTGTGAGATCGATCTGAGTTGGGGACGCCCGCACATCTTTTGACTGCGGAGAGTCCAGGAGTGATCAGATGAGGTAAACTTTGTTCCTTTCATTTGTATCAAAAAGAGAGAGGGCCTTAAACTCTCTGGGAGAATCCAGTGTCTGCTGGAGGACTGGGACTGGTGAGTCAAGGCTCTGGGAGTCTGGAAGAGTAGAGATGGGAAAGAGACAGAGCAAGGGTCTGGGAGACCAGGAAAAAGCCTGTCTGGGACAGGGAAAATCCGACAATGGCAGAAAACCAATTCCGGTAGATTCGCCTTTGGGACAACTACTACAACAGTGGTTCTCCCCAAATCTGAAGGAATTCACCAAATGTCTCAAAAAGAAACACATAATTTATCTTTGTCGAGACCGATGGCCAAAATACCCTTTGATTGATCCGAAATTTCCATATCACTGGAGTCCTGAGGGGGAAACCAGTACCTATTGGATGACCCAATTACGATACTATATTCTCTAACACAAAATGACCACTCAAATTGCATACATAGATGTATGGTTTCATGTGAAATTTGAAGGTCCTGTCCCTCCAATCGAGGGTCAATACATGTCTCAACAGAAGGGCAGCAAAAGCAAGACGGATGATTGGCTTCAGAGTCTGCCGCCCTCAAACCCAAATTTGAACAATGCACCCACCAATATTCCTATGGTACCGCCGCCATTGCCAGTGGCACAACCCCCTCCTCAGCCACCTCCCTATCTGCGGCTGATAAAAGAAATGGAACAATTGAAGAGAGATGTTCAGAATTTTCCATTCAGAGACAAACCAGAAGTAGATGCCTTCCCCTTAAGGGGTTAATGCCGAGGGTAACCCTGTCATGGTTTTTGTGGTTGCTCCCATAAAACCGACTGAATTGTGAGACCTGAAAAAGACTCTTCCAAAGCTACATGAGAATACTCATGAGGTGGCGGAACAGTTGGAATTGTTTCTGGGGCTGAATGATTACACTTATCAGGAGTTGATGTACATCCTGGGGCATCTATTCACTCCTGAGGAGCGTAATCTCATTTGGACCTCGGCATGGAAAGCCTGGGACACCAGACACAATGGGCAACAAGGAGCGGTCCCTGGAGATCAAAAATTCCCAATAGCCGATCCCAATTGGGACCCAAACACCCAAAACGGTAGGGATAATATGCAGAATATGAGAGCAATGATTCTGGAGGGGATCAAACTGGCTATCCCACAAGGGAAAAATTTAACAAAAGCCTTTGAGGTAAACCAAGGCAAAGATGAATCCCCTGGAGATTATTGTACCAGACTCCGAAAAAGTCTAGTTAAGTACTTGGGAGTAGATCCCGCTACACCAGCATTTGAGGCAATGCTAAAAATGCAATTTGTGACTGGAGCCTGGCCAGAAGAAAATTCAGAAAATGGATAATTGGGGAGCAGTGGGAATCATTGAACTCCTGAAGGCAGCCCAACAAGTTTTTGTGAACAGAGACACCATAAAAACCAGGCAAAAGTCACAAATGATGGTTGCAGCTGTACAGGCTGCAGCAAAGAATGAAGTAAAGAAGAGTGGGAATTTTGGGAAGGGTCCAATTGGAGAAAGAAGAAAGAATTTTGGGGGATACAATCAGGGAGGTTTTCGAGGTCAAGGAAGAGGCTCTAGAGGAAGAGGCATGGGAATGAGACAGCCCGGAATGGATAGGAGCTGCTTCAGGTGTGGGAAGGAAGGCCACTTTGCGCGTGACTGTCCAACCAACCGGGAAGAGCGGAGTTATGCATTGTATGACGATTAGGGCTGTTCCGGCTCCTTTAAGAGGACCCATGGGGAGCCATTGGTAAACATTTTAGTGGGTCCTAATCATCAGGAGCGGCTGTTTCTGATAGACACTGGTGCAAGCCGGACTTCTGTGTGTGACTCGGTAGAGGGTGCACATAGATCAAGGAAAGTGATAAAAGTAGTTGGGGTGAGTGGAAAATCACAGGATGTGAGTGTGTTTGAACAAATTAGACTGGAGATGAATGAGGTAGTGACTGAAGCTGAAGTGTTGTACATTCCTGATTCTGGAGTGAATTTGCTAAGGAGAGATTTGTTGCCTGCTTTCGGTATCCAGTTGTGGGATACCGGGAAGGAAATAAGGATGTGGAAGATGACTGTGGAAGATGAGAGGGCAATTCCGGATGAGGTCTGGGCAGGAGGAGAGAAGGCAGGGAGAATGAACATTCAGCCAATTAAGATTCAAGTGCAGCCTGGGGTGACGAAGTTGTGGACATCCCAATATTCAATGAGTAGAAGGGGAAGAGAGGGGTTGAAGCCTGTGATCGATAGATTGTTGAAACAGGGCATGTTGGAGCCTGCTATGTCACCTTTCAATTCCCTAATATTGGCGGTATTGAAGAAGGATGGGAAGTATAGATTAGTTATTGATTTGAGGAGAATCAATGACATAGTGGTTCCCAGATTCCCAGTGGTTCCTGATCCCTATACCATCTTGGGACGAATCCCTCCCAAAGACAAATAGTTTACTGTGATAGATCTGAAGGATGCCTTCTGGGCATGCCCCCTGGAGGAGGGAAGTAGAGACTTGTTTGCATTTGAATGGGATGATCCTGAGAGTGGGAGAAAACAGCATTTAAGGTGGACAGTACTTCCCCAGGGATATACTGAGAGCCCTTTGTTGTTTGGACAGGCTTTGGAAGAAAAGTTAGTGTCTTTTGAAAAAGGGAAAGGAATCATGTTGATTCAGTATGTGGATGACTTGTTGACTAGGGAAAAAGAGAAAGAGGTTAGAGCAACATCTGTGGCTTTGCTAAATTGGCTGAAGGAACAAGGATTAACAGTTTCAAGGGAAAAGATCCAGTTTGTGGAAAGGAAGGTGAAATATTTGGGGCATTATATTCAGCAGGGGGTGAGGTTTTTGGATCCTGAGAGGGTGAAAGGGATCATGAGCCTGGCTCCTCCCCGAAACAAGACAGAAGTAAGGAAGGCCCTTGAACTATTGGGATACTGCAGAATTTGGGTGGACCAATATACTGTGTTAGCCCAATTCCTGCACAGGAAGCTGGTAGGAAAAGGAGAGAGTATAGAATGGTTAGAGGGAGATGATGAGAGATGGGAGGGTTTAAGAAGGCACTGTCATCCGCACTGGTTTTGGCTTTGCCCAATTTGAAGCTCCCATTTCATCTGCATGTGTCAGCAGCTCAGGGAACAGCACTAGAAGTGTTGGCGCAGAAGGGGGGGCAATACCAGCCCATCGCCTTTCTGAGCAAAACTCTGGAGCCAGTGGTGAGGAAATGGCCATTCTGTGTGCAGACTGTGGCTGCTACAGCTATGTTGATGGTAGAGAGCAAGAAGTTAACCTTTGGGGGGGGGGCCTTGTGGTGCATTCTCCTCATCAGGTTACTTCTGTGCTAAGTCAGTTGGCAACAACTTGGATGACAGAGGGGCGGATTCTCAAATATGAGATTATTTTGAGAACCAGCCCTGATGTAGTGATTGGGACAGACAGGAATTTGAACCCAGCAGAATTCCTAGAAGGAAGAAGGCAGGAATGGGAGGCTGAGGACCATGATTGCTTGTTGCAAGTAGATTTGATGACAAAGGTGAGGGAGGATCTGGAGGAAGGGGAGAGATGGTTTGTGGATGGATCGAGCAGGGTTGAGGAAGGAAAGAGGAAGTCAGGATTTGCAGTTGTGACAGGATAAGGGGAGGTCATAGAAAAGGGCTCCCTTCCTTTTTCATGGTCGGCATAAAAGTGTGAGTTGTTTGCTCTGAAGAGGGCCTTGGAGTTGGCTGAAGGGATTGATGTGACAATCTGGACTGATTCCAAATATGCCTGGGGTGTGGTCCATACCTTTGGTAAAATCTGGCAGGAGAGGGGTTTTATCAAGGCTGATGGGAAACAAGTCGAACAATTACAGCTTGTAGAACAGGCCTTGGAAGCCCTGCAACTGCCAAATCAAGTGGCAATAGTGCATGTGAATGCTCATCAGAAAGGGAACACCCCAGAGGTAGTTGGGAACAGGTGGGCAGACAAGTGGGCGAAGGAAGCTGCAGTGGAGGTGGAGCTGGTAATGGCATCAATTCCCTTGCTAGAAATGGAAGAGGATGAGGATTGGAAACCAGAGGGAAAAGAGAAAGATGATTTGGAAAAAGAAGGGTGTACACTGACGGAGAATGGGTGGAGAACCTCAGAGGGAGTGAGAGTGGTTCCTGTGAATGTAATGAGAGGAATTCTGGAGAAGGTACATGAGGGAGGACATTGGGGAACAGAGGCACTGGTGACAGCTGTGAAGGCACATTTTTGGAGTCCTAAAATTTGGACACTAGCCCAGAGCATTTGCTGGAAATGCTTGCTATGTTTGAAAGTAAACAAGAAAGCAGCAAGGAAGAAAGAAATGGGAGGGCGACCCCTAGCGAGCTGGCCTCTCCAGAGAGCACAGATTGATTTCACTGAATTACCAGAGAAGGGGGGTTGGAAATACTTGCTTGTGATTAAAGATCATCTGACAGGGTGGGTGGAGGCCTATCCAACTAGAAGAGCCACAGCATCCACAGTAACCAAGATCCTGTTAGAACAAATCATTCCTCATTATGCGATGATGGAAGCTATTGATTCTGACAGGGGGACACATTTTACTCAAAACGTGTTGCAATCTGTGATGGGAGCTGTTGGGGTGAAATGGGATTTGCATACCCCTTGGCACCCAGAATCCAGTTCGAAAGTGGAAAGAACGAACGGGAAATTGAAGAAACATTTGACTAAATTACAATTAGAAAATGGGTTACCATGGACAAAAAACTTATCTTTGGCACTGCTCAGAATCAGAACATATCCAAGAAAAGACACTGGGGTCTCTCCATTCGAGATGCTAATGGGGCGACCCTACTTGGCAAAAATAGGAAATCCAATTCCTGAATTTAAAGATTTGTTCTTGAGAAAATATTTGCAGACACTGTCCAGGTCTTTGCTTTCTTTCCATAAACAGGGACTATTGGTGCAATGACCACCTCTTGCTGGGAGCCAACATCCTTTTGAGACTGGAGATTGGGTTCTGATAAAGACTTGGAAAAGTGAGAAGCTGCAACCTAGCTGGGAAGGCCCATACCAGGTGCTGCTAATAACTGAATCTGCAGTTCACACTCGGGAAGGAGGCTGGACGATTACAGCATAGTCAAAAGGGCACCGGAACCTGAAAGACCTTGGAGGGCAGTTCCAGTGGATAGTCAGCCGCTGAAGCTTACCTTGAAAAGATGAAGAAGTCTGAACCCTGGACTGAGCTAATTGTCTTTATTCTAGGACTAGGACTGGGAACTTCCTGGGGAAGCAAGAATTCACATCAACCCCAGAATGTTACCTGGGTTGTACTTGATTCCCATTCAGATATAGTCAACTGGACTAGCGAAAAGAGGCCTCCCAATACTTGGTTTCCAGAACTGCAATTTGACCTGGGAAGGGTCCTCTTGTCCACCAACGATGACGAGTTCATAAAGAAACACCATTTTTATGTCTGCCCTGGACATAAAAGTGAAAGAAGCTACAAAAAGACTTGTGGAGGGGCCGATCAGTTTTATTGTGCAGTCTGGAGTTGCGTGTCTACGGGACACCTCTGGTGGGACCCTCCATTCAAGGGTGATCTGATTCAGGTGACTAGAGTAACTCAGAGCCTTCCATGTAAAAAGAAAAGAAAGGACAGTAGGATCGAGGGAGAATGTAATCCAATAAGAGTCATTTTTACTGAGGTTGGAAAAAATATGATAGATGGAAGCAAGGGGTTACTTGGGGACTATATGATAGAAATAGACTAGGGTATCAGGATGACAGAAATTTATTTACCATAAAAATGATACAATCAATCTTGGAAACCCCTGCAGCAATAGGACCAAATCCTGTGTTAAGGGAAAACTCCCCCAGAGAGATAGAGGGAACAACATGACCGACTGATAGAACCTCAGCCATCCCAGAGGAACCCAGGAGATTCACAAATCCGCTCTGGGCTTTAATGAATGCCAGTTTTGGAATAATAAATGTTTCCAATCCCAATTTGACTAACTCCTGCTGGTTTTGTTATAACGCTCAGCCCCCTTATTATAAAGGAGTGGGGATGGTAGCGGAATACAAGGTTTCAGAGTCGGATCAGGGTTGCAGGTGGAAGAAAGGTAGTCAAACACTCCAATCCAAAATGGGCCAAGGTGTGTGTATAGGAAAAGTCCCCAAGAAGTATCAACAATACTGTAATAGTACTAACTTGACCATCCAGGAAAAACAATACTATATTCCTCCGATGGGGGGATGGTGGGCGTGCAATATGGGACTCACTGCCTGTGCATATGGAAAAATAATAAACCAAGCAGGGTTTTGTATTTTGGTCCAAATATTACCCAGAGTTTACTTTCATTCCGAGAGTGAGATGTGTCAACTGTATGAACAAGGGGGACGTTTAAGAGTTAAGAGGGAACCAATCTCCACTCTTACCATAGCTTTGCTGGTTGGGTTGGGAGCAACAGGGGCTGGGACTGGAATAGCCTCTATAACAACTCAATACAGTCAATATAATTATTTAAGACAAGCTATCGATGAAGACTTAGAACGAATAGAAACATCCATCTCACGTTTACAAAATTCCCTAACCTCTTTATCAGAAGTAGTTCTACAGAATAGAAGGGGACTGGATCTGTTGTTCCTTCAAGAAGGAGGGTTATGTGTGGCGTTAAGAGAAGAATGTTGTTTTTATGCAGATCATTCCGGGATAGTACAGGACTCCATGAAAAAACTGAGGGAAGGACTGAACCAAAGAAAAAGAGAAAGGGGTGACCATCAGGGGTGGTTTGAATCTCTCTTCAATACATCCCCCTGGATGACCACCCTAATCTCCACTTTAATAGGATCTTTAATTATGTTATTATTAATCCTCACTTTTGGTCCATGTATCTTAAACAAATTAATGAATTTTATGAAAGATCAAATTGACACAGTACAAATGATGGTGTTGAGACAATAATATGACCTGTTGGGGCACCTGAAGGAACCTCCCGAAGAACAACTATGGGAAACAGCAGACTTGTTATTAACTGCGTTTGAGTCAAGAATGGAGCAAGAAAAGGGGAGATTGTGAGAAGTGTTAGATTAAAGTATTCATTTTTGTGACTCAAACCTCATGTTGAAAGGAGTGTCTTTAGGGTAGGGAGGTACCAGGCACTGATTGAATTATCCTGGAATGTCTGAACTATTGAACCACCTTGGAATGTGTCATGTTAGGGAAGTGCTTGTTGTGTGTTATGCACCATATAAGGTAATGAATTGTAACCTGTGTTCTGAAAGGCAGATTGTAAACCAAGCCATTTGCACAATGGGGCGGTAGTTTAGGGTATAAGAATAAAGCAAATGCTATGCTTTGTGTTCCTCCCAGCTGCCAAGGGTGGAACCCACACCTGCAGATGTGTATTCAATGAAGCCTTTTTCCTTGGATCAACTTTCAAACCAGGTGGTCTTTTGAGCCGCAATCTCACAGTAAGAAAGCAAGAATAAAGTTAAAACTCTTGCAAGATGCTAGAATAAGAGGAGGATTTGGTTTGCCTGATTGGGAGTTGTACCATGTTTCTCACATAATAAGGCCGGGCCTTTTTTTTTTTAACCCCTGAAAAACCGGCTAGGCCATCTTTTCGGGGGTGACTTAATTCCCCCCCCTTTGCATCCTCGGGTGGGTGGGCGGCGACAGCTTGGATGTTCGGGAGACCTTCCATCACTGTTGCTTTTCCTTCTCCCTTGCTGCTGCAGCGTTACAGTAACGCTGCGGTGTTACAGTAACGCCGCGGCATTTGGCGCAGCCACGTGCAGCCAGTCAGGGCTCCTCCCTGCAACCGGAGCCCTGAGGAGACACTTGGCTTCAGGCGCTCCTGTCGCCACCTTCCCTTTGCCTTCGAAGGTAAAGCAAATTATTTTAAAAACCTCCGCTCATCCCATCAGGGCCGTGCCGGAGCCGTGCGAGCTGGGCAGAGCTGGGAAAGCGAGCTGCGGGTGTTTCCTGGTTCTGCCCAGCCCACACGGTTCAGCCGCGGCCCTGGCGGGATGAGCAGAGGTTTTTAAAATAATTCACTTTACCTTCAAAGGCAAAGAGAAGGCGGCGACAGGAGCGCCTGAAGCCAAGTATACCAACAACAAAAGGATAACCTTCAAGGTGGGCTGGAGGGAGGTGGCTATGTGCCCCCCAGGCTGCTTCAATGCAAGGTCCTGACTTGCAGCATCCTGCCGTTGCTGCCGCATCCTTTTCGCCGCCGCCTCTTTCTCCGACTGCGAAACTCGTGCTTCGCCAAACGCTCCGAGCGAGGCAAGCTCTTTCATACATAGCAAGAGAGAGAGAGGGAAAGAGGCCGCCCGCTTTTTATCACGCCGCTGCCACCACCGCACCACCGGCTCTAGGCCAAACCCCGGGCCTCGCTCGGAAAGCAAATACCACGCATTAGAGGAAAAGAGGCACAAACCTCCTTCTGCCTCGCTGCTGCTCAGGGCGGTTTCGGGGGGGCTGCAGCAAGGCGCGTTTTGCGCGCCTACCCTGAAAGGCTGCAGAAGCAGCGCCTCTAGTTTCTAGGCAGTGGGGGATGGCGGCTGCTTTGGAGCTGCTCTTGCGGGATGAGGTGACAGCCGGCATGGTGGTGCAGTGGCTGAAGTCAAGCCAGAGCTGCACAAAAGAGGTAAAACACGCAACCTGTTTTGGCAACAGCGACGCTTCTTGAAGTTAGCCCTCCTTGAGGCGGAAAGTTGGCGGGGGGGGCCGTGAAGTTTCTTCTCGCTTTCAAAAACCCCGAAAAGGAAGGTGGGAAAAAAGCAGGAACAGTCGTCTCATGTTGCCTGTTAGGTGTTCCTCCTGTGTGGCCCTGCAAGTTATGGAGCAGGGTGCCTCTGGGGCCTCCATGATTGTGTGTGAATCTGGTCTTTACCTTGGGGGACTGCGTAATCCTGACTCTGAGATCCCGTGCACACCTTCCCACAATTTCCCTGACCTGTACATGCTTGCAGGTCAGGCTTGGCCGAGGGTCAGTGTCTTTGCAACCCATTCCTTAGGGGAGGGTACATTCCCCCCTTGAACTCAAAGGGAAGGCAGCCACAGTGTCTCCTCAGGGCTCCGGTTGCAGGGAGGATCCCTGACTGGCTGCACGTGGTTGCACCAAATGTGGTTGCTGTAACGCCACGGCAGCAAGGGAGAAGGGAAAGCAACGGTGGCAGAAGGTCTCCTGATATGAAGTGCTCCATCAACGCAGGCAGCACCATATCCAGGCATGCAACAAAGTACTTCCTAACAGCAAGCCCCCCCCACCATTCCCCCCCCCACTTCGCATGTTTAATATGGGCCTTAATTTGGGGGGAGGGGCTTAATTTGATTTTATGCCAATAAATCATATTGGGGCTTCCTATTGGTGGAGGCCGTATTGTTGGAGAAACACGGTACAATTTTGATGTGGGTTAAGGAATGGATAACATTAAGAAATACTAGATTGCTGACATTAGAAGGACTTGATCTGTTATTGGGGTGGCATGCTTTTCTATGGTATAAAGGACACAGGGTTATTTTAAAAGACATTATATATGGGAGTCTCTGTGGTTAAACTGAGAGAAGACTAAAAGGCAATGTTATTTGAAAATTCCAGTCTAGCTATCGACTATTGAAGCATTTTCTTATCCTATAATACATAAAAAGGAACAAACAGTTAGATATGGTGAAATATTGAATGAAAAGGGTGAACTTAAATCTATACAAAAATTAGAGGAACAAGGTATAAAGTTGAATTGGTTTTCATATGCACTAATACATTCAAGGTATGATAAAGACTCTAAAACAGAAGGTTTTTATGATAAACTGACTGACTTAGATAAGATTTTGACAGGTACTGATGAAAAGGTGATTAAAAATTATATGGATATTTGTTAGAAATTAAACTAGAAGAAGAACAAGTAAAAGAAACTATGATTGCTTGGGGGAAGAATTTTGGATATGGGATTGATCTAGAGAAATGACAAAAATTGTGGTCTCAAAATTATAAAATGACAATGTCAACAGCATATAAAGAAAAATTGTATAAGATGTTTTACAGGTGGCATTTTCCCCCAACAAGAATAGCAAGAATGTTCAAGAATAAATCTGAAAAATGTTGGAAATGTCATCAGACACCTGGCTTATGTTACCATATGTGATGGACATGTATGGATACTAAAAAATATTGGACTAAAATCTACACATAGGTGGAAAAAATGACAAAAAAGCATATAGATTTGAAACCAGATATATTTTTATTGGGAATTTTATCTGAAATATATAGTAAAGACTTGAAATATCTGATTGTAAATGTATTAACAGTGACTAGGATTGTATTTGCTAAAAATTGGAAAAATGAGAAAATATCATCACAGGAGGAAATAATTAAGAAAATATTGCAATGTTCTGAAATGAGTAGATTGACATATGAAATCAGAGAACAAGATGATAAACAATTTTATAAAATTTGGGATCTATTCTATCAATAGTTAGACAATACAACATAGTAATGAATTATGTAGATTCTTAGAAAATAATAAATATATAAAGATGTATTATTTTCTTATATCTACAAAATGATTCTAGGATAGATTTGAGATGATAATATGAACTGTCATAAAACAAATTAAGTAAAATATGATTATTTCGTAAAATATGAATGAATAAAAATATAGTCAAATGATTGGAAGCACAAAACAATTTGCAAACCAACCAGCACACTGTATGTATATATGTGGAAGATGGCTTGATGTTTTTATGTTTTGTTTGTTTATGTTTGTTTTAAAAACCAATAAATTTTTTTTAAAAAACCACCATTGTTTTTTATTTCATGACATAGGGGTAAAAAGTTTGCCATTTTCCACAACTTTGTGTTAAGTCTTCTGGACTATACTAGGCGCTATGATTGAACTTTTCTGCTGATTGAATTTAGGCAGGGGGAAAAACAGCATACCAGTAAAACCGCTCATGTTCCTAGTAGACTGGATAGTTTAACTGGGCAAGTTAAAGGAAGTACTTGGGTCAAAGCCAAAGTTTCTTAAAGAGTTGTGGATTCCCGCTTTACCACGAGAAACAAAAATTTGTTAAAATTGGGAGGATGTGGTCAGCATTGCTTTGTTGATGTCCAATTTAGGTTACACTAACAACAACAACAAAACTTTTCTCCCCATCCAGATTGGTTGGTTGATTTTGTTTATTTACATGCCACATATTGCCAATGAAGGCATTAACACATGGCAGTTTAAAAATAGAAAAATGAAGAGTAATTGGAGCTAGAAATAAATTACATGCAATAAAATGGAAGTTTTGTAAATCTAAGAGCGGAGCCAATCATCAGAATGGTTCAGTGTCATACCAATAAATAAAACTCCTGGAGGCTTAAAACCTCAGATTGGGAGCCATGCTAGAGAGCCCCCACTAATTAGATAAATTGGAAAGAGTTTCTAACCTTCTTTAGATTGTGACTGTGAAGCTGGGACTGAGAATTTTGTGAATAACAGGGATGCTGGATGGGGAAAAATACATTGAGATTAGGCAAATGAAAACAATCTTTCCCTTCTTGAAATAGATAATAGTTGCTACGTCTCATTTCAAAAGTTCTGAAATCTTTTCTAATTCTTATTTCTCATCTTTCCCTTTCCTTTTACCTTTAGAAGTTTTCATTTTTTTTATTTTAGACTTTTTTAATGTGCCCAACTTGCTAACTTGCTATAATTTCATGTCAGATCAGAAAAGCAAGTCAATAGTAATTCTTCAAAGTCTTATCAAGAAAAGATGGGTTGTGCCCATATGTTTTGTTCAGCCTAAAATTCAACCAAAGACAGTGGTAAAAGCAATCTTTTCTGAAGGAGCCAAACCTGCCAACCAGCTATGACAACCCTCCTAGCAAATCTGAATCCCAATGGTGAAAGGAAACATGATCATGTCATATGTTCAAGCCACTGGTTATTTTTCAATATTATCCCAGGAAGGAAGTAGGTTAAAAACGTAAGTGTTTAAAATATTATATTTTCTTCATTGGTTCCATATGGCTTGTGCTTTTCACTGAAGTATTTTGAAAAGTGCTGTATTGAACTCTGTTGATACCTATGATTAATGTAAAAGAGTGCTTCAAAAAATTGTAGAAGAAAATAAACTATTGATACTAAAAAATCCTTTTTGTTTTCTTCATATACTGATAAGGTAAAATATTATTACAGCTTATGGACATATCTTTTTTTAAAAATGACCTTGAAAAATTCAAAATAAATTCAAAATAAATTCAAATAAATATTGATTATGGATCTTTGGTTATTCGGGTTTTCTCCCACGTAAAATTGGAAGTATCTAGGCAACATTTTGATGAAGTCTCATTCATCATCTTCAGGCTTGTGTCTTCGGCTTTGTGCTTCTTGGAGGAATGTGAGCTTGCAGCTGCTTCTTCCTTTTAACTGCTAGTGGGGGTGTGATTTGATTGAGTGGGGGCTTGGCTGTGTTCTGATTGGGACAAACTTCTGTATAGTGTATATAGAAGCCTGATGATGGCAGATGAGATTCTGCTGAAACGTTGCTACAACTTTAAAAGCACAACTATAATGATGTGGGAAAATACCCGAACAAAGCTGAATACCATACATACGTACATACGTACATACATACATATATACATACATTCATATATAAACTGGGAAGTGGGAAAATAAATAGGTGATATCTGATATAGGATGAAGTCATCGAGCATCATGATGGAAGATTGTGATGCTCAATACATATTTTAATTTTTCCGACTGGGAGGTATAGATTCAAAACTACAGAAAATGACAATCTCTCCAAATGATATGTAGTAAGAACTGAGCCCAAATATTTGCAATTCTATTTTCTTACAGTTCAATTTACAAGCTATTTTTTTAAATGTCTGTTACAATTCAATAAATTAATAATTATTGTGAAATGTTCACTTTCGCCTATGCTTAAATAATTTGTATTGGAATTCCTGGGTCTTCCAGTTTGCAGCGCTTCAGGGCAGGCAGGAATCCGCGACTGTGTGTGATTTCTGCCTGCGCTCGAGTGCTCCGAGCCATCCGGCTTTGGGGCTAGCCACCTCCGTAGAAGGTGGCGAAGACAGGGGGACCTGGCAGGGTCGAGAGATATTGCACCTCTCTTCCCTAGCCGGCTAAACCCCCTTTTCCGAAAGCAGCTGAGCGGTGGTCAGAAATGGCCGCCACATAGAAGAGCTTAGCCGGGAAAAGAAAGTGAAGAGGTGAAAGTGTTTTTTGCTGACCGGGATAAAGTAACGAAAGTACCCTGGAACTTAAAATTTGCTAAAGATACATCGTTTCCAGAGCTTTCAAAGTGGGACTAAACTGCAGAAACAAAATTGCAAGCTCACTTCTAAATTGGAGGAAGCGACTCTTTTGTGTATAGAATAAATTGCTCTGAATATTATTACTGATTGTTATAATTAATCATAGGGAAATACATATAGAATGTGCTTTTAAATGTATGCTTTGGCAGAATAAATTGGACTGTTTCAATAGATCTAAGAGATAACTTTCTTTAAAAGATATGTTTAGGAGATTAATAAGAAGGCAAGAGACATAGAGAGTATTTCTTTGAAGATTGATTGGGTTGTCCATAGAAGGTTGTTTGCTTCTGCTTCATTCAAAATACATTTCCATTTGTAACAAAGTCCATTTGGAACATAAGAGTTCTATTGAATATACAATACTGCAAACCCCTCTTTTAATTCAGATAATGGATGGATGGATGGATGGATGGATGGATGTCAGTCAGTCAGTCAGTCAGTCAACCAGTCAGTCAGTCAATCAGTCAGTCTTTGGTCCTGCCTTTCATAAAATAGTCATTGCAATTGTTAAATTAGCAAGCATTTTCATTTCCACTCATAATGAAATAAATTGGGTCCTGCAAAGTGAGTGTCTTTTGTGTGTTGTTAGATTGTAAGCTGCGGGTATAGATTTGCAAAATAAAGCAAAGAAGTTTATGATTTATTATAGTGATATGCATGGTAGCGTGTGGATTATTAGTCGACATGGGTGAAATGATTGTGCAAGGCATCCAGAAAGTATCCATGATATCAATCACTCTGAGACATTTTCTCACCAATTGATTTGTTTCGAAACGGATTTGTCATGTCAAAGGAAATTTTCCAAAGTGAAAATTTTTCACGTGCTACACAGAATCCACCTTCTCTCTTCCCTTCTCTTCTCCTACTTCTACACTTTATAAATCATGAGAACCAATTAACTGCCACTGGAGTTTCTTAATAAGACATACAGAATAACCTTGAACTTTTCAACTCCTCCAAACTCTTAAAAAAATGTGGCAGCTGAATTTCAAAGCTGACAGGCGTCCCCCTGGAAAACTCCTCCTAAAGAAAAAGAAAAAAAACACATACAGGGGTTAATACTTTGTCCTTAACCTCCTCTCCTGCCTCCACAAGGACCCTTCAGTTTGTGGGGAAAATCCTCATGGAATTGGTTAACCAATTGATCAGCATGAACACCCCAACTCTTTACCCAACTAGCATCTGAGAGGGGGTATCCTTTCCATAAGACCAAATATTGCAATCGGCCACAGTGTAATCTAGAATTGAGAATTTTTTGAATCTCATAATGTGTTTCGCCCTGTACTGTTAACGGTTTAGGGGGAGCGATTGGCAGTGGTCCTATCATTGATGCAGTAGCTGGTTTTAGTAGACTACAGTGGAACACTGGATGAATTTTCCCCAATAGTCAAGGAAGACTGATTATTTTTGAAATTGGAAACGTTTCCAAGAATTTTCGACCCAGCTTCTTACTGGGCAGTTTCAACCTAAGATACTTGGTTGACAAATATACTTTGTTCCCCATTTTAAAAGGCAGTTGAAGGGATCTACATTTATCCACCTGTTTTTTATAATTTTTGCAGCTTCGTTCAAAGCTTTTTTTGTATCTTCCCACCCTATCTTTAATGAGTTCATCCATTCTGTTAGAGACATGGATGAGGGAGATTATCTAGGTAATTCTGGCATCAGGACAAAATCCATTCCAGTGTTGATTTGGAATGGAGTCAATTCCATGCTGCTATATACTGCATTATTGTAAGCAACCTCTGCAAAAGGCAATAACTCAGCCCAATTTTCTTGTTGATAATTTACATAGCATCTAATGTATTATTCAATCATGGCGTTAGCCCTCTCCACTGCTCCGTTACAAGCAGGATGGAAAGCTGAGGATAACCCTTGAGAGGAACCAATGGATTTCAGAAATTCCCTCCAAAATTTTTGTAAATTGTACCCCTCTGTCTGATATTACTCTACAAGGTACTTCATGTAGTCAATTCAGTTTGATGGTCCAGGAACCAAGGATTGGTCAATAGGGCCATTTTCAATTCCACAGTCAGCTTATCTTCCAGGAATTTGGTGTTGTGGTTGACTTGGGCTCGAGTGGTCACTTGGCCTGCCAATTGAGGGTCTGAAATTAAGGCTTGTACTATTTCCTCTCGGTGGCTGTCAAACTGAGGTTTTCTGGACAGAGCTTCCACTGGTATGTTTTTCCCTCTGGGGATATATTTAATGCTGAAATTGAATTGCTTGAAATATTGGGCCCAGTGGAATTGTTTGGGTGATAATCTCCTAGGGGTCTTTAGAGCCTCGAGGTTCTTATGATCAGTTCATACTTCAAGGGCCTCTGGCGCCCCTTCTAGAAAATGCCTCCAAGTCAATAAAGCCCACTGTAGGGCAAATGCTTCTTTCTCCCAGACCGCCCACCTTCGCTCTGTGTCTGTCAGCTTTTTGGACACATAAGTACATGGTATCAGTTGGCCTTGAGAGTCTTTCTGCAGTAAAATGGCTACCACCATTACATCATTTGCATCTGTTTGGACAATAAAAGGCTTGGTCACATCTGAGTGCTGGAGGATGGGCTCAGCTGAAAAGAGGCATTTTAAGATCTCAAAAGCTTTCTGACAGTCAATAGTCCAAGCCAGGGGTTGACTCAGCTTTGGTTTGGTGGGTGATGATCCTGTTTTTAATAGCTCTGTCAACAGGAGGGC
This sequence comes from Hydrophis major, assembly GCA_033807585.1. NCBI lineage: Eukaryota > Metazoa > Chordata > Lepidosauria > Squamata > Elapidae > Hydrophis > Hydrophis major. The sequence goes on from CM066329.1 coordinate 315,585,504, forward strand.
AACTTCAGCAAAGGACAGAATGAATTGTCTATAGAACTTGGCAAACCCCAAGAAACTTTGAAGTTGTTTTTTGGTTCTGGGGGGTTGCCCGCCCATCACCACTTTCACCTTTCTGGGGTCCATTTCAATTCCCAGGTTGGATATTCGGTAGCCTAAGTAGTCCAGTGACTCTTTGTGGAATTTGCATTTTGAGAGTTTCCATATAATTTGGCGGCTAGAAGTTTTTCTATAACCTGTCGGTCAATTAAACATGTTCGCCCATGGTTTCGCTGAAGATAAGGATGTCATTCAGATACACGAGGACACCCCCCTGGTAAAGGTGCAGGTGTAGCACCTCATTGATGAGCTGCATAAACACTGCAGGAGCCCCCTGAAGTCCAAAAGGCAGGACTTTGAATTGGAAGCTACCCAGAGGGCAGTTAAAAGCAGTTTTCCACTCATTTCCCTCTTTGATGTGGTGAGCTTCCTTGAGATCTAGCTTGGTGAATACTTTGCCCTTCAACAGGTGGTTCATAAGAGGGAGAGGATACATGTTTTTGATGCATACGGTGTTCATGCCTCTAAAGTCAATACACAATCTCAACCCACCATCTTTCTTCTCCTTGAACAACACGGGGGCAGTTCATCTTGATTTGGCAGGTTCAATAAAACCTCATTCCAAATTGCTGTCGATGTATTTTCTTAATTCGGTCATTTCAGCAGGCATCATGGAATACATCTTTGGTTTTGGTAATTTCGCCCCAGCCTCTAATTCTGTGGTGCAATCAGTGGCTCAATGGGGAGGTAAAACACTCTTCTTCACTGAATGCTTCAGCCAAGTCTTTGTATTGGTTGGGTACCTGGGGGTCATCTGGGAGAAGGGGGGATGCCATGGATGCTGGATCAGGCTCTGGGTTCAAGCTGACTGGTGGCTTTGTAGTGGGTGGAAGAGGGGGCAATGGGCCCGGTCCAATGAGGATTTTTCTGAATCCATCCTGCCATTTGATCATTGGGGCTTATTTGTCTAACCAAGCAAGTCCCAGTATGATTGATTCTGACATCTTGGGGGCCACTACGAAGCATATGAGTTCTCAATGGGGCCCTAATTCCATCTTGATCAATTCTGTCATTTGAGTGGCTGCCCCCCCAATTAAGGTTCCAACCACTTGCTCAAATCTGATTGGGCATTTTAGCAGGTTAGTCTTTATTCCCAATTGTTCAACGATGGGGAGACCGATAAGACATCTAGAACACCCAGTATCAATGACAGCTTCTAACTCCCCAACTTCCCCTGTGTTTGGTACCACTAACTTGACTTTCACTGTAAAAGGTATGATGGGATCACTCATCATTGGGTCATCTTCACAGGTCAGGTTCTCGGGGACGTGGTGTCGGTCTGGTGGCCCTTTGCTCCCATCTGCACAGAGAGGGCTTTCCCAGCTGTGTTTGGTGAACCTGCCCCTAGCCGGAGGTCTTCCTTGATTCTTCTGACCTCTAACAGCTGTATTAGGCTTTGACTGCAGAGTTTGTGGTATAGGAGCAGGGCCCAGACAGTCTGCTGCCCTATGACTGGCTTGGCCACATCGGTAACATTTCAGCACCCTGTTGGGTCAGGTATGAGCAGTTTTGGCTGGTCCAGTTGGCGGTTTCCTTGCCATAATTCTCTTAGTTGGGGCTGCCGGAAGGGGTTTCTTGTGTGGGTTGATGCTGCGATCTATGCTGAGGGAGGCGGCATACCACAATTGTAAGGTCTCTGGGATTCCCCTAATTTCACAGATCTTCTTTTCTTCTGGATCAATGGCTTTTTAAAAATAGTGTAAAGTCATTCTTTCAGGTCAATCCATGAGATGGCTTGCGACCCTTCTGAAGTCCCAAATGAATTCTGACAAGGGTTGCTTGCCTTGCCTCATTTCCATTAACTTCTCTTCATTCTCTGCTACCCTGTCTGGATTTTCAAATCGGAGTCTTAATAATTGAATAAATCCATTTACATCGTATAATTCAGGGGCTTGTTCGTTGTGTAGTTGGGCCACCCAGTCTGAAGCATCCCCTTCATTCATCCCATTTGTTATAGCCGTAACCAAATCGCACTCTGTGGCGTATTAATCTCCAAATTGTTCTATATGGGATCAGATTCAAGAGAGGAAATAATTGAAATGCTCATGGCAGCCATTGAATACGGCCTCAAAGGGTAATTGGTCCGGCCTGCATCATGGTTGCAGATGTGGCACATGCCAGGCCTCTGCAGGTTGTACTGGAATGGAAGGAACAGGCTGGGTGGTGTACATAGGCTGGGTAGGACCCCGGAATCCTGGCTGGGTGGTGCCTTTCTGGAATAGAGGTCCCTGTGGCCTCGCTGTCAGTTGGGGCTGCAATTGTGGTTATTGCCAGGAGGAAGTTGGGTGTGGCCTGGTTCCCTGGTTGGGTGGAGGGGAAGTGGCTGCTGTCTGGGCAACCCCCCTTCAGACCAGGTCTGTGTTGGTGCTGTCTGCCCTGGCTTGGATAAAATCCCCATCCTGGAGGGATACTCTCTGCAGGGAGCAAAATTCCTTCCGGAAAATGAGGGGATTGCCTCGGAGGCTGCAACATACCTCTGTCAGTTGATGCTTCTTTCTGGTTTCCACCAACTGGCATCTATAGTCTCCTCGTTCCTCATGATACTTGGATAAGTGAATATAGCTGGTCTCAAGCTTCCACCCGTCCAAACAGACTGTGAGACCAAACCTGTCACCTTTAAATTCTGGAACTGTTGATGCAAATCTGCCCTTGATGGACTTCAAGGATAATTCTTGGGGGTGTCTTCTTGGGAGAATTCTGACCCCAATTGTCTCTCTGACAAGGAATGGCTGGGAGGGGAGGGGCCAGGTGAGGCACCCCTTGATGTGAGTGACATTGAGTTGGCCACGCCCACCCAGTCACGTGACCACCAAGCCATGCCCACTCAGTCATATGACCACCAAGCACACCCACCCAGTCACATGACCACTAGGTCACACCTACCCAGTCACATGACCACAAGCCACGCCCACCAAATAAGCCACACCCACAGAACCAGTAGAAAAAAATTTGAATTCCACCACTGATGATATCAATCACTCTGAGACATTTTCTTTCTTTCTTTGATTTATTTAGAAACAGATCTGGCATGTCAAAGGTAATTTCCCTAAGTGAAAATTTTTCATGCGCTATACAGAATCCACCTTCATAAATCACGAGAACCAATTAACTGCCACTGGAATTTCTTAATATGACATACAGAGTAACCTTGAACTTTCAACTCCTCCAAACTCTCTTAAAAAAATGTGACAGCTGAATTTCAAAGCTGACAGGTTGATCATTTGCTGCAGCAGCAGATACAATGTTTTTCAAATGATTGTAATAGTTTTACATTTGATTAACTTCCAAAGTGTTAACAGATTAGTTAGCATTACACAAGTCAAATAAGAGAAAATAGATGTTCTGTTTTCAGGCCCCCTTTTTTATTTTGTTCAAAATCATTCCTTTTGATAAGCGTTCCTTGAGAAGAATATAGTTCCGACTTTTTAAAAAAAATAGAAGATGTGACAAAGAATAAGGCCAAATAATGGATAATGTTTCTATCAAGCTCATTTAAGAAGTATAGGTCTCTACTGCTAAGCTTTATTGTTCTAGATTATTGATATTTAATTAATCATTAATTGAATGAGTAACATAATTATCCTTTGTTCATCATTCTCTTTATGAATCTGATTTAAAAATTGCTGCATTAAACTTCCTATGATTCCTACAAAATAACTTCTGTTACAAATGCCCACAACCATATAAACCTGTCTCTCCTGTTGCACAGTAAATAAACATTCATTAAGATTATTTTTTTAAACTACTATTTGGTTCTACTAGTCATATGATAAGTGCATGCTATAAAACAATTTTAAAGCAAATAAATAGGAATAATTTATAAGGATTTAAAAAAAAAAAAAAGATTAACAAGGAAATGGGTGATTCTTGCTACTTCTGACCTGCCTCTGTAATTATGCCTTGCAGTTTTGAAAAAAATGTTTTTTCTAAGATCTAAGATCTTCATTGTTAAAAACATATTTGGCTACATAAATCCAAACAACATACCAACCAAGACATCAAATATTCACTGTATTTCTCAAATTCAATGAAGCTAGTATATTATTTCATTCCAGCGGACTAGTTGATATATAAACTTGGCTAAAAATATGCATTAAGGCTTATTCATAAACTCAAGATTGGAATGCCAACTAATGCAGTAAATATGTAACAATCATTTTGAATATATAGTTCATCATGAAGTTGCGAGATTAAAATTTCTGTAAAATATAAATTGGTTGCAAAATTGGTCCAGGGAAAATGTATATTCTGGTGTATGCATATTTATTTTGAAATCCTTTATACCTGGTAAACAGTGAATGCACATGGTAAATCTAAATTCTCTTAAAATGATTTTGCTTAATAAACTAAGCATATTTGTTCTGCATAAGATTCTATACATTCCATGTATTATTCTTATTCAGTCTCGGAGATAAGAGGTCCAATAGAAGAAATTATAAATCAAGTACATTGTACATCTTATTATCTGAATTAGAAGACATTCTGCTCTGTTTTAGAAAATCCAATCTGTATTTTAAATAAATTCATTTTAAAGAAAAATCTGAATCTATTTTATTATTTTCAATTTTCCTCAATATTTTATGCTTTTGGTCCTAACTTCTTCTCCAATGTGTGTGATTTTCCACCACATTTTCCATGATGTGGATCTTTAGGCAAATGTTTTGGTATCCTGACCTAATGCAAATTCACCCACTCAGAATTTTAAAATGTGGATTTCATTGTCATAATTTCTTTCGTACATGCCTGTGTTCATTTTAAAAAATCGCAAACCTTCCCAATGTATGCTTTTTTTGACTGGAACTTTCAAAAATATTTGAAGGTTTTATTCATTTTTGGAAATAAATGGTTTATATGCAGATTTTTGACTAGAGGAAAATAGCCTCTGTTCAATATTGACATCCCTACTTTATCAAAGTTTATTTTAAAAACCTTCATAAAAATCCATTTAGTCTTGCTAAAAGGACTTAGATAATTTTACATTCCCTATTTTATGAATGTCCATAAAGTAAATATAAAACAGAATAAATGAATGAACCATTCATGTATGAACCATTAGCAATAGTACAATGCTTCAGAATATGTCCTTCAGAGCTATATTGCTATATCAGTTCATTATTTCCAATAGTAGAAAATATCACTGGCAATTTTCTAGAATTACTTTCCTACAGAAATCAAGATGCATGAAGAAACCAACAGCATTGCAATAGTCTCCATGATGCTTAGAAGACTTTCATTAAAGAACAATAGCAGAAATAAATTGAATTTTCAGCATAGATGGAAAAATAGCATTACACAGCAGCAACAACAAACCTACTCTTCTTTTCCTTGAAAAGCTAATTATTTCTTTTTAATAAAATATATTTTATATGTTATTACATATTAATACATGTTAAGGTTTATGCTTTACAGCAGGCATAAACAACAGCTACCTCAGAGTCCACAAGTCACATATGGCCCTGGACAACTACTAATAAGGCTCAACAAGATCATTAACTTTTAACATTTTTATGTGATTTAAATACATTAACTATATTATATATTTTATATGCAAATTAAGAAAATTCCTCTTCAATCAATATGGCCCAGGCAAGGCAAAAGATTGGACTTCCAATGCTTTACAGGGTTTCTCAGGATGCTACATTCTCTTTGCTTCTATTTAATATTTACATGCAGCTGCTGACTGAGTGAGATCATCCAGCCTCAAAGGGTGAACTTTCATCACTACATTGACAATACTTAGTTATATCAGGTGATGGACTGATCAGGTGATGACATCAGGGGTGGGATTCTACTGATTCTCACCTATTCACTAGAACCGGTTGTTAACTTTCTAAGCAGTTCCGAGAACTGTTGTTAGAAGAAATCTCCTTTTGTTTTTTTCCACCCTTCTTAAATTCTTGGCAGTATGCCTAGACTTACTGTCTGGGAAGGAGGTTTTTTTTGCTGGTACTTTCTTAAAGGGGAAAGGTTGTTTTAAGCTTTTTACACTGCTGTTGAGAGGAAATACTCCCCTGTTGGAGTTAGCACTTTGAAGAAATAATTGAATAACGAAGCAGAGTTGCCAGAAAGAAGCTTTTAATGACAAGGAACCAAGATGAGTGACATTCAGCAAGGCTTCTTGGCTAGCTAGAAAGATTGACATTCAAACATGAGTTTACATACCCTTTTTGAGTTTTGGTCTAAAACTGGTGACCATTCAAAGTTACAATGGCACTGAAAAAAGTGACTTATGACCATTTTTCACACTAACGACTGTTGCAGCATCCCCACTATCATGAGAGGCCAGGCGAGGAGAAGCACCCCTTGATGTGAGTGATGTTGAGTTGGCCATGCCCAGCCAGTCACATAACCAAAAAGCCATGCCCACCAACTAAGCCACACCCACAGAACCAGTTGTTAAAAAATTTGAATCCCAGCCCTGGATGATATCAATATTCTTTTGGAGGCAGATGGAGATAATCAGGCTTCAACTCAACCAAGGAAAATTGAGTAGTTGCAGGTTTTAGGGTCCTTGAGTTTGAAAAGTTTTCATATTTAATTCTGGATGGGGTTTCACTCCCCTAGTTCTTACTGGCATGCTATTTGGAGAGCTGTTCAGCCTAATATCTCTTGCTAAATAGGGTTTGTGAATAAGTCTTCCTTATGTGGTAATTGTAGGCCCTGCTCACAGTCATGGATGCCTTGGTCACCTCCAGAAATTATAACTGATCCAGAATGCAGGAATGTGGGTAACAATGAGTGTAAGATGGTATACCCAACACTCCTATAGGCTTTCAGATTGCAATTCAGTAAGTTGATTATCATTTATAAAGCACTTTATGGTAAAAAAACTAGATTATTTATTGAACCACCCTACTCTAATTGTGTCTGGCTCAATCCCATGAGATCTGGCAAAGTTTCAGGCTTTGGCTTCCCTATATCAAACAATGTTACCCAATGGATCCTTGGAGGTATGCCTACTTTCTCAATTTCAACTGCATTTCGAATAACATATATGCCAAGATTTGGATATGCCCCACTTTGGACAAAATTTGGATATTCCTTTGGGCACTGGGCAAGGATGTTGGGTAAGATCATCTAGCAAATAGTTTGGGCTGTTGAACATGTTGGATTTTGCCTCCATTTGTACTGTTTTATGTCTTGCTTTCATGTGTTTTATGTTCATAGTTTATCTTTTTATATATCATAGTTTATGTCAGCTGCCTAGAATTACATATACTATTTTATCACATGGCCCATTACAGTAGTCAAGTGTTAAAATTTTAGAATCATGAAGTAAATATTAAAAAAAACTTCTCAACCAGCTTATTTAATTGGAGGGAAATTTAGGTTATTGATAGATTTGGCTACAGAATCAGTAAACTAGAGTTGGAGAAAAATAACTGGTAAAATCAAGATGTTTTAAATATATTGTATCAATAATTTACTTGGAATTTCAAGCAGATATTAAATATTAAACCTTTGGAAGTTCTATTTCACATATGTAAGCAATGTTTATAGACATTTAGATGTAGGTTAGATCCTAAGTTTTCTGTATGGTCTTTTCTATGTGCAATTTTACACAAGTTTTGTTTTCTTTTGTTAATGAACCAAAATCCAGACATATTTTCATTTGTGCAATGACTTACAGTTTTGCACTGTCTCAAAATATATATTAATACAAGGTACTGTACAATATCATTAGTGCTTTCACAGCAGTTCATAGAGCAATGTTAGAATTTCTTTATCTCTAGATCCATTCTTATAATAGCTTAAGATACAAACTTCCCATTTTAAGATTAACAAAATGAGAAAGGTAATCTTTGTTTCATAGAAATATTATATTTCTCATATCAAACTTCCCTCTACTGTACATATTAATTTATCACCTTCATATTTATCCCATTTCAGCACGATGATTAATGTTTTCTTTTACATGACTAGATACATCCTTTAGCTGTTGTAGAAGTGGTTGTTACTGAAGGTTTATTCTTAAAATTGTAATTATATATTGTGAAAGATTTTGATCTTAGGAAATCTTGAAATGTTTAGCACAAAATTGTTTTTAGGTTGGCATTTTTAATCTTACAGAACATTTTTAGCCAAAATAAAATGTCTACGTGGGAATGTATAGTTGTGTTTAAGGAAACATATATAGTCTGCAATATAACGCACATACTCCTGAATCAGAAAAAAATGAAAAAAACCTGCTTGAAGCAGGAAAGATTTGAGATAAGCAGTAATAAAAAAGTTTGAATCTGCCACCCACACAGTCAATTAGGAACCTCTGCTCTTCCTCTTATAATGAATCATATTATGTGTTTTGATCTTGAATGAATGAAAATATAATTAAGCTCTATTGTGGCTTACACTGTTTTGTGTTTTCTTTTTTTCTCCTCCTCAGCATATGGATTCTTAATCTTGGTAGCTTTTCATTTTTTCTCTCCCAGTAATAAATAAAGTAGCAAAACTTTATAAATCCATCATTCACAAAATGTAATGACAGATTAATTAGAAAGTATAGCTCATAATTAATATAATATATTATTTTAAGTGGTAGAAATCTAGACTGTATGGAGTTCTATTTGAGATTTTTAAATTAGTTTAAGCTTTTGAAAATGAGTTATGGAAAAGAAGCTGTTCTTTTCTTTTAGTACATATAGCCCATCCTGCCTGTCTTGTATTTGTTTTCATTTAAACGAATACAAGACAGGTAGGATGGGCTATATGTACTAAAAGAACAACTTCTTTTCCATAACTCATAAAGAATTTAAAAAATACCTCTGCAGTCCTACATGCATTTGAAAAACTAGTTAAAATAAAATATTAAAAACATATATTAAAAACATAAACTATTTTCAGATTTAATTAGAACAAAGAGTAAGATCTCTTTCTACCCTCATAAAAAGATAATGTGCATGCTTCAGATCTTGAGACCTCTTTTTAAAAAAAAAAAAAAAAATCCAGTTAAGAAATGTCATTTCACATTTTCCACACTTCATTATTGAAATAAAAAATTCTTGACACTTACCTGTTGCTTCTCCTACTTCAGATTTCAGTGTTGCTTGATGTATTCAGTTTTTATTTTTCAGTTTGGCTTTACTCTATAATGGGTTTTTCCAAAAGCTGCAGATTCTTTTCTTTTGCATTTTCATTACATTTTCTTCAGTAGAGGAACTAAATCTGTTGCCACAATTTCTTTTAAAAGAAGCCAAACCATCCACACAACTAAGATGAAAGTGCCTCTTTACTTCCCAAACCCAGGAGTTACAATGGAACCCTAACAGAATCTTCACCCCTCAAAAAAATATTAAATTATCTAATTTAAAGCCAGTTAGTTTTCGGGCATTAGAAAAAATGTCTGCTTTCCCAAAGAGAAGTATAATCTGCCAGGAAAAAAGGATGCTGGCCTTGGTGAAGTGAAAGAGAGAGGTTAAATCAGTGTTTTCCTGACTGACAGGTTTGAGTGCCATTGTTTTCCTCCTCAGCTGCAGATGTATTCCTTCAAAGCGCCAAAAACATCACCAGCTTGTAAATCAACCCCTCTAATATACATATCAATATATTAAGCAAAACAAATAGTATCTGGCTACCTGCATTAATCTGAAAAGGGAAGCAGCCATTTTACAATATAGCATTAGTTTATTAATTATTAATTAAATAATGCTATTTAATGTTTGACATGTGTTTGCACTATGCTATTTTTTTAACAATAAGATTTTGTCAGATTTGTTTTTAGAAAAAATCCTTACACATTTACTTTGGAAGTAAACCTCACTGAATTCAACTGTCACAAAGAATTCATTTTCTGGTCTTTGGGTTGGATACCACAGCTTATAAAACTGATAAGTATTAACAAAGATGAAGTGTCTGGATCACAAGTATGTTTGATAAGGAAGCTTTTAACTATCAATTGACCCTTTAGTACAGTATAAAATTTATTAGGTGCTAAACTCATTCTTCCACCTCACAAACACGGGGCAATTAAAATATGAATATGAATGTGCAAAGATCCGTCAACTAATGGAACATAATATTGGTACCCAGAAGCCATTAAAGTTGGGTAGCCATAATGAATTTGAACAAATAAGTACATAAATAAAATGAAGAACACAATATTTCTTATTGCCAGGTTTGCCAGTTTAAAAAGCTATGCAGGCTTGGCCGTGTTTTGTTCATAGATAGAATACTATTTGGGAATTCCAGAGCTAAAGGCTATATTTAGAAGGGTGTTTTTTTTTAAAAAAAAAAAACACAGCTGTGACATATGTCAAATTTATGCTGAAAAAATATATGGATATGTCCATGAAGTCATGAGGAACACATTACATCATGAAGGAGGCTTTACTATTTTTACAGAAAAGATCTTAGGTCAAAAACATTGTATAAACATTTTATAGCAAACAACAACTTCTCTTCAAGAATCCATGTTTCTTTAGATATAAATTGATTTCCATTGCCTGTTGCATTATTTACCACCACCAAACCTTTCATTGAAATATTGGATAAATGGCATTTATATTTGGGAAAACCTGTGGTAAATAAGTAACACAAAAGAACTAAAAGAAACAACAATAAATAAAAAAAATCAGATTTGATAGATACTTTTTTTAACTGACAACAATTTTCTCTCTTAAATTGATCTTTTGCTTTTCTTAGTCTTTGGTTTATTTTTCTTTTTAAGATATTTTTTTTAAAATTTTCATTCTTTTTTTTAAACTTTTTATCCTTTTTTCCCTTTCAGAAAAAATGGAAATAGTATTACCATGGAAAAAAGATACTAGGCAGAAAAGAAAATAGAAGTAATTCACAGTACAAATAGCTGTACAAAATACATTTAGGATGAAAAAATTTAGAGTTAATGTCTATGGAGATTCTTAGTCATCCAGGTCATGGTTGTCCCAAAAATTTAGAGTTAATGCATTACATGATTAATATTTCAAATGCATTCTGTGGGAAAACGGACTTGGGAACAAAATCTACTTGTAGTGAATGCAATAGAAATAGGTGTGGCCTGTAAATACACCAAATTTCTATCTGCCAAATAGAAACTACTATACTTTATTCAGACAAAAGATTCTAGTCCAGTGGGGCATCACTTGCTCCAGTGGGTACTCCAGTCACATCTTGGAGAATGGCAGGAATACAAAAAATTCCATGAAACCTCAAGTTTTTTAGAGCTGCAGAATAGCCAAATTAACTGAGTATCAGTGCAACCAGAGTAAATACTTTTGTGAGGACACTCCAATAATGACAGTTTTAAGATTTCTGAAATTCTAATGAAGATAATATAACCAGGTAGAAATGGGTATGAAAAGAAGTTGTCTGGGGTGGAATAGGACAACTTGCCACAACTTGCCAAGTGATTGTGGCCAACTTTCTATGGTACAACATGCCTTAGGATAATTTAATAAAGCTATTTAATTATTTAAAATAAATCCTGTCCCTCCTTTTTGCATTTTTCTTTAATGATTCTGTTCCACTATTTATTTGATATTAGTGTAATTCTTTTCCTGCAGAGAGTTGGCTGTGGTGAGTTGTCCTGCTGTGAATTGGCCACATCAAGTTGACCATGGTGAGTTGGCCATGGTGAGTTGTCATAAACCTTGCTGGGGAACTCTGAATTGAGCAGATTTTCTAGTACTTCTGCCACAGCCCCTGCCTAATACCTCTTTTCTGTTCTTCCCAATGTTAGATTTCCAACCAGCCTAAAATATATATTCCTGAAGATTTTCTTATTAATTGTGAAAAGTAGAAAGACTTTTCAATATTTTAGCATTTAATGGTGATGCCTTTTAGTAATTCATTATTTAACAAGTAAATATGTTAGAATCACCTTCTAATCACAAAGATTTAGACAATTCTTAAAATGTATACTTGAAATTCCCTGTATTCAGTCATGTTCATGATATTGAATTAGGATTGCCATCTTTTTTAAAAAAATATTTATTTTTTCATGGCAAGCAGGCACAATTTTATTCTAACTATATTCAAATGGGCTGCACCAACCATTTTTAATAAGATCTAACCAACAATTGTAAATCTGTTAATAAACTAAATTTAGAAAGAAGAAAATGTGATAATTGGAGACAATCAGAAATGCATTACTCCATGGTAGCCAAAATTCAGGTAGCATCTTTGCCAACTAACAAATTTTATGTATATAGAGACCTTCTGGATTGCCTGAACCAGTTGATGTATGTGAATTCAGCAATCTCTTGCTCAGCAGTGCTGCTAAAATCTCATTTTTTCCAAAATGGTCTCTTTAAAGACTGTGATAGGGAGTTCTGAAGGTTGAAATGCTCTAAAGTTACTTTGTTTTGTCCTGATGACTTGTGACTATTAATTCTTTTGCACAAAGTTTATCCCACCTGTCCTATGTAGAATTCAAAACATGACAGAGCACTTTCAAATTTCATACAGTAGTCTGAAAAAGATAAATATAAAGATCTGTAATACTGTGTTACTATGGTTTTGCAATACTCTTAGTGAGCATGTATAGCTTCCATACATTTTATATGAGTGCATCATTCCCTGAGAATATATTATTAATACAGGATGAGGAGACATAAAAAACAAACTCTATTAAAGCTGCAAATGCATTCTTACTGACATATATTGACACAGAATTCCATAGGACTTATTTCTCAGTAAAAATATTTGACTAAACTGCTTGTCTCATGTTGATTGGATATGCTTCTGTGGCACAGAGGCAATTTTTTTGTTTCTGTAGAAATTCAGTTGTCAATTTGTTTTCAAGAAACTGCTATTTAGAGATGGTGAAACACTGATTTTTAATGGGACTAATTATCACCCTGATCTCCCTCACCAAAAGTCATGAGGAATAATATGCAGCCAAGTACTGACTCTTCTTTGCCATACAAAAACCATCATGCATAAAATGAAAGGTTAAAAATAAAATTTGCTTCAGACAAGATTCAAAAAACCACACACTACTTGCCCCTGAACAATGTTAATTAAAAGTGGCTTGCTAGTGAAATAAATGCCATAAGAAGGGCCAAACCCCCATCCGCACCTAAAATAGTTACTGGATTCCTGACTATTTTTATAAACTGCTGAACATGTTACACTAAAGTAATGCACATTGCTTTCTTGCTATGGCAGTATAATAATTCAGAGTATGTGTTCTAATAAGTTATTTTAATATTGTGGTTATCACATATCATATACAGAATGTTAGTGAAGGACAGAAGCCATTAACCCTTGGAAACAGCTCTACTTTTGGAAAGGTTAATTCTGGCACTTGATTTTTGCACTAAAGAGTGGTTCAGGAGAATTTCAAAACCATCACATTCTGTGTCAATATATGTCAGTAAGAATGCATTTGCAGCTTTAATAGAGTTTGTTTTTTATGTCTCCTCATCCTGTGTTAATAATATATTCTCAGGGAATGATGCACTCACATAAAATGTATGGAAGCTATACATGCTCACTAAGAGTATTGCAAAACCATAGTAACACAGTATTACAGATCTTTATATTTATCTTTTTCAGACTACTGTATGAAATTTGAAAGTGCTCTGTCATGTTTTGAATTCTACATAGGACAGGTGGGATAAACTTTGTGCAAAAGAATTAATAGTCACAAGTCATCAGGACAAAACAAAGTAACTTTAGAGCATTTCAACCTTCAGAACTCCCTATCACAGTCTTTAAAGAGACCATTTTGGAAAAAATGAGATTTTAGCAGCACTGCTGAGCAAGAGATTGCTGAATTCACATACATCAACTGGTTCAGGCAATCCAGAAGGTCTCTATATACATAAAATTTGTTAGTTGGCAAAGATGCTACCTGAATTTTGGCTACCATTTCTGATTGTCTCCAATTATCACATTTTCTTCTTTCTAAATTTAGCAACACATTTTGCAGAAAATACAGAATGAAATGAATTCCAAGATTGTGAGTTGCAGCCAAAGGACTGGGAAAAGAAAGATTCACCGAGCTATGCAGAAGAACCTCTGGAATTCATGCTTTCATATTTGAGTTTCAAAGAAAAGAGAAATTTGAAGTATTTAAGAATTTTGAATACAAAGGAAGGAGGGGGAAATCCCTAATTTATGCAACAATACATTACATCACTTCATTCTAGCTTTTCCTATTGTAACAACTATGTCTCTTTGACTTATTGATTTAAAAAAAGGAAACAGAAGAATCTAACCACCTCCCCCAAAAAGGAGAGAATGTGATTTTAAAAATGTATATACTGTATATTTGCATCCCTATTGCTTGTTCTGCCTTCTTTCTGCCTTCTTCTATATTATTCATTAAACTAAGGGACAGGAAGGTCTGGAGGCTGTTTACTCATCAGGGTCTTTTTATGTTTACTTCTGTGAGAGACTTCCAGCCTTGAAAAGGAACAAGGAAAATTAATGAATGATAGTCAGCACAAATGGAAGATTTAAAAGAAGACAGATTATAGATGCCAAAGTACAAGACTGAGGCCAGATCATTGACAATTGGAAGAAACAAGAGAATAAATTTTAGGGACATTGTAGCAAATAAATAAGACTACAAGTAAGCACAGCTGGGGGAAAGGGCCACATTAAGAAGAAAACAGTCATATTTTATGTAGCTTTCTATTTCTTTAGCTAAAAGGAAAGGGGTGGAAAAACAGAATTTACTTTGAAAGGGGTTTTGTGAAGATATTTGGAAGGACAAACTTTTGGAGAGGCATCAAGTGCCCAAATAGTTGCATTGTATAAACTGGAAGAGGGGTGAGGTAGATTGCATGCATAATGCTAGGCTTCGTTTTATGGTTCCCAATCTGGGAAGTGCCAAAACTCTGAAGTTTTTGTTTGCATTTGGCCTACTTAAGGCATCTCTTCAATTCTTTTGCATTCCTGAAGCCCGCTTCTAAAATAGGTTATTGTCATGCCAACATTTAAACTACAGACCTCAATTTGTCTTCAAAACTTAGCAACCTGAAGTTGATTTCAGAACTTTTGAGTAGAGGTCAGGTTACCATTTGCAGTTGATAATTAATTAAAAGAGACATAAGTCATGCACGTCTTTGTATATTCTGCTAATATGTTTTATATATTTGCTTGTCCTGTTTGTATAAGTCTGTTTTTTTCCAAAGCCCCTGTGAATAGGGTGCTTGAGTCAGCTGCTCCCTCTAGGATGATACCAGCTAGGAAAGATATATTCGATGAACTGCTACATCAATTCGTAATGTCCAATGGAGATTGCCGCCTACCTTGAAGGAGCTGGTGTTTATTTTCTAATGGAAAAATCATAATTAGACCAATAGCAGTGACTTGCCTCATCCAAATTTTTGCTTGATCTTAAAGGCCAGAGATTCAAAGGCACAACTCTTCAATAAAGTTAGTTTTATTAGTGATAGTAGAAAAATCATAAAAGTCATAATTAGAACAATTTCCAATTAAGTTTTTTTGTTTCTCTTTATAATCTACATGTCCTAATGGATTGATTCCAGGTCACTTGTCTAGGCATGAGTAGTTATAATCTGTGCATTGTTATTGTAACAGACTGTTTCAGCCTGGCTCTTTGCATGTGACTTTGGGTCTTTTAGTCTTTGGTAAATGTTAAGTTCTGCACATGGGCGCAAGGAACAGAGACGAGATGGTGAACAGTGAACTTCAACTCTTTATTATACATTCTGAACAGAGCAAAACCCTAGGGCAACAGAAGCTCTTTTATAGGCAAGCTGCTGCTCTAGTAACCAATAGGAAACGTGGAGTGTTAACCCACTTAACCAATGAGAGTGGCTCGTTAACAGCCAATCAGATTCTCCTGAATGGACCAATCCGATATCGCTATTATCGGCCAATCAGAAGTGCAGGGCTAGAACCCTGCTATTTTCTAAAGCTTTTGATAAACTTTATTTAAGTGTTTTATTAGTTCATAACAGTAAACATGTGCATCTCTCTCTGCATGTCTGATTGCATTTATGTTGTGCATATGTATTTCTGGCTGAAAGAGCAATTACCTAGTTAAACCCTGCAGAATTCATTGTTACATTCCTTAAAACTTTTTCTCCCTTTGGGTTTTACTTACAATACAATATTTTCTTAAGCTTCATTTGTATGAAGGCTCAGTATTGTTTTTCTTTAAACTTAATCAGCACTTTTATTTTAGGTTTTCAACATATAGGATACTCACAGTCTCCTAGTTTGTAGCCTGATCCCTTAACCACTGTACTTAAATGACTGTCTGCAATGTATTTTATAAGTATTTATAAATATAGATCACTTTGTTAAAACCAAGGCAAAAGTAAATCTTTGATTTTCACAGAAAGACATATTTACTCAATTTCCCATTCCTAGTTTGTTAGGCAAGTTTCAGTAACATAAAAAGAAGGATAGCAATAGGATAAATTATTTTTTGATTCATTTATGTATGCCCTATTTCATACTGCTTGGGTATTGTTATAGGTGAAAGGTTTTACATATATATATATATATATATATATATATATATATATATATATATATATTCTTAAGTTTTCGCGGGTACTTACATGTCTGGCATTCAGCTTTGTTCGGGTATTTTCCCACGTCATAATAGTATATAATTTATATATATATATAAAGTCTGACTCACAGATGGACACAATATAGAAGCCTGATGTGATGGCAGATGAGATTCTGCTGAAATGTTGCTACAACTTTAAAAGCACAACTATAATGATGTAGCAAAATACCTGAACAAAGCTGAATACCATATATATATATATATATATATATATATATATATATATATATATATATATATATATATATATATATATATATATATTCATAGATTTTCACAGGTACAGGTATGTAGGTCTAGGTGTGTTCAGGTCCTTTCCTGTGTAAGATTAAGAGTATCTTGGCGACATTTTGGCGAGGTCCCACTCACCATCCTCAGGCTGGTGCTTTCGGCTTCGTGCCAGTGGAAGCAGTGTGTGATCGGAGCTGCCATCTCTCTATAAATACTGGTGGTGGGAGCTGGTGTGCTGGGCTGGTTGGCTGCCTCTTGATTGATTGATGGAGTTGATGTTGGTATATTGGGCTGTGTGATGACCTTGTGAGTTTTGTTGTGGAGATATCCTGGATCTTGTGCTTTAAACTCCTGTTTGTGTTTTGATCTCTTTTCCACTAGCCTCCTGTGTAGTAACGGCTTGGGTAATGAGTTGTGTAATGACCTTGTGAGACTTGTTGCTGTGGTATCCTTGGTCTTGTGCTGTGATATCCTGGGTCATTTGCTGTGTTGCAACTTCTTGAATTCTTGTGGTGTAATTTCCTGAGTTTTCTGATGTGATATCCTGAGCGGGTGGTTGTGGTGTAGCATTCTGGATTTTAGTCTGGCTTCGAGTTTGGGGTCTGGTTCTATGTTCTTGGTGTGTGTCAGCTTGTTTGGTTTTGGGGTTGGGGGCTGTGACAGCTGACGAAGCAGCCGTGGTCTGTTTTCTGGATGGTGGTTGTCCTTCATTTATAGGATGGGCTTGGGCCTGGGTCTGATAAGGGGGATTGGCGGTGGTGTCCCATGTTGTTTTGGGTCTGGTGTTGGTTTTTGTAGCTGGGACTCATTTGTTGGTGAAGGCTAGCTTCCAGATGTCTGGTAGGTGGGAGGCATTGTCCTGTCTATTCATGTTATGAGGGTGTTTCTCTATCTCGATGGCTTCCCTGATTATTCTCTTGCTGGAGTGTTCAGTGTTGGATATTAAATTGGTTCCTTCAAAATTAATTTCATGTCTTGTGGCTTTAAGGTGCTAGAAGAGGGAGGAAGTATTTTCTTCTTTTCTGACAGCGTTTTTGTGTTCTGTGATGCGTGCTTTTATTCTCCTGTTGGTTTGTCCAATGTATGTGGCTGGGTAATTGTTGCATGGCATTTCATAAATTTCTTGGTTTTCTAGCTGGATCTTGGTCTTTGGGGTTTCTTAGGTTGTTGGCTATTTTTTGGTCAGTGCCAAAGGCTGTCCTGATATTGTGTTTGTGGAGAATTTTGCTGATTTTGTCTGTGGTGCTTTTGATGTAGGGGAGGAGTGCGATACCGTTGTCTTGTTCTGTGTCTTGGTTTTTGTGGGGTATCTCTTTTCAGATTAGATTGGTGATAGTGTTTCTTTGGAATCCATTGGAAATTAATACGTTAGTAATATGCCACACAGGAAAGAAAAACTGGACAACTTCCTCACACATCTTAACAATCTACACCCCAAAATACAATTCACCATGGAAACAGAAACCAACAACCAACTTCCCTTCCTGGATGTCCTAATTTACAAAAATCCCAATAGCTCCCTAGGACACACCATCTACCCAAAAAAGACACACACCAACCACTACCTAAATGCACAATCCCATCCCGACCCTGCACAGATCAACTTCGTAGCCAAGACTCTCATCTCCAGAACCAAATGCCTAGCTGACAAAGACCACCTGAGAACAAAACTACACACCTTTACTAACGTATTAATTTCCAATGGATTCCAAAGAAACACTATCACCAATCTAATCTGAAAAGAGATACCCCCAAAAAACCAAGATACAGAACAAGACAATGGTATCACACTCCTCCCCTACATCAAAGGCACCACAAGAACTCAAGAAATTGCAACACAGCAAATGACCCAGGAAATCACAGCACAAGACCAAGGATACCACACCAATAAAACTCACAAGGTCACCACACAACCCATTACCCAAGCCATTACAACACAGGAGGCTAATGGAAAAGAGATCAAAACACAAACAGCTCAGGAGATTAAAGCACAAGATCCAGGATATCTCCACAACAAAACTCACAAGGTCATCACACAGCCCATTATACCAACATCAACTCCATCAACCAATCAAGAGGCAGCACCACAGCCAACCAACCCAGCATACCACTCCACCCTCCAGTATTTATAGAGAGACGGTAGCTCCGATCACACACTGCTTCCACTGGCACAAAGCCAAAAGCACCAGCATGAGGATAGTGAGTGGGACCTTACCAAAATGTCACCAAAATAGTCTTAATCTTACATGGGAAAAGACCCGAACACACCTAGACCTTGCTACAACTTTAAAAGCACCACTATTATGACGTGGGAAAATACCTGAACAAAGCTGAATGCCAGACATGTAAGTACCCGCGAAAACTTAAGAAATATATATATATATATATATATATATCTTTGGTTATTCGGGTTTTCTCCCGCATAAGATTGGAAGTATCTAGGCAATGTTTCGATGAAGTCTCCTAGATACTTTTGCCTAGATACTTCCAATCTTATGCGGGAGAAAACCCGAATAACCAAAGATCCACATACAAATACCCGCGAGAACCTCAGATATATATATATATATCTCAAAAATATATCAGGCAACTTAATGAAATAATGACACAAATCCCTTTGAAATATCTCTCAGACATATTTTGAAGCATACATGCAAGAATGGCAATGTGATAATTCAAAGCAAGACAATGTAAAATATAGCATTTTCAATCAGTGTTTGTTTATTTGTTTGTCTGAATAGTGTTTCTATATGTACAGTAGATGTTATTATTCCAGCCTTCTGTTATGTTATGTTGAGAATGTTCAGGAATGACTCTTTAAAAAAGAAATTTCAGAGATTAATTGTTGGATAGAAAGTGCATTGATACTTTTGAACTTTGGTGTTGGAGAAGACTCTTGAAAATATTTGTATTTATGAATATCCAAGAAAATAACCAAATGGATCATAGAACAAATCATTTCAGAATTCTTTAGGCACAAATGCTCAAGTGAAAGGAAAGGAAAGAATATGATCAACAGCAAGTTAAATCAAATTGATTAGGACAGTGATCGGGACATGGTTGGCCATGACAGATCATCTAGGAGAAGGCTGATTATTCTATACAGTCACTAAAAGTTAATATCAGCTTAAAGGCTACATACACATGCACAAACACACAAACACAGTATATCTCTGTGTCTCTCTGTCTGTGGATCACACACAAATATCATCATCATCATCATCAATCATCATCATCATCATTTTGGCCCTTGTCTATCCACTACAGGATGAAGGCCTCTTCCACATGGTTCCAAGTTCCAGAGCTTTCCAATTGGGCCCGCAATACTTGCTGATGTCATCAATTCCTCTTGTTTTAAGCCTCTTTGTGGACACTTTTTATCAAGTGGGATTGTGTGGTGTGTGTGCGCGTGCATGTGTGTGTATGTGAAATAAAACAGTAATATTTAAGCGGATTTGGGATACCCAACTATAATTGACTAGTTTTGGAGTGTGAGTTCAGTGTGGACAGGATTATGGCACATGACATAACCAAAATTTTCTGTTTTCTTCCATTTATGCAAATGAGTTCCCCCCCCGCCCAGTTTTTTTTAACATGCTACCATTAATTAATTTGGTCTTTGCATATGTGTGAAATCTCTTGCTTCACAGCAACTTTCAATCCATCCAAAACTTTCAAGGAAGTGAAGATCCTCCCAATGATATATACAAATCACAATCCAATCTAAGTATCATAGATCCAGGAGAAAAATTGCTATTTAAATGATGGCTGAAAGACCTGCTGAATTCCAAGAAGATGAAATATAAAGTACTAAAATGTTTTTTTTTTTCAAAATAGATACAACT
The DNA here is from genome assembly GCA_033807585.1 of Hydrophis major. Lineage (NCBI taxonomy): Eukaryota > Metazoa > Chordata > Lepidosauria > Squamata > Elapidae > Hydrophis > Hydrophis major. The sequence goes on from CM066329.1 coordinate 315,606,171, forward strand.
CCAACAATGTTAACATTTGTTAATGTTCTGAGACAGTACAGAAGAAAAAGACCAGTAATACAATAAATGAAGTAAAACTTGCATTACAGTTCTGAGACAATTAACAGCTAATATGAGCCTTGATGGCACATTAGTTAGAATGCAGTACTGCAGGCTACTTCTGATGACTGCTGGCTGACTACAATTTGGCAGTTTGAATCTCACCAGGCTCAAGGTTGATTCAGCCTTCCATTCTTCCAAGGTCAGTAAAATGATTGAGGCAATATGCTGACTGCTTAGAGAGGGGCTGTAAAGCATTGTGAAGCAGTATATAAGTCTAAGTGCCATTGCTAATACTTAATAGCATGAGAAATAAATCAAATAGCTTCTAAAAGTTATAGCTATTGACAGAAGTTTTCCAATCTTCTTGGAGTTTTCTTAAGAGTGATCAGCCAAAAAAAAAAAAAAAAAAGGATAATGATGTCATGGTCTAACAGCAATTAAAGTTATTAACAAGTGAAAATATTAAGTTCAATTAACACTGGGTGCATGATAGACATTTTAATATCAAATATGACACAGATTCTACTTCCATTCCTGAACCTAAATTAATATGGCTTTAATATATGAGATTTAATATCTACCAGTTATTGCCCTAATAGTTTACACTCTAATTGGGACCAGGATAACTAGTCTATGGGGAGCGTATATACTATTGAAAAAGGATCTGGGGGAAGAATTAAAATAATTCACCTAAGAATACAGGCAAATGTTAAGCAAATCCATTAGAATTCAGTAGATCAAAGAAGCAATAAAATCAAAATTGGAAAGGCACCAAACCTTACTATACAAAGCTAGAGGAACAACTTTGCTTTTTATTACATTTTTGTATCCTACCTTTATTATTTTTTATAAATAACTCCAGGCAGAAAACACACCTAATACTGCTTTCTCAACAATGACAACTCTGTGAGATGAGTCAGGCTGAAAGAGAGTGACAGGCCAAAATCATCCAGCTGGCTTTCATGCCTAAGTCGATGAAAACAAAACAAATACAATAACAAGATCCTTAATTTCTGAAGAAGATGACTTTGTAATCTGAAAGAAGCTGTCTGTGAGATATCAAAAAATGTATGAAATATGTAGGACTTTACTTGATAGGTTCTAACAAAGATATATTTCAAAACAAGTGTAGCAAACTATGGAAAGAAATAAAACAAAATCTTGAAAGGTGGGGAAATTTAAAATGCCCTCAGCTAGGATTTATTGCAACAGTAAAAATGAATATACTACCCAAGATGAACTTTGAAGTAAAAACAGCACCTATTCCAATCTCAGTCACAATCTTGTAGGATTGGCAAAGAACAACTAGAAAATTCATACAGAATGGGGAGAAATCAAGAACAAGATTCAAAACTTTATAAGTCTCAAAGGAATAGATAGACTTTTAAATTATATTATTGAGCAAGTGGTTCATCACAGATAACAGAATGGAAAAAAACTTCTAATAGCACAATCATAGAAAGAGCTGCCTTAGACAATAGACTTCATAGGAATGTATGGCACAAAGAAACAAAGCATGATTTAGAGGACTAATAAATTAAATTTGTATGATAAAATTAATATAAAACATTAAAGATGTAATTACAGTGGAAAAATGTGAAGATTATGGGGAAAAATTGAGGGAAAATTGGTGCAAGATGTTTTAAAGATGGATAAGTCATACAAGAACAAATGCTGAAAATGTCATAATAAAGAAGAAACCTTTACCGTATGTGATAATCATGTAAAAAAAAAGTATTGGAAGTAAATATATCAAAATCTCCAAAAAAAATTGTAAAAATACTTTTTGAATTGAAAGCACAAACATTTTTATCAGGCCTAATTTCAGAGAGTATAAGCAAGAGGTACCATATTTTATTGAAATATATATTGACTGTAGGAGACTATCAAGGAGTCAAACACATCATAAGTTACGAGTCCCTGTATACCTGCAAAAGATCTAAGCCCAGCCCACCCTGAATGCCTTCTTATTCCTGCACATTAGTAGGTCAGATTCTTGTAGAGAGCTTAAGCTTGCAATAAATCTTTATACACATATTTGAACTGCTCAAATCTCCTGATTTCCCTGGTACTTGACATTGATAGTGGCAAAAGCTAATTTGGCACAACTCTGGAAAAGTTAAACTTTATATGTGCACAACAGAAGTTCAAGTAAATTTAAGCAGAAGACCTTCCCTATATATGATACAGAGCATACAGCAAGCACAGTTCTGACATTTAAAATAGGTCTTCTAAGGGAAAAAACAAAGAAAATATTTCTTCTTAATTTCATTTTTATTCTTTAGTATTATATTGAAAGGGAATATTCCTTATAATAAAAGGTGTTTTTTTTTCCCCAAAGAAAGAGTTACCAGTAGTTTCATAAAGTTCATTATCATAAAAAGAGTTTAGGAAGTCAGAAACGTATACAACTGTATTGCATACAATGGTATTTTCCTATGTAGCATGGAATAAAATGATTAAAACATTACAGGTAAAGATTCTAATCCAAAGTATTTGGTTTGCAAAAAAAAAGTAAACTTAAAAGTATTAGAAACACGTGTGGATTAAATAGAAGCAATGATTTACAGTGAACCACACTCATATTGTTAAAACCCTTGCTTAATTCAAAAAGCTGCTTTGGCAAAGGATAATTTAAAATGGAGAACACCAAAGAAGTACTTATGAAACTGTATCTTAGCACAAACACTTTTTAACTATGATATTAACTGGGCAGCAAGTCACTTCTGGATTTTGCACTTCTTTGAATTTCATAACATAGTTCTCACTTCACAAATGTATTTTAAAATGCATGTGTTCAGAAGTGGATACATTTAAAAATGCATATACAGAGCCATTCAAAAATGGATACAGATACATTTAGAAAAGTTTGTGTTCACTTTAAAAATTGGAATATTAATACTGAAGTGGACAGGCATATAGATTGCAGATTGGTTGATCTTTCTATTCCTTGTCAGTATTGCATAAAGCACAAATATTTGATTTTTGTCCTGTGTATTTTCAGTGCATATTCTAGCAAACCCTCATCATATGTGTAAAGGTTACATCAGTTTAATATGTATATTATGTAGAAAACTTTGATGCATTTTGGTTATTAGATATATATTTGTTAATGCCAGAAACATTATTAGTATTAGCTTATGTCTATAGTTTATCTTTTCTTCCAACAACAGAATATTTAGAACCAGATGACTAGGGTGTGGATGCCCTCCTACATTATTAAAATATTAGATTTATTAAGTCAGAGCTTAAGCAAGGCACAGTTGTGCATTTTCACAAACATCTGAGCCATCTTCATCAAATGAAAATAAATACTGGGAGATAGAAACTGTCAAATTGATAGTGAAATGTGTAACACTTATGGGACATTGCAAATAAGTATTAGAAAGAAAATTACTTTCAATATCTATTTTTGTGCCAGGCCTCTACTTGCTCAATGTCCTTATCAACATTAAGTTAATGTAGATAAAACGATAGTTATTGCATTTTCTCCCCAAAGTAAAGAAACAGAAAAATAATAATTTAATATCAAAGATGTTTGTGTGTGTGTGTGTGTGGTGTAAGTTTTATGGTGGTATACTGTAAAGGAAGGGGAAAGCACCTCAAATGTAAATTAATATCCTCAATGTCAGATTACCTACTATAAATTTCATATAGCATGTTGGCATATTCATTTTTTCTCTTGCATATAGAAAATCTTGATCCTTGTTTAACCTTCCTTTTTATAAAAAGCCCAATTGGCCCCAAAAACAGCAAAAGTGAACATTTTGTTCTGTCTAAATTACCGTGATGCATATCAGTGTCCTCTTAAACCTCTTTCAAGCCACCGGTTTAGTCCTCAAAGACCCAAATATAGGAAGGAGTATCAAGAAGGGCTTATTTTTAGATGTCACTTTCCATATTTTTCAAACTGTAATATTCTTTGGGACACCATATCATCATAAATAGAGACAGCATTATAAATATAGATGTTTTGTAATTTTGTAAAGTGACATCACAATACTTTATAAACAGTTTCGGTTAAAATCCCAGTGCTATGTTCAGACTTGGTATCATTTGTTATTTGTCTGTGTGTACTGCAGAGAGAACCCTCTCTAGGAAGTACCTACCAAATGTGTGAAAAATGTTCCATGTAATCTGTTTCATGTTTAAACCAGTCATTCCGACTTGTATAACATTAGTGTGTCAGAGGCTGTGCTAGGATACTAAGTTAGAACCCCAATAGCAGACCATCTGTTGTAGGACTGATCCTTTGGAACACAGTTGGGTTAGCAGTCTGTGCAGAGTCATGGATAGCATTAAATATATTTAAACTGAAAGAAAGAAAAAATAAGCTATAGAAAGAAACTGTACTAACACGGTGTTTACGAATTCTTGAAATAATAACTGTTCAGGCAATTTCAAGGATATGTGGATACATTCAAAAGGGGCCATTTATTACACCTTAACATCTATTTTTTTAATCTTAGTGTATGATGATAAAGGACTGCGTTTTTCCAATCGTCCAATGAAGGTAGAGTAACAATTCAACCCAACAGTAGGCATTGTGGACTTGTACAACACCAGGGCAAGTTTTGACAATGTTCCCACATCTCCTGCAAAAGCATGATCAGGTGGGATTTTTTAAGTGATACCCTTCTAAAGTTAGTCTGAATGTCTGTTGAGCTCTAAATCTACAGTTTTGGAACTCTTCTCCTAAAATATTGAAAAAATACTCAGTGATGCCAAGTAGGTTCATCCTCTAAATAGTAGTAGTAATATAATACTGAATGTTCACGTTTGAATTATTAGCACTGAGTTTTAGTAAATGTTGAATACCTTCTACAGCTTTTCTATACTCACTTTGTTATTTTAGGTGTTTAAATATTGAAGAAGTGGAATATATGATTTTTCTGAGAATCATGAAAAATATAACAGAGATTGATTACATTTAGGGATAGCCTAACTTTAAATACAATTTGTCAGTGTTATACCTTTCCCTTTATTCAGGAAATCCATGTATCCAATTTCCACCATTTTGTTAAAAGGCACACTTTCCTCAAGCATTTTAATTATTCTCATGTTGTTAGTTTGGGGAGGTTTTTTTATGTTAACAGAGAACTATTTGAAAAATTGTCCTGATACTTTAAAAATGGTATAGGAGAAAATAATTTATAGTTCATAGGAGGGAAGGGGAGAAAGGAAACAACTCAGCAAATTAGTCTTGGCAGCATTCTTCTGTGAAAGTTTCTGCTAGGAATTTTTGTGGCTTCTTCTAACCTTGATGTGTGTAGGAAATCACTCAGAAGAGAATCCATATAATTGTCCCAACCTTTTAAAATGTATTTATAGGATCTGCCAAGTGAATTTTGTAGCATTCTGAGAAGCAAATAAAATCCACTCTGTGGAGAAAAGACCACAAAAGCCAGTTATTTATCTGAATTGGCCTCTTGCAAATACAGTAGAATGTTTTTCTCTGTCACTTTGATACTATGATTTGGCAAAAGTGTTGTCCCCGGTGGGTAATTATTGGAATGTGTTTCATAGATAAATAGCATTGGGAAATTCATGTTGCCAACATCATATTTTTTAAAAGTATGAAGTAGTTGTGAATCTGTAAGTGTCAATCATATCAGTCTTAACCAAAAGGGGTGAAATAACACTTAAAAAAAATATTGTTCCCATATTGAACTAGATAGCAAATTGCAGATGATTTTTTTAATAATACATCTATTGTTACAACAATATAGTTATTTTTTCCCCAAGATGAATAGTGTTATATTCTCATGTGTTGCAAAACAAAAGCCCTACAGCTATTTCAATTTTTTTTTCTAGGGAATTACACAAAGAAAACAACCTTGCCCTATTTATTCTCTTTTGTGTGGTTGGTTGTACCATTTCACTTTTTAAAAATGTAATAAACACACAGTATGTTAGAAATTTGTTTCTGGTATGGAATCCACAATTTTTCTGGTACATTTTATTTCTGTTGTGAAAAAATTAAACATTTTATTGTTCAGTTCATTTTATTATATGGCAGTCTGCATAGAATTTTTACTTCAGGCAAAATAAAGATTTTCTACATATTCTGGCCTCCGTACCTAAAAATAAAAGTTCTCTTTCTGAACATGTATATAATCAAGCGATGTAAGTGTATAAATTCTTTAAGACTTTAGCATTTAATGTAGTAAGAACCAGTTTGATCTAATAACTAAAGAGACTGAACTGGTCATGGGGAAATCTGGGTTCTAATCTTTGTTTCGTGTGGAAGGGAACCCCACACATGCTGAATTACTCTTTTAATCCACATTGTTAACACTCGCTGGTAGTAGTCTTCCAAAATTGCTCGTAGGCATTTTTCTAGCCTAAACTGGGGAAACTGAATTAGGCCTTTTTGATCCATGGTGGCACACTGGTTAGAATGTAGTACTGCAGACTACTTCTGCTGATTGCCAGCTGCAGTTTGGCAGTTCAGTTTGCACAGGCAGAAGGTTGACTCAGCCTTCCATCCTTCCGAGTGGATAAAATGAGGACCCAGATTGTTGCGGGCAATATGCTGACTCTGTAAACTGCTTAGAGAGGGTTGTAAAGCATTGTGAAGCTGTACATAAGTCTAAGTGCTATTGCTATTCTGTCTCTAAAGAAAATGATCCAGCACTGTTCACAACCAAAGGGATGCTTTAACTCCATAGTCCCTAAATTAGCTCACCATCTTTAGGGATTATATGAATGTAATTGAACTAAATTGTTAGCCCAACCAAGAGGTAGATCAAATTAGGAAACTGACTCCACAGGAGACCAGAAATATATTTTCTTGAGATTGGCTATAGTAACAAAATCATGCAAATCTATTTGTTTACCTGTCTTTTCTTTATTCTTCCTTTTCCCCACAAGGCTTAGGGATATTTTTAATCTTTTTGCTTCTATTGTATCGGTAGATTCTAAATATTTCCTACATCTCCATAGTTCTTTTGGGGAAAAAATATACTTTTATTCATGAGTCCTGAATTATATTCATTTTAAAGAGGGCCTGAAATACAGTTAGAAAGAAAACATGGAGGAAAGATGAGTTGAAAAAGCAAAAAGACTAAATTGTGCCTCTGGTTATATCGTTATAGAAGAACACACTTGTCAGCAGCATTCCATTAGTCCATCCTCACAAGAATAATCTTGTTTTTAACATAGGGATATCTCCAGAGCAGATGGAATACAATATGCAATCTATGATTACTAACACACAATTAAAAGATTGTATTTGTGTGTGTTTTTCCTTTCTCTCCCAAAAAGAGTTCATTCTTGCCTCAACATTTTCTCAACATATTAGGGAAAGCAACTTGAAACCATAAAAGAGTGATATCGGGGGGGGGGGGGGATGTTAATTTAATCCATCAACTTGTTTCCTTCAGAGGCCACCAGAAGCTTCAGGGAGACTTGCAAGTACATTTTATAGAGAATCTTCCAGGCAGTGAGATTACTGATTTTTGCTCGTGAATTTCCACATATATTACACTTTTGCAAATCAGCCTTGATTTGATTCTAGTTGAAGATTTAAGATTTAAAGAGGGTATATTTGATTCAAGTTTGTAATTTAAAATTCAAAGGCAACCAAATTCAGTTGGGGAGGGAGAGAATGACTATTTGGCAAGCTGGATCCTCCTATAAGGGTTAATATTATTTTGAGGGTGTGTGACTTCCTGCAATGCAGGTAGTCCTTGATTTACAACCATTCATTTAGTGACCGTTTGAAGTCACAATGGCATTGAGAAAATTGACTTATGACCAATTTTCACACTTACAACCGTTACAGCATTCCCATTGATCACAAGATCAAAATTCAACTGGCAACTGGTGTGTATTTATGTCAATTGCCCTGTCCTAGGGTCATGTGATCATCATTTGTAACCTTCACAGCCACTTACAACAAACAAAATCAATGGCAGAAGCCAGATTCTCTTAACAATCACATGAATCACTTAACAACTTCAATGATCCATTTAACACCTCTGGCCAAACAAAGGTGATAATATGTGCTCAGTTGTGATGATACATCAGGGTTGTCAAACTGGTGGCCTGGAGGCTGGATGTGTCACGCACAGGCCATGCCCACCTCAGCTCTATGAAGGCAAAAAGACATAGTGTAACATCATGTGACAGCAACGTGATGCAGCAAGTTTGACACCTGTGTGATAAGTCAAGCGCTACCTGTACTTTGTTGCAGAGGCATTACAAGCAGTTTGGTAATAGTTAATGTCACAAAAGTAGGCAAGTACGAAGAAAAAAACTGGCACAGAACAAGCAATAGCCTTTCCTGCTGTAAAAAAAAAAAGTCAGTAAATGTTTAGGTCAAGGTCTGTAAATGCTGGCCTGCTACCCATTTACTCATTGGGAAGAAATTTCAATCTATCTCAATTATACAGAATGTATAAGTAAAATCCAGAGTTTGAATGCTGAGAGCTGAAATAAATGCAAGTTTTATTGGCTGGACAAACTACTTTCAATTAGCACAAGAGCAAGCAAAGTTAAAGCCTGTGGTTGGCCACAATAAAGAACTCAAGAGCTGGGAAAGTGAATAGAGTAAAAGTAACATTAGCTCTGCTACTCAAAGAGTTCCAAGAGGCTGAATGAAATAAATTGCCAGGCTATTCAATGTCAGAGAACCCCTCCCCCCCCCAATATTGAACACTATACAATCCCAAAGCAATAGGGGAAAAAACCATGGAAACTGCAAAGCACTTTAAAGGTTAAGGACTGCTCTGAAGCCGTCCGATTTAATTCCCTGCATCAATTTGCAAATTGGTTTCCATATGACAAAGCTGCACCAAAGTGAAGCACTCCTTCAAAACTCAACCAATCTGATTAGAGCTGAAAGGGACCTTGGAGATCTTCTAGTCTAACCTCCTGCTCAAGCAGGAGACCCTCTACCTGTGGTGGTGAACCTATGGCACGAGCGCCGGAAGTGGCACGCAGAGCCATTACTGCCTGCACAAGAGCACAAGCCCAGAAAAGGTCTACTGCACATGCACGCGTGCCGCCCACCCACCCACCGGCTGATTGTCGGGTATCTGACGCGTATGTGCGGGGGGCATGCAGGACACACTCGCGCCTATGCAGAAACATGCAGCACATGGGGGACACGTGCATGTGCAGAAGCACGCAGTGGGTTGTGCATGCATGCACAGAAGCATGGGTTGTGTGCACATGCAGAAGAGGGGCCTGCATGCATTGCCTTCTGGGTGATGGCACACGAGCATGAGCAGGCAAGTGTGCACACAATTATTGGCACATGAGCCCAAAAAGGTTAGCCACCACTGCCCTATACTATTTCAGACAGGTGGCTATCCAGTCTTTTCATAAAAACCTCCAGTGATGAAGCACCTACAACTTACAAGCTCTGCACATCCCTAATGTTTACCCATGTACCCACCTTCAACTTGCTATGCTTCTTTATGCATCATCACTGCTGCTTTTGGTGACCACAAATTCCATCTCTCCAGAAGCTCTCCAATAATGTACACTGGGGGAGGGGGCATCCTTCTGTCAAGGACAAGGCATGCCAAACATGGTCAAGTTGGCATGGATGAAACAAATGAATCAGACATGCTAGTAAAAACAAGTTGTTAAAAGTTGCTGTGGCCCAAGGCACCAAGTAAACCATGGAAGATGTGCCTGCTTTATCCCTACAGACAGGTTGCTGTTTTTCTGGGGGGATTTTCCAGGCCACATCAATTTGTGTAGAGATGGAGCAGACTGCCTCCAATAGGGTCAATTAGCTCAGCTGTGCCTCTGCCACAGCTGTGATGAATTGCTTGGTGTTGAGGCAGGCAGGCAGCCGCAGAACTACTCATCCTCAAAGGGGGCTGCTGCCCATTATGTCTCTTTTTTTTTTAAACAAATTTTATTAATTTTACAAACACAATACACAAAACATAAACTAAAACATCTTTTCTGAAGGCTGCCTGATCCCGGGTTAAAACTCTTCACACAGACACAAATTCAAACATCATATTCATTTTATATATCCTTCCATATCTTGTTATCATTTTCTTTTCTTTTTTTTATAAACCAATTTTATTAATTTTACAAAAACAGTGCACAAACAATCAAAGCATAACAGCTTATAACCATTTTCAATAACATTCTTTGTCTGTTCTATTTCCAACTATCCATTCATCTTTTTTCTTTTACTATACTTCTCCTATACACTATTTGGAGTGACGCCTTTACCCTAACTTAAAAGTACTTCATATAACACTTAATTTATCTTGGGACTCTGTTTAATAAATTCTAAATTTACACAATAAATTTTATACTCTAAATACACATATAAAAACACAATCTTATATACCTTCCAGAATCCCCCTTTTATCCTTAATTAGATTCACCCATTGTCTCTAAATAAGCTTTTTTTCTTTAGATCTTGCTTCCCACCATTGAGGCTTCTCCTCCCCCCCTTTCTCTCTTGCTTATTCTTCTCCTTGCCCTTTTTACCCCTTTCTCTCTCCTCTTCCCTTTTTTACTCCCTTCCCTTTGCTTTCTAACCTTGCATCCACCTTTCCTCTCATTTTTCTTTTTTTTGGTTGTTTTTTGAAACCTTAAAATCCCCTTTTTCTTATCCTCTTTCTCCTCCTCCCCGGAAAAAACCCATTGTTCATCAAAGATGGCTTCTTCTTCCTCTTCTTCTTTGTCCCAGTCATTCTGCTGCGTAATCAACTTTTCATAATTACATAACGCCATTTCTAAAAATTGAAATGAAGTGCCCAAAGTATCTTTTCCATCTTGTTCTTCCTTTTTATATTTTTGATATTCAGTCTTTAGTTCATCCACAAGCGATGCCATCCTGAAAAGAGAAACTTTCCCCAAAACAACCACCCAAGTATTTTTAGTCAAAAGTAATTCAAAAAGAAAGTTCCAAAAGTTAATACTTTTCTTCCTTCTTCTATTTCTCTTTCTGGGGTTACTGTTTAATCAAAGAGGTCCAATTACCATTTATCTTTTTTTAGTATTCTTGGCAATCTCCTCCTTTTTCCACTTCTGCTCCAATATTTTTCCGCTCCCTTCCCACTTGCAACATCAATTTTTAAATGATCAGAAATCCATACCTCTAAGAAGGGTTTTCCAATTTCTTAAATTTTTAAGTCCAAAGTCCAAGCAACTTTCAGAATATTTCACCTTCAGTGCCCAAACAAATTTCAAATCTTCTCCTGCTTTTTTCATGGGGTGGGAGAGTGAAGAAGAAAAAAAAGTTCCCTTTAACAGCTTCTCTGCCACTTTCGATCTTCTTAGGGATACAATGTATCCTCCAGCAATTCAGACAGCTCAGTTCCAGAGAATTTAAAGGATGTTGATTGACCCGGCTCAGCCAGCACTTTCACTTTTCTTGCTTCCTCCAGCACGATCTTACCCGGTTGCAGACTTCTTCGTGGCGGCCATTGCTGACCGCCGCTCCACCGCCTTGGGAAAAAGGGGTTTTTCCGGACGAGGAGGGGGTCTGCGACACCCCCAACCCCCTGTCCAGCTCCCCTCTCTCTTCGGCTGTCCCTACAGGGCAGCCATATCCCCCTGACCCATTTGGATCGGGGGTACCTCGGCGGCTAGCACAGAAGGAATCGCGAGCGGTCGCGAATTCCTGCTGCCCCGAAGCCACGCAAAAACCAGAAACCCCCCATTATGTCTCTTGATGACTTACTGCTCTGGCTGGCCCTTGTCTAATCAGAGACAAGGATACATCTCTCCATGATTTGGCTATTTGAAAAGGTTCAGGAGAGTCCCAACTTTAAATCCTCACTCTACTGTGAATCTCTGTAGCTGACCTCTATGAGCAGAGGGCTCTCACTTTTTCACACTTAGAAAATCCTTTCTCTTCCCCAGATTTTTTTGGGGTGGGGGTACTTTGTTACGTAAGGAGTTGGCAGTTCAGGAAGAACCTGCTCTGGATTACCTACTTTGAAAATGTAAAAGTGTACCAAATCAAATCCCTGCCTTTAAAGAAATATTAACAAATATTGTATAAGGGTTTTTTTTTTTCAGACTAAGGCCTATCATTTTATTTTAGCAGCTTTCATGAGCATGTGAGCAAAGTGCTCAATGGAATCCATGCAATTGAACTTCACCTGAGCTAGATTCTGTTTGCTTTTCTTACTGCCTGATGGAACCAAATGAAAAATCGTTCATGACGTTATTTTAATGTGAGCTATTGCACTGAATCCACTACTTCCTTTTTCTTTGTGTGCCCCACTGTGTATGATAAGTAATGGCAATGGAAAACACTGCACAGATGAAAAAGGATCCCCGTGTACATTGTAGAAAAATCAACTGCACATGTCAAATATAAAAAACAGCAATTATGCAAGTCATATTTTGAAAGAAGGAGGAGGAGGTTTATTGATGATGACTTGTACAACTTAAGAGAACAGGCCTATTCCTTTGTCTGTTGGGTTAGACTTAGAATATCAAGTTTTGGAAAAATGCAGTAAGAAAGGGATGGACAATTTAATAAACTTATAACTGACCATAAGGGCAGCTGTTAGGGAGCTGAAATTATATATGTATATATTCACTTGCTTATGGGATATGCAATATTTTCAGCAGGTTGACCAGGAATAATTTTTGCACCACTGTATATATGTAAATGTTTGGCAGAACAATATAAAATAGTACAATTTTTCCATTACTGAGAAATTTCCATTGATGAATTCAGTTCATGAAACCAGTTCAGAAGGTCCACCAATTGGGAAATTATTTACAATTTTTGAGTACTGTAAGTCAAAAAGATCAAATCACAGTAGAGTTTAAACTAAACTCTTGGATGCAATAGAGCTTTCGAGTCATAACCAGGGGTGGGATTCTACCAGTTCGCACCTATTCACTAGAACTGGTTGTTAATATTCTAAGCAGTTTAGAGAACCAGTTGTTAGAAGAAATTACTGGCCTAATCCTGTAAGGAAGGCAGGAAGGAAACATTCTGGTGTTGCTTACAGAAACTGCTTCTCCGTTAACCCTTATTACATTCTTGGCAGTACTAGACTTCCTGTCTCAGGAACATCTCTGGAGTTTTTTTCCGATCCTTTGCTGATACTTTGCTTATATGGAGTGACCATTTAAAGTTACAATGGCACTGAAAAAATGACTTATGACCATTTTTCACACTTACAACTGTTGCAGCATCCCCACAATCATGAGAGGCCAGGTGAGGAGATGCATGCCTCGATATGAGTGATATTGACTTGGCCACACTCAACCAATAACATGACCACCAAGCCATGTCCACCCTGTCACATGACCACCATGCCACGCCCACCATCTAAGCCACACCCACAGAACTGGTTGTTAAAAAATTTGAATCCCAACCCTGGTCAGAACCTATTGTGGAGGCAGTTGTAGTGATGTCTTATGAGAGGAGAGCAGGAAAAGCATCATAACATTTGCTGCAAAGAGAATTTCCTGACCAAAATAGCAATTCAGAAACATTTATTCACCTACTCACCCATTCCTTCCATTTTTAAGACCATTCACTCACAAAATAACATCTGTCTCCTTTCTTACATAAAAGTATACAAGTGTTATTTTGCTAAAGTTTCATGTATGATGTTCCTGTACTCTCCAATAAGAACCTGTCATATTTTGTTTTTAGTGTACATGAAAGCACTGCTTTTATGTGGCTGATCTTTCATTATAGCATTACTTCAGTTTCCTTCCATGAAGCATCTTAAACTTCCTATATGTGTAAAAGGTAGATTATACATGCAACTAATAATTAGACCAAAGGCAGTATGTACAATAAAAACAAGTCTGTTCTTTCCCTGTCTATTCTGAATCAGGTTAATTATTGTGAACACTATTATGTTGTAACCTTCCCCAAACTGGTGTTATCCAGACATACTGAGTTACATTTTTTTATAAGTTTGACTGGGATATTAGAATTCATAGATATATCTTCAACTTTGTGGAGAGGTAAGTGGAGATTAGTTAAAAATCATAAGATTGCAACTGAATTTGATTAAACCAAATGACAAATACCAGTTGTTCATTTGTTAATTTATATGGGTTTATTTATCTCATCACGTAGAGATTCTTGTCCTAAAACAAAGTGTTAGAATAAATGTGGCCTAGAGGCTCATTTCAGCCTGGGTTCTGTGAATGCCTTTATATTTTAATAACAAGCAACTATATCTACAGTATGGTGTTCCATAGAGAAAAAAAATTAAAACCCAAATAATATGACAACTCTCTAAGGACCTACCAAAATAATACCAAAAGGTCTGGCAGGTTCTGAGTTTTCCAGAACTTTTTTCTGGAAAACCTATACAGTACAAATCAAAAGAGAGAATGGGGAAGAAGTATCTAAGGTCCTGTTGGAAGAAATCTTCATCTGGTTCAGTTCCAAGCCAGGAAAAAGACACTGGAGACAAAATGGAGGTTGGAGGCTGATTGGAAACAGGGTCCATTTATACATGAAACAGAACCATCAAGCACATGTGATTCTGGATAGCTGACTACATGGAGTTGAGAATGAGGGTTATTTATACGTTCTTGCTCTTGAGCCTCCTGTTCCTGTGCAAGAACATGTATTCTATTGGCTGTTGTCAAACTCCCATGGGGCTATGTGGGGTCATATTTGTCTTGAAATCAAGTTTGGTTGAAGTGTGCTGATGCAATGAAGGGGCTTTTTGGACAATTCCTATTGTGGCTGAGAACTAATCCTACCTGGTTCAGCCCTTGCTGCAGGAGTAATGAATTACCAAATCTGCATTTCTAAAAGCTGGCCTTACTTAGTATCTGCTGGGGGCAGGGCTGAGGCTCTGAGTTTCTGTCTTTAGAAACATGTTTCTCCTTTCTGCCTTTTTAAATATTTCACAGAATATTTCTTTATTCTAGGAGAGGTGGGGGCTAACTATCAACAGTCCCTAATATCAGGCCAGAAATGTAAGCCATGAATTTTGGAGTTCAAAGGTGGTCCGTGATTAAGGTTGTGGACTAAATGCAGAATCAATATTGGATGATGCTGGTCATCAGATTATGTCTGTTTTTTTGGGCATGGATGAAATAGTTTTTCTTCCATTGCAGATAGGTTTTCTATAAAGTAAAGCTAAAGAATATTTTTGATGATCTATCAATAACTAATTTCTGAATTTTGATTAGGATTTTAGCCTTGATTTATCCCATTATATTGAGCGAACATATTTTCATGGTAAGCTCTGCCTTTATTCCTATTGTATTAACTTTATTTATTGTTTGTAGCCATGGCAAGTGCTGCTGAATTGAGCTTATTCAAACTGAGATTCATTGTAGTTGCCTGAATTGCCTCTTTATAAATCTTCTGGTGGCTGAATGCTATAGAGGGGATGAACCATTAAGATGAATAGTTAATAATATAAGATACACTAAACTCTATGCATACATTGTATTGTTTTTGCAAAATATAGTTCAGCTCAGGAGAAGCTGCTTGTCCTTGGAAAAATAAAGGGGAGAACAAGTATTTCAATATGACTTTCAAGGCACATTAAGTCTGCTCATGTGCACCTCTTGAAAACAGTTTCCATAAAAAAAGAAAGAAAGAAAACCAACATCACTTTCAGAATTATATCAATCTTTTTATTGACAACAGATACCT
The DNA here is from genome assembly GCA_033807585.1 of Hydrophis major. Classification (NCBI taxonomy): domain Eukaryota; kingdom Metazoa; phylum Chordata; class Lepidosauria; order Squamata; family Elapidae; genus Hydrophis; species Hydrophis major. Next base: position 315,621,802 of record CM066329.1, read on the forward strand.
CCAGACAGCTGTAAATGATCTGCTGATGGACTTAGTATAACTGAAGGACATTTAGTAAAATTAAAGTTTTGAAATAGAAACACAAAAACATAATACTTAACGTTATAATTGCACATGCTTTAGTCCAAATATCTTGATATAATAGTGATATACAGTTAAGCTGAAGGACTCTCTAGAAGCTGATGTACCTGCAATCTGATTTCTCCATCAGGATTCCTGAACACGGGCATGTGACTCTCAATGTGTCAACAGTTCAATATTATATGCAATATGTGTTGCTGGCATAATGGGAATCTCAATCTAATATTTTTATTTATACATCGTTCAATTAAAATTATACTTAATGTGAGTATTACTAATCTGCAGCCTGAAAATACTTGCCTGATCTAATAATTTCTCTAACTGTAAAAGTTAGAGATTGGAAAATCACTGAAGCCAACTAAGGGGATGCTGCTGTATAACTTTTGACAATATGCAACTACACTATCTAACAAAATTATTATGACATAAACATTCTGATTTGATATGATATATCTAGAATGTAATTTGTTATGATACATCTAATGTTTGATGATGGGGCAGATAAAAATAAAACTAGTGTATCTCTTTAATTCAGATACTTTGAGACAACTGGCCTTTCTGTCTCCAAATCTTTTTTCATTTACTTTCATTTGCCCCAAGTTTTGTGTGTTTTCAGTTGTTTACAGATATTAGGATGCTATAAACAGTGCCATGCTTATGGTTTGTTTACTAGTCATTATTCAATCCATACACAGACCTTCTTCCCAAGAGGTGAATACAAAAGACCCTTCGACCAGCTTGCTTACCTGCCTGCCATAACTGAGTACTTCATCTTGTCCCTCGGGTCTAGGTCTCAAGATGTATGTCTTCCCCCTTTTTACAAAGATGAAGGGGGTAATAAAATTATAGCATATCACCGTCTACTGTAACCATTCCTGTGGCAACTGTCCATTGGTCTTAATGTAAGGATATCATTTTCTCTTTGTTCTGTTTTATTCAATCATTCTAGCACATTATTATAATGAGATCTGAGGAGCTAGGAAGAGCTCAGAAATTCTTGGGAGTTGAATTCCATGAGTCATAAAAGGGCCAAGATTCTCCACCCCTGCTTTAAAACATAAGGCACTTAAATATTATCATTTTTGAAGCAGTATTCATGAACTTGAAGTGCCATTCATACTATGTAGGGTGCTAATGGCATAGTAATATATTTAAAATTGCTTGCAATAACTCAGTCACAATGTCATACATATTCTAGAGACTAATCTCTAGGATCTCAGTCACATTTATTCTAGAGACTAATCTTGCACAATTACCTTTATCTGGTAGACATTTCATTGTTGATCCTAGATTTTGAAACTGATAAAGAAATCAAGCCAGACTTTATTGTTTCTCTATTGGGATGGTTGTAAATTGAGAAATTTTAGATTAAGTTAAAATGTAATTGGTTGCTTATGGTTACGTATATGATATAGCCTGCTAAAACTACGTTCTACATTCTAAAATCAGTCAGAAAATTGATGGTTGTGATTTTAAAACAGGAATGTGAGTGAAATGCTGGCCATGCTGACTCAGACTGCTAGGAGTTCTGGGAGAACTTTTGATATCTCAGATATCCTTTAAAAAAATCTTATATTGCAGCTTTCCCAACTTAAGAACTTCTAGATGTGTTGGGACATGAGAATTCTGGAGATGTAGTCCCAACAGACCTATTGATACCAGACTGAGATGAATGATTCTAGTAACTTAAGAGAATAAATATTTGTGTAAGCAAAGCTCATTGTTGTTGAGAAGGAAGGAGTGCAAGGAAGGGAATATATTCCCTTGATAGTAATTATCATCAACAGTAACCTGTTCATTTTTAATATGCATAGTTACAGTACTTCTTCAAAATCCAGAACAAACAAGCAAGCTAAACACTTGGATATTCATATAATGTGTTATGGAAAAAATATTAAAAATATAATAGTTTAAGGGGCAGGTATCTCAAATTAAATGATGACATATTCTTATTGCAACTACATGTATTGGTGATAACAGCATGTAGATTAGAATAGTTCAAACTTTTTTTTCTTTAATACCTAATATGTTTGTATCTTCATTTGTTGTCCTGCAGCTAATACCTATACACATTTTGGCTATTACTTCTAACATAAAATCGGTCTCAGTCCATCCTTTCCAATAACCCTTAGCATTGCCTCCTAGCAAAAATAAAAAAGCTTTAGCTTTAAAAATGATTTGTTGTAACAAAAACCTGAGCCTTGGTTCCATGTTTCCCCCAAAATAATATATATCCCAAAAATGAGACCTAGCATGTTATTATAAGGCCTTCTTAAGCCCTACTCAATAAGCCCTACTTAAGAACCTGTGCAGCTGGCCACATGCCCATTCTGTCTGATTGCTTGTGGTGCTGTAGCCATGAGGTGAGGTAGAGGGATCTGCCCCATGCACCCTGTACCATTTTACCTCAGGGCTCCAACAGCCAAGCCATCCATCCCTGACAACTGTCTTGCAGTGGCAGCACCAGTAGTTGTATGCAGCAGGAGCCCACTTCTGCTTGCCCATGCTTGTAATGGAACAGGAAGCCAAGTAGCATAATGATGCCATGGCAGCAAGGCAAGGTTGGTATCAGGGTGTGGATGGTCTGGTTACGGGGGCCCTGAGATAAGCCAGTGTGGGGCATGGGGCACAGCTCCACCCCTGCCATGAGCAAGCAGAAGAAATGAGCCTTCTGTACATGCAAAAAAAAAAATGACATACGCCTCAAAATAAGCCCTAGTGCTTATTTTTTTGATCCAAAAGAAAATAAGATTGGGTCTTATTTTAGGGAAAACACAGTATTTGTCCAGATCCAATTTAAAATGTCAGCAGGCCTACACAGCACTGTAATCTTATGAATCATATGCACTGTAAGAAAGCAGCCCTGAAAACTATAAAACACAAATATTAAATATCAAACAACAATTTTAAGCTCTTGTGATTTTTTTTACTATTTTACTGATAGACAAAACAATATGTCTATATTAGCTTATATCAGTCAGCCTTATCCTACATCTGTCTAGTCAAAAGTAAATCCTTATGTGTAAAATTCAGTTAATGTTACATTAACAGTTGCTCTTATCTTTTGCTAATATCTATTTTAATTCTGTTTACTGGTTATTAATGTACGTTCATCCTTTATTTAAAACAACTTAAATAAAACTGTCAAATTAAAAAGTTCAGTAGCTTTGATTTGATCATTATCCTGCCTCATAAACTATTTACAGGATTGTTATGGAAATGATATAAGAGAGAAAGAATCTCAGAGGATAGCTTAAGAATGTTAGGTTTTAAATGTAATGTAATAATAACTTTAAAATAAATACAAAAAGTCTTAACAGCTCTGTTCAGCAATCTATCTTTTTACGTCCACATTTGAACGTTCTTTTCCTAGGATTTAGTTCATCCATTACAATATATTCCTTTGCATGTTGTAGGCTGTTCTTAGACCAGGGTCATCTGCAGCAGGAATCAAAACGGTGGCTTGAAACACTTAGTGTTTTTATATGAGTTAGTGTGAAAAAGAAAAACAAACATTGATTGTATGCACATTTTGACTGTTTTGACCCCTAACCACCCTGTCTTAAACACTACAAATGTTTAAGACAAGTGATAATGTTGTGTAAAGTTTGATTTTCTGCCTCTCCCTGGATTGAAATTCAATGGTTTTTACCTATTTCTGTGGCTGATATGACTCCCAGAATTTATACAAGATCAATACATTTTGAACAGTTCTCATTCAGTTTGATGATAATGCATTGGCTTTTAAAATGTCTTTTAAAAGTTAAAGAGAATTTCAGGAAATTAAATGGATGGGATATGTGCACTTGAATTTATGAAATGGCATAATTAGGTTGTATGAGTTTAGGTTCCATCTTTCATTATAAAATCTCCTCTCCTGTAACTTCAACTTCTTTGGGTTCAGTTCAAACCTCAGAAGCGACGTCATGCAGGATTTCCTCCCATTGAGCTTAGAGAGACCTGGGCAGACAGGGTGTCCTGAGAATTATAGAAAAAGTAACAGCGGTGCTTTGCATCATCTCCAACAATGAAACAAATTCAAAAACAACTTACGAAAAACAGAAAGAAATTTTTGAGCACCATGAGGTAATAGAAAATGGTAGAAAGGCAGAAAATCAGAAATCTCTTTCAGTATGGAAACTTTGAAGAAAGATATATTGTACCATCTTTAGACAGCATTAGATTATCACATAAAATGATAAAAGAAAAGAAAACAGGAAACAAGGAATTTAAAGTTCTTAAGTTGCAAGATTCATAAAGACCAGCTTCAGTTTTAAAAAATGTACTGGCTTTGAATGGAAAGTTCTGCAACATGAAAAATAAAATAGAGGTAACCTTGATGGGTGTTTCTGCTCCTAACTTTCTGCAATAGGAGCATCTTTTGGAGCTTCCTGGCTTAGATCACTTCCTTACTGTTCTTAACTCATCTTCTGCCCTAAAAGAAACAGCAAAAATGAAAAATAAAACAATATTATTGAACATGTAATGCTCTCCTCCTGAGCTGTCGTGTAAATTGGCATGAAGGCAAGTAAGGAGTGAGAGCAAAGTATGCAGACATGAGTGTTTGCTGCTCTGATCACTTTCATAACAATATTCAAAGCAATGCTGCATTGTTGTGCCATAGGATCCTCTCCTTTTGGAGGAGCAGGCGGTTTTCATTAGACTGACCAGTTTGATCATTATCCTCCTGCATTCAGTTGCCACTGAGTGGAGTCCCTTCTGACATTTGAGCAAGTGTCTTTGAAAACCAGATTTCTGCATCTGTATCTCTGCATTCTGGCTCTTCATGTAGAGACTTCAAAGGAATAGAGTAGGTTCTCTTCTGACTATTGCTACTGGCTAGATCTGTTTCTTTCCCAGCTGCTTAAGAATGCTGCTTGTTAACATAAGCAGACCATTCTAAATGTTACACTTTTTCAAGGGATTTGATTAGTACTATAATTAGACACTGGAGAATGTAACAAGAAAATTGATGTCAGGTGTTGCCCTATCTGGAGATTATAGTTCTTATTACAAGAATATTAAAGAGTTTGCTCTCACAAAGGCTGACCTCAGCATTGGCAGGCAAATTTAATAGGGATGAGACAGCAAATTGGCTGAGAAAGTGAAGATAAGAAATAAATAAACTGGAATGGTTTGATTGAACAAAGCTTGCATCCAAAGCAAGCATACTTGTGTTGGATTTACAGATATAAACTCATGGCTAGGAAAAGGACAACATTGATTTTTTAAAACCCAGGTTGCAAACAGACACCTCTTGAAGCAGCAATGGAAAGTTACCACTAAATGGAGGTTCAGAAATGTGAGTAAAAAGTTGGTCATACTTGTAAATGTAAAATGTTTATAAATGATTACTTTTTCCCCAGCTGAAGAATCATAATTCAGATAATTAGATGTTCATTTGCCATTTCATAATACAATACTTGGTTGTCTATAGAAATATTTTTTATTCATGGCATAAAACAATCTACACATATCTATATGATTATGGTTTTGGCCACACATATATTAGACCCACTCCCAGCTGTTTGGTTAAAGCCTCCCAGGAAGTGAAATGTGCTTAGATCTCAGTGTGGTGAACTCTACTTTGAGGAATTTGGTTATCCCCCCTGCCCTCAAAGAGGTGGTGGTTTTCCCCCTCCTCAAGAAGCTATCACTAGACTCAACTAAAACTAGACAACTTTCATTCAGTCTCCCACCTTTCCGTTTAAGAGAAGGTTGTTGAAAAATGGTCAAAAAACAGATTCAGAGAATTCCAAAGAAATGAGTTATATGGATCCTTTTCAGTCTGATTTTAGACTTAGGTCTGGAATTGAAATGACATTGATCAACCTGTGGATTGAATTGGATGGAGGTAACCAGAGGTGGTATTCAGCAGGTTCTGACTAGTTCTAGAGTAGGACCAGTAGCAGATCAGTAGCAGAAATTTTGAGTAGTTCGGAGAACCGGCAAATACCACCTCTGACTGGAGATTTTACAGTATCCTTCCCCTGCCATGCATACCAAGCCACACCCACAGAACTGGTAGTAAAAATATTTGAATCCCACCACTGGAGTTAACACATCCATTCTTTTCCTCTTTAAAGCTATCAATACCAGTAACCATACTATCCTTCGGTATCGATTCCAGGGGTTGGGAGTGATTGGTGTTTTACTGCAGTGGCTTTCAAACTGTGGTCCGCAGACCACTGGGGGCCATAATATCATCACAGGAAGTCCACAAAGACTTGAAGAAATGTTATGATTTAGATCTAAAGTTAAGTCTTTCAGAGTCCATGGCCATGGTCCATAGCCAAAATAGGTATTTAAAGGGGGTCCATTGTGAGGAAAAATTGAGAACTGTATTTGTTCTGTCCCCTCATTAGCATTCTTGAGATCCCCGCGCTTTGATTGGCCAAAGCGCGGGGCACTCTGACTGGCTAGGCGAGCCGCGCCGATTGGCTCGCTAGGAATCTCCCGTGATTGGTCTATTCAAATCGCGGGAGATTCAAAGTGGTGCCATTGGCCGCGGCTGCCGTGGCTAAAGAAATAAAAGCCGCGAAGTTTCTCAATAGCTCCAGTTCGGTTCCCACATCAATAAAAGAGCTTGATACAAAGTCACCGACTCCTGGCATCATTTCCGAAGACACAACACTGGCGACGAAGGTGGGATTCTGATCCTGAACCGAAGCACGTGTCCGACGGAAGCCAGACGAAACCCCATGATGGCGAAAATCGCACCCCCCGCACCCTTCAACCTCGCCAGCGAGGACTGGGAATCGTACTCCGACAGATTCCGCATGTTCCTCGAGTGCAGCGACCTGAAGGACGCCACCGGCCACATGAAGCGAGCCGTCTTCCTGACCCACTGCGGGACCGAGGTATTTAAGATGGCCAAAGCACTCGCCAAACCCGCCGACGTGACCGCGATGGACTGGGACGTCCTCGAGCCAATACTTCGGCGGCACTACGCCCCAGAGGTGCCCATCCTCATCCAACGACATGAGTTCTACCGTCAGGAGCAACGGTCGGGTGAGAGTTTCAGCGACTTCATCACCGAACTACGGCGCCTAGGGGGGCTGTGCGAATTCGACAACCTGAACGAAGCCCTGCGAGACCGAATCGTGCTCGGCCTGTGGGACCCCGTCCTCCAGAGTCGGCTGATGGCCAAGGGCAACATCACCCTTGCAGATACCTTCACCGAAGCCGCAGCCGCCGAAGCGACCCGAACATCTGCTGACCGCATGCGCCGACCGAATGCTGGGGACCGCAGCGGGAACAACCACCCTGCAAGGTCGGCCGAGAACCAACCCGAGACGACCACCCACCAGGGCGACTTCCACTCGGCATCGGGCACTTCCGACGAGGAGGAGGAAATTCACCGTCTCCAAGCAAGCCGCGACCCACGGAACCGGCGGGGTCGTAAGTCGAGGACCAACTGTGCCGGTTGCGGAGGCAACCACCCCAGGTCTGAATGCTGGTTTTTCGAGTCAATCTGCCGGCATTGCGACAAGAAGGTACACATCGCCCACGTCTGCCGTCTCAAAAAGAACCGCAGCCCCCCACAATGGGACCAGAGCGAACAGAGGTGAGAAAGCACACCACTCCGGACCAGAGATCACCCCTCTGACAACCGATGGGACCGGAGCGGACGATCCCTACGAGGCGGCGAGACCCGGCGAAAAGAGGAGACCCATCAGACGGTCACCATCGGCCACGCCACAACCAATGACGCCCGGAAGGTCTACCTGGAGGTAGGCATCGAAGGGGAGCCATGTAAAATGAAGGTGGACTCCGAGTCCTACCTCTCCATGATAGCATGGCATGAAATAAAGCGCTTGGTGCCTACCATCCAAAGAAAAGGCCTAGACAGCCAGAGACTAATCGTAAAAGACTACCAGGGAAACCGCATCCCTGCAGTTGGAACCGGACAGTTCAACGTAACGTACAAAGGGCGCACAGAAAGGCTTCCCCTGACCATCGTCGATCGCGACCGCCCAAGCCTACTGGGACTGCAATGGTTCGCCCTGCTCGGCATCGCAGTCACGGGAATCGACCACATCACCGACGACAGCTGGGAGCAACAACTAGCCCGGGAATTCCAAGAGGTCTTCGATGGAAACCTAGGCAAGTACCGAGAGCCCCTTATATCATTCAGCCTAGACCCAAACGTCCCCCCAAAACGCCTGAAACCAAGGCGGGTGCTATTCGCACTTAAACCCAAGATAGACGAGCAAATTGACAAGCTCGTCAAGCAAGGGGTCCTACAGCCCATAGACCACGCCCGGTGGGAGACCCCCATAGTCACCCCGATCAAGCCCGATGGGTCGGTGAGAATCTGTGGGGACTATAAGGCCACTCTAAATGGCGCGTTGCAACAAAGCGCCTACCCCGTCCCAGTAGTGCAACACCTACTGCATTCACTGGGAGGGGGCAAGGTTTTCACCAAACTCGACCTCACCCAGGCATACCAACAGTTGCCAGTCGACGAGGAAACGGCAGAAGCGCAAACCATAGTCACCCACCGGGGAGCATTTAAATGCAACCGGCTCCAATTCGGAGTCAGCGTGGCACCTGGAATATTTCAAAGCCTAATGGAAAGGCTATTACAAGGCATCAAGGGGGTGGTACCTTACTTCGATGACATCTTAGTGTCGGCAACAAACCAAGCCGAACTAGAGGGTCGCATAAGGGAGGTCCTAACCAAATTCAAAGAGACTGGGCTCAAGGTAAAGAGGGAGAAATGCCAATTATACACGGAACGGGTTGAATTCCTAGGATATCTCCTAGACCGTCATGGCATTCACCCCACAAACCAAAAAATCAAAGCCATCAAAGAAGCCCCCACACCCAAGTCGAAGACGGAGCTGCAGGCATTCCTGGGGCTACTTAACTTCTATAATGTTTTCCTGCCCCAAAAGGCGATGGCGGCGGAGCCTTTGCATAGGCTCTTGGACAAGGCAGCGACCTGGACTTGGGGGAAACGCGAGCAAGCCGCCTTCCAGAGAACAAAGGACCTCCTCACTTCGGATGCCGTCCTTATACAGTACAACAAGACCCTACCTCTGGCCGTCACATGCGACGCATCACCCTTCGGCGTCGGTGGTGTCCTCAGCCATACTCTCCCCGATGGAAAAGAAGCACCCATCGCATTCTTTTCAAGGACCCTCACCAAACCGGAGCGGAACTACAGCCAGCTGGACAAAGAGGCTCTGGCTATCGTCGCCGCAGTAAAAAGATTCCACGAATATCTCTACCGCCGGACATTCACCATCATAACCGACCACAAACCGCTGCTGGGAATCCTTGCAGGGAACCAGGCCACCCCGAACATTCTGTCTCCCCGAATGACAAAGTGGTCCGAGTTCCTGGTGGCCTACAATTACGGACTCATACACAGACCGGGTAAGACGATCTCCCATGCGGACGCCTTAAGCCACTCGCCGCTACCGGAACCTGACACCGACCCAGCACCCACGACGACCACCCTCAGTATAGAGACTCTACCCAACCTACCCATAACCGCGTCAGACATTGCCCGAGAAACTAATAAAGACAAACGTCTGGCGTGGGTGCTGCATTGGGTAGAGAAAGGGTGGCCGGAAAGGGACAACGACAAGTCCGTAAAGACATTCCGGAACCGGCAAATGGAACTCTCGTTATTAAAAGGGTGCATACTATGGGGGGATAGGGTGGTCATTCCAGAAAAACTACAAGGGAAGGTTCTGGAACTGCTACACGAGGGGCACCCAGGCATCGTTAGGACTAAAGCCCTGGCCAGAAGCTACGCTTGGTGGCCAGGGATGGACAAACAGATTGAGACCTGGGTAGCAAGGTGCCAACGATGCCAGGAAACTAGGCCAAGCCCACCCACAGCACCCGTCCTAGAGTGGGAAACCCCAAGGGGACTTTGGTCTTGGATTCACATAGATTTCGCCGGGCCCACAAAAGGACACACCTTCCTGATAACAGTAGACGCTTACTCCAACTGGCTGGAGGTAAGCAACATGAGAACAACAACCACGGAGGCCGTGACCAAGGAACTCGGCAAACTTTTTGCAACACATGGCCTCCCAGACGTCGCCGTTTCCGACAACGGGCCCCAATTCACCTCACTAGAATTCGAAAAATTCCTAGCGGAAAGGGGCATCCGACACGCGCTGACAGCACCGGTGCATCCGGTGGCGAACGGTAGGGCGGAACGGATGGTGCAATTCACAAAGAAAACCATACAGAAAATAGACCACGGGGAGATCCAGGATAAAATAAATAAATTACTCTTCACCCAACACATAACCCCAAATACCACAACGAATAAGAGCCCAGCCGAACTGTTAATGGGGAGGAAATTAAGGTCCCCACTCGACAGATTACACCCCACGTATAACCCAGAGAAGCCCCCAGACTCAACCAGCAAACACCGAACCTTCGCACCAGACGACCCCGTGTACGCAAAAAACCTAACGGAAGACCCGTTATGGGTACCGGCCGTCATCACACAAATAACAGGCCCACACTCGTACCGGCTACAAACAACAGACGGACGAGCATGGAAACACCACATCGACCAATTTAGATCTAGGACGACCACCCAACAGACCACCGACGCACAAGCAGGCAAAACCAACCCCCACAACACAAACCAAGAGGGGAGGGAATACCCAGGGGACCAAAACCAAAGAAGAATAAACCAACCATACTTACCGGAAAGCAGCCAGCACGAAACTTCGCCAGGAAGAGACAGCCAGGCCAGCTCGACCGACCCGGGGAGACCGAGCGGGAGCGGCGAAATCTGCAGCTCAACCAACCCGGGAAGCCCAGGAGGGAGCTACGGAGAGTGGCCTGGCCCAACCGACCAGCCGGTTCCCACGACAGCATCCGGAGAAGCAGAGACCCCGACCGAACCGGCCGGGATCCAACCCACGACTGAGCTGCGCATGTCCAGTAGGCTAAGACGGAGCCCCACCTACCTACGGGACAACGCAACGTAAGGACTAAACCAAGAGGGGAGGGGTGTTCTGTCCCCTCATTAGCATTCTTGAGATCCCCGCGCTTTGATTGGCCAAAGCGCGGGGCACTCTGATTGGTTAGGCAAGCCGCGCCGATTGGCTCGCTAGGAATCTCCCGCGATTGGTCTATTCGAATCGCGGGAGATTCAAAGCAGTGCCATTGGCCGCGGCCGCCGCGGCTAAAGAAATAAAAGCCGCGAAGTTTCTCAATAGCTCCAGTTCGGTTCCCACATCAATAAAAGAGCTTGATACAAAGTCACCGACTCCTGGCATCATTTCCGAAGACACAACAGTATTATGTTATATTATGCTAGTTCTCCTCCTTTTTCTGGGGCTGGCTCCAGTTAGTGTTGATCAGGCACAAAAGATCCTGCCCTTGATTTGCAGGGTTCCACAGAGTTTGCTAGTTTTTTTTACTCCTGATTATCATGTACTTGAAGTTCTTGGGAGAAGTCATCTAGTAACATGAGAGGGTTTATGTCTCTGCCCCTGGCTAATAAAGTGATCGTGTAGAAGTCCTGTCTCAGTGCCTGGAGGTCTAATGGTATGTGAGAAAAACCCTGAGATGCAGACAAAAAGATGCTGCCTAGGGAATTAAGCCCAACCCATATAAGAGACAGAGAAAGAGTCTGAAAAGGACCCTCCCTAATTTCTCAGTCTGTAAAGGAAACAGCAGAAGGTTGTATTTTCAGATTTCCAAGAATCTGTTAATGTAGCTGTACAATAAAACTAGAAGTAGCTAATTTGGTCTGTTTTTTATCTTGAACATCTAGCAAGTCTGACAGCTGCTTGAGTGCTGCTAATTGTTTTGTTTTTTTATTGGTTGCTTATTATACTATTTGGGTTTTTATATGTTTTTTACGATTTTATTTTGTCATTTTTTTATTGTGGTTGTTATTGTATGCCAGGCAGTGGGTTACATTTGAAGCAATAAATAATAAAATAAATCTTCCTGTATCCTTTTATCAAAGCATCTGGCTTATAAAAATAAGGCTGAAAAAAAATATTGAGGAAGCAATGACAGAGTGAGAGAAGACAATGAGGAAGGGAAAAAAAGCAATGGAGAACATATGCTACTTTCCAGGACCAAGCACAAATTATATATGCAAAAGAAAAGTTGTTATAAAGTGATTTATAATATCAGTGAATTGTTTCCTGTAATATTTAGGCAACAATCATTTTAAGTTGAATTAGAATTTTTTAAAACTAGAAATCAGAAATGAGGTGAATAAATCAGGTAATGTTGATTAAATGATGTATGTATTGGACACTCGGTCATCAAATTGTTTCTTTAATGAAGCAGAATTGATGAGGAGGAATCATTTGGATTCTACCTTCCATCTCTATTCTGCTGCTGTGCACATAAAAAGTTAAAACTGAAATAATAAAAGGCTACTTCTGTTAGGAGTATGCATCTAATTATCAGGGGTGGGCTTCAATTTTGAGCATGAATTCTCATATACAAAATGTTATTTATTCAGGAGGAAGGTGGGAAAGAGAACATTTTCACAATCTTAACCATGTTTGTTGAGTTCATTTGAAACTTATTTTCTAATAATTGTCTCTAGCCAATGGTCATTGAATATAGAAATATCTGTATCATGAAATGGTTTTTCCTTAAATTCCTGTATCTCTTGCATGATCTTTCAAATAGAAACTTCCTAGATCCAATGTTTAGAACTAAGTTCCACACAGTGTGGTATCACAAATATTTGTCTGATCCAAGATTTAACTAAATAAGAATAGTGTTTGGAAAGGATTGCACCAGCAAAGTGAAATATGGAAACTGCAAAGATATCAATGTTCAAAATCTGGTTAATGAACTTTGCTGAACAATGATTGTCACTTTATCACTATACCTTTGTAATACAAAGCAAAATGGGACTATCACCTACTAAGATCATATACAAAGGTTAAGAATTTTCAAAAGATTTTTTAGTAACTCGACACAGACTTAATTTTTTTCTCTCCCAGTTTCAGTAGTATTCAATGCTGAGTTTGTACAGAGCCTGAAGATATTTAATTAATATTGTATTTTTCACCTTTTATCACATGGAAAGTACTATTTTGGATTTACTATGAAAAAACTTTTCAGACTGTAGGGAACTTTTGTTATACCAAGAAATATATGAGACATTGGAGTACATTCATATAACAGTACCAACCTCTATAAAAAGTATGCTTTATATTGCTCTCTACAAGTGTGCAATGGAGCAATGTTGTTTAGGAAAAATCCCATTCAATTTAGAGAAAACTCAAGCACTTGAAATAGGGTATCAACTGTGTATACTTGCTACTAATGCAATATATTACAGAATAACACCTGGGAGTTTGCTTCAGCAGCTTTATTGAATGCAATTTCTTTCCTGTATTAAGCTTCCAAAGCTTTACCTTCAGATCATTTGGAAAACTTAAAAGTTATGCATTAAACTTGACTACCACTTACTGTAACATGACAGGCTGTGAGAAAATAGCCACTTAATATTCAAATTGATCCTTCTCGGTCCAATTCCCAATAATTCCTAGTTATATCTATTTATACAGCCACTGTTCTACCTGTTCAGGCTAGAACAAGTGATAGTCTGTAAAAGTAAGCCAGGAAGCAATTCTTTCATAGCCAGCCCATTTTTTTTCAGGTTCCAGATCCTACAACTTTTCAGCATTATCACAAATATTCTTATTCCTATTACTCAAGCAAGAAATGGGAAGAAGGGGGAGAATGTATCCTCAGCCAACTGAGAATTTCTAGTCTAAGGCTGAGGTTAACAAATAAAAGATGGCAACAGACTGCACACCCATTGATATAATTACAGACTCCCTTCCCCAAAACACACAGAAAATACATTTCCTACAAATGCTATTTGTAATGATAAATAAAATATTTCTATATGTAATTCCTCAAATCATAACACTGTGTGAAAGAAATAAAATGTAATCAAAATTATGTTTGTGTACTTTGAGAATGTTCCTTTTATTATACAAGATCAACAATTACACCACTCTTACATATATTCAGAAAATTGCTAAGCAAACCTAGCAATCAAGCAATTTTCAGACACTTTGGAAATCATTATTGATGCACTAGAAAGACTTGGTAATAATCTGGCAGTTCCAGCATGCTCTAGTTAGTGGTAAATCATTACTGGAAATGAAAATGTTAGACATTAATGGGACCCACACTGCAAGTTGCTTTCCATGAACCAGGATTATATTAAGCAGGAACCACAGGTCTCACCTGAAGAAACCCAAATCATTCATAGAACAGATTGATTGTCTTGAGCTTCTCTGCTTAGAAAAAAAAAATTTCCTTCTGGAAATCCATGTTGAATGACCCAGATCTTTCTTTAATAGGCTGATGGAAACTCAAAGACAAGCCTAGCTTTGCAATCCAAAGTAATCACCCTTAATTACAGATCAAAGATCAAGGTGACCCCTAAGTATAAATTGTTCCAAAAGTTTTTGTATATATTGGGGAACTCCATGTTTTCTTTTTGTTTTCTTTTAAATTGCATCTGACCCATCACTCTAAATTCTTAATAAAGATGCTGAATTGGGAAAAGGAGCCAATTTTATCATTTTGCCTAGCCTGATGTTTACCTGCATGTTAGTCTCCCAGTTGTGCATATTTATCAACAAATAGAAGTCTTGAAAAGAGATGTCCACGAACCTACAGTAGCTTCTCATGAATTCAAACAGAAGTATAAGAATTGTTACAAACCGAAAGAGTGATCAGCCTTTCCTACCTTGGAGTGACAGAAATACTAACCAGTCCATCCCTTCCCCAATTATTACATACATGCTTTCTGATCTTTTTCACAACAGACTTTGAAACCATGTAAAAACAAATACCATTATTTTATTCATTTGTTTGTTTTGTTTATTTTATTTTTATTTATTGTTTATGTATTTATTTATTTTAGGGAAATTATATTGCCGCACATGGAGACTCAAGGTGGCTTACAGGAATATAAAAACCTCATATATAATGCTAAAGAGAAACACATTTCAGAATAATTGAAAAGAAAATAAATATTTGCCTGATTTGAAAGTCTGTGATCATATTAAGAGCAACTGCATTCTCTTCGCTGATGATGTAAAGCTATTCAACACCACCGACAATACTGCTACCCTTCAAAAAGACCTCGATTATGTATCAGAATGGTAAAACAAATGGCAACTTCAAATCTCAACAAATAAATTCTAGGTCTTACATATTGGCAAAAAAATCAGAAAATAAAATACAAGCTGAATAGTCAAGACCTTGCTGATGATCCAAACTCTGTCAAGGACCTTGGAGTACTCATCTCTAATGATCTAAGTGCTAGAGCCCACTGTAACTACATAGCCAAAAAGGCATTAAGAGTTGTTAACCTAATCTAATGTAGCTTTTTCTCTGGTAATATTACACTACTAACTAGAGCACACAAAACATTTGCAAGAACCAATACTTGAATACAGCTCATCAATCTGGAACCCACATTACGTATCTGATATTAATACAGTTGAGAAAGTCCAGAAATATTTCACAAGAAGAGTTCTCCTCTCCTTTCCTCATTGCGGAATACCTTATGCCACCAGACTTGAAATTCTAGGCCTAGAAAACCTAGAACTACGCCACCTTCGGTCTGAT
This sequence comes from Hydrophis major, assembly GCA_033807585.1. Taxonomy (NCBI): domain Eukaryota; kingdom Metazoa; phylum Chordata; class Lepidosauria; order Squamata; family Elapidae; genus Hydrophis; species Hydrophis major. The sequence goes on from CM066329.1 coordinate 315,637,501, forward strand.
CTAAGTATAGTATATAAAATCATACATTGCAATGTCCTACCTGTTAATGAATATTTCAGCTTCAACCATAACAATACAAGAGCACACAATAGATACAAACTCAAAGTTAACTGCACCAAACTTGATTGCAGGAAATACGACTTCAGCAACAGAGTGGTCAATGTCTGGAATATTCTACCTGACTTTGTGGTTTCTTCCCCAAAGTCCAAAAACTTTAACCTTAGACTGTCTACTATTGACCTCACCCCTTTCCTAAGAGGTCTGTAAGGGGGCGTGCATGAGCGCACCAAAGTGCCTACTGTCCTTGTCCTATTGTTTTGTTTTATTTTTCTTATATGTATCCATTTCATGCACTCGTAACTATGTTTATACTTATACCTGTTATCTTATAATCGCTTGACAAATAAAATAAATAAATAAAATAAAAATAAATATGCTCATACTGATTTTCTACTGATCCCTTTCCTAAATGTAGGTCCCCTCTTTTTCTCCTTCCCCAAACTGTCCCCTAACCTGTAGAAGGAGATCTTGGGGAAGCAAAAGAGACTGTAGTTGGAAAGAGAAGTCAAAAAAACCTCAAAGAACCAGGAAAACTCAATTATATGGATGTCCCCAAAGATGCCTTCCTGAAATCAGCAGCCTGACAGATTTTTGCCAAGTAAAAAAACTCAGCATTTCCTGTTTGGATAATGAGATAAACCTTTGATATTACCTAAAATTTTGTGGGCCTTTTGATCAACATGAGATTGAAAATACAAAGTGAAGGTTAAATTAGGCAACTCCTCATAAGTATAATGCCAAATAACAGAGAGAAATGCCAAGCAGGTTTTAAGATGCAAACAATATATCTCCCCATGTCAACACAGTTAGTATAGACTCTGATTTTGGGTAGTATATGATGTACCTGTCAAGGCTGGAGTGATTCTCTGAAAATCAAGAGAGAATTGTTAAATGGGTACTCATGTCAAGGCATTTTGGGGACAATTATATTACTGCTCTCTCTTTATGCATTATTAAATGATAAAGAACAATGATTTCTTTGCTACAAATATAGAGAATATATTACTGACTGTTTGAATATAATTGTGAGACTCAAGTAAAAACAACCTGACTATGCTTAAAAGTTACAAAACTTTAGCATACTGTAAAATCTTTTTGTTCCATTCCCAAAATAAAAAAATGATATTCCTTGAGCTTTGTTAGCACTAAAAGTGCCATTTAATGTTTACAGTGACATTCATTACAATATATTTACCGCATAATGTGCAATCAAATTACTTTAAAATGTTTAAGGAGATTTATGTCAAATATACATCATTAATATAACCGAATGTCTCATTGCAATCATTAGTTAAGGGTCAACAGACAAAATAGATATTCTACACAAATCTTTTTTAAATACATTGTAACTTTTACACTCTACAACTGAACTTTCCTAGAAATTTAAAAGAGTTTTCTATGTATTTTCTCTTGCTATTTTCAATGGAATTTCCAGTAAAATCTCCACAGTTTCCATAGTGCCTGTAGGCCAGACAGGGAATAATGGATGGAAACTGAACAAGGAGAGATTTAACCTGGAAACAAGGATAAACTTTCTGACAGTGAGAACAATCAACCAATGGAACAGTTTGCCCTCGAAAGTTGTGGGAGCGCCATCACTTGAGACTTTCAAGAAGAGTTTGGACTGCCATTTGTCAGAAATGGTGTAGGGTTTCCGCTTGGGTGGGGGGTTGGACTATATAACCTACAAGGTCCCCTCCAACTCTGATTATTTTGTTATCTGTTATCTGTTTGAAAGCTGAATATCACTTCTCTATTTTGAATTGGATTGTACCATGCAACATTCTTTCTCAGCAAACTTATGGGTTTGTTTCAAAAGACAGAATTTGTTTTATATAATTGTCATTTTTTTGGACCTGACAACTTATCTAAGCATTATTCTATGTTTTATTTTTTGCAATCAGAAATCATAATTCATTGTTAATTTTTTGGATCATGACTTCTTTTAACAATAGGTTGTATTATTCTTGAACCTGGAATTGTGGCTTATACTTGGTTTAATTCTTATATACTTGGTTGTATACTTGGTTTAGTTCTTGTATGCAAGTGCAAATAAAAAATACTATTCTTCTATTTAAACTACTTTTTAATGATTTTTCTATTTAATTCTGCCTTTATCTGCCTTGGAAACAATTTTATTTTTGTATCCAAATCTATTCTAAAAAAGATCTTCAAAATGAAAAAACCAACCCCCAAAACAGAACAATTGAAGAAAACCTAATGATACCAAAAGGGGGAAAAGTCTGAGAATGGGATAGCTAGACATATATTTTAAGTAAAATAAAAAACTCATATCTTAATTTTAAAAACACCTAAATGCCAAACCCCAGATTAAATAGCAATAAAAACCTATACAAAGATAAATACTTCATAATTAATAGAAGAAGTCTACTAACTCCATAATATTAAGAGAAATGTTGGAGAACTGGCCAATTGGCCAAGTGTTACTGGAACTGGCTACTCAAAACAATGGTATTGATCCACTGAAAGACTGATTCTGCCTCATTTTGCCAACTGTGGTTAAAACTAAAATTTGCTTAACTATTATAGAATAAATTGGTCTGTTTATGCTTCTGCAACAATAGACACCTTTATTCATGAATTCATTTTTAGCCTGGAAAAGTAGTCCACAAAAAAGTAGTTTCATTTTAACATGTCTGGGAAGATAAGTTGCCTTTTGCTTGTTAAGTGAGAGGAAATGAAATGGGATTCTGCTTTGGCTAGTTATAGATTTTTCTCCCACAATTAGAAATGTAGCTGTAAGGAAAATTTCTTCTGTCATTATACCAAAGGTTACTCCTAATTCTCTTGCTATTATTCCCAGTTACCACTGATATCTGATTAAGAAAGGCCTTTATCTAGATAGCAAAGATGCTTGCCTATTAAAGAGACCTTCATATGTAGGTCTTGTTTAAAGATTAAGAGAGCATACATCAACCCGTCCCATCCAGTAAGGCAAATCCTGTTGGCCAAAGAATTTCAATTGGCAGGATCTAGGACAAGGGCCTGATGATGCAATCCTTAGGATGGCTGGTGATGCAGGTCACTCCTTCTAACTTGCCTAATATTTTTTTAAACTTCTAAACTTTTTTAACTTTGATTTTCATTTATGACCTATAAAATTTAACTTTATTAATTCTGTTTTTAACTTTGCTTTTAGACATGTGCTTGGGTGGTTTTATTATGTTGTAAACCATCCAGAGGCACTTAGGTGAAACAGGTGGTGTAGAAAATTAATAAATACATGAGCATATTACTTCTGTCTAATCTTCATTAATCAGACCATAGTTACAATATCACATCCAGTTCTGGGCATCATATTGTAGAAATACATTTACAAACTAATTGCCTGTGCAGAAGAGTGCAGACAATATGATAAGGAAACTATAAGAAAGAAGATAAGATAAATGGCTGGATTTGGATTCATTTAGCCTAAAGAAGAGACTCTGAGAAAACACAATAGATTTTTTTTTCAAGCTGAAATCATTTCATATTAATTACTCTTTAATTTTGTAAGGCCAGCCTGGTCAGTTTAATGAGGTGGCCTACAAATTCAAAAAGCCAACAAGTAAATTGAAATGGCTGTCTTGTAGAAAGTCAGATAAATTTGTTCAGTGCTGTCCTAGAAGCCAAGGCAAGAAATAAAAACAATTAAATTATCAGGAAACACAGTAGTTGTTGGCTGGATTTCAGGAAGAATTTCCTAATTCTGTTCAAAAATGCTGTTCAAAAATGGAACAGACTACCTTGCGTGGTGATGGGTTCTCATTTACTGAAACTGTTTAAACAGAGCCTGAATGACTGTGTTGCAAGTAGTAGATTCCTAAATTGGAAAGGAAGTAAAATAAATCAATGTAAGGTTCCCTCCAAGCTTTACATTCTATGTTCCTAAGAAAAAAGTACTTCATAGCATAAGCATTGTACCTATTAACAAGTCCTTTAATTGAATGTGTCTGAAACTCTATCAAAGGGCATGGTTGCTTTAAGAAAATTACAGACAAATGCGGGTTCCGGTTCCACGTGGCTTCGGTGGCAGCAGGAATTTGCAACCGTTCGCGATTCCTGCTATGCTTGCTGCCGAGGTGCCCCCGATCCAAATGGATCCGGGGGATATGGCTGCCCTGTAGAAGCAGCCGAAGAGAGAGGGAAGCCGGACAGGGGGTTGGGGGTGTCGCAGACCCCCTCCTTGTCCGGAAAATCCCCTTTTTCCTGAGGTGGTGGAGCGGCAGTCAGTAATGGCCGCCACGAAGAAGCCTGCAACCGGGTAAGATTGTGCTGGAGGAAGCAGGAAAAGTGAAAGTGCTGGCTGAGCCGGGTCAATCAACATCTCTCAAACTCTCTGGAACTGAATTGTTTGAATTGCTGGAGGATACATTGTATCCCTAAGAAGATCGGAAAGCGGCGGAGAAAGCTGTTAAAGGGAAACTTTTTTTTTCTTCACTCTCCCACCCCATAGAAACAGCAGATGAAGATTTGAAATTTATTTGGACACTGAAGGTGAATTATTTTGAAAGTTAAAGCCAAGGGACAAAAGACTCTTTGGACATTGGACATAATAATTTAAGAAATAGGAAAACCCTTTTTGGAGATATGGATTTCTGATCATTTAAAAATTGTTGTTGTAAGGGGGAAGGGAGAGGAAAAAAATTGGAGCAGAAATTGAAAAAGGAGGAGATTGCCTAGAATTCTAAAGAAAGATATATGGTAATTGGACCTCTTTGATTAAACAGTAACCCCAGAAAGAGAAGTAGAAGAAGGAAAAAAAAGTATTAACTTTTGGAATCTTTTTTGAATTATTCTTAATTAAAAATACTTGGGTGGTTGTTTTGGGAAAAGTTTCTCTTTTTATGATGGCATCGCTTGTGGATGAATTAAAAACTGAATATCAAAAATATAAAAAGGAAGAACAAGATGGAAAAGATACTTTGGGCACTTTATTTCAATTTTTAGAAATGGCATTATGCACTTATGAAAAGTTGACTACGCAGCAGAACGACTGGGACAAAGAAGAAGAGGAAGAAGAAGCCATCTTCGATGAACAATGGGTTTTTTCTGGGGAGGAGGAGAAAGAGGATAAGAAAAAGGGGATTTTAAGGTTTGAAAAAACAACCAAAAAAGAGAAAAATGAGATGAAAGGTGGATGCAAGGTTAGAAAACAACAGAAAGGGAGTAAGAAAAGGGAGGAGGAGAAACAAAGGGGTAAAAAGGGCAAGGAGAAGAAAAAGCAAGAGAGAAAGGGGGGGAGGAGAAGCCTTAATGGTGGGAAACAAGATTTAAAGAAAAAAAGCTTATTTAGAGACAATGGGTGAATCTAACAGCACCATTCTCATCACATTTCTGCATTTTTGCTTATTAGTTTGATTTCTGCTACTTTTGTTCACAGGGTGATGCAGAAGCACCCTTTCACACATCCCTATCTTTGCTGCAGTACTTTACCTGACTGGAAATATATAACTGCAGAATTTTATCTGTACTGCCACTCAGTGGTCAATGACATAGGAAGCATTACGAAAAGAAAGCTAAAGAATGCGTATTCATGTAGAAACTTTCTAGCACTGAAGATGTTGTTGGGTAATGAAACGTCTGCAAGAAAACAAATAAGCTCAGAGGGAACCAAGGACCCTTCCAGTAAATAAACAGTACCTTTCTATGTCTGTCTGATGCCAGAGCAGCAAAACTGGGCATTTGGAAGTGCTGTTTCTGCTAATGCCTGAACAATTTTAATAGTGTTTCAGCCTAGAACCAGGTTTTGGGGAGGTTAGAAAACCTTGAAGGAACAGGTTCAGTAGGGTGCCCACTTGTATGATTGGCATAAGCACAATGCTTTTAATATAGCTATAATAAATTAAACCTTGATTCCTTTCCAACCTTCCATTTAACTTGAGTGAAGAAGACAAGATATTACAATATTAAAAATGTTTTTATAACATTGTCATTTGTGGTTTTACCCAGAGTGTTGAACAGATGACAGAGCAGAATTAATGAAAGTGCTAGAAGCTTTTGAGAGTTCAAATTGGGAGGGCTTGGGGGGAGGGAGAGCTCCAATGCACTCTACAGCTATTATTACAAAGACATTTTTGGCAGTAAGATCTCTTCTATTTTTACCAGGCTTGAGTTAATAATTTGATCTCTGAAGATGAGAGTGAAGGGATATAAATTGGATAGTTTTTTTTTAATGGCAACTTAGAAAAACTGATGGCCAAACATTTTCCAAATCCCCAAAGATTTTTGAACTTAAAAGCACTCTGCTAAAAAAAAAAAAAAAACATGGCTGTGGAATTGATGATCATTAACAAACTATCATGGTTTTTTTTAGTTAAAGAATCACTGGAAAACCTAGTCTGTCAAGGTCAAATTACATGTAGATTTCAGTGAGGCTAGGGTTTAGTGGGAACATTTTAATCCTATGCTCCTTCTCCTAACATTTTGTCTTAATACAGATTTGTGGAGGACTTTTCTAGAATAAGAAGGATTAAACTACCTTTCTTACGTGTGCTGCAGTTGGTTTGACAATTATGCTATCCTTCCCATTTCTCAGCATTTCCCCCCTATTGGAACAGTGTCTGTTTTTTTTTATAAACAAGTATTCTATAGGTACTTGCGATTTTTTTTTCAGAATATCTCTTGATGGTATTTGCAAAATATTACAAACAAATGTATTATTTGAGATGTCAGAGGAAGCTTCTCCATTCTATCCATCTGCACTTCCCAACCAAAGAAGGTCCAGAGGAAGAGCCTCCTTCTGATTTTTTCTTCTTGAGATTTAATAGCAGTGTGGGAAGCCACACTTCCCTTCTGCTTCTGTAGAACTTCCTCCACCAATCTGTATTAAGAAAAAGGCCACTGACTGGAAAAGCCATTTGTCCTATGAAAGAGAGAACATTCATACCCACCTTTCAGTCACCTGTTCTCTTGGAAAGACATTTCAAAACAAAACAATTTTTTCCATCAAATTGAAAGAGAATTGATGCTTTTTTCCCCCTGCACGGCACTATTGTGAAACTGTGACAAATCTTGGTTTGCAGATTTCTTTAACATAAATTGTCAGTTTGACGCAAGTGTGGTGCAACAGTACTCTTGGGTTTTAGAGTTCTTTGATTTCTGGATATTGCTTTAGGCTCCCTTCAACCTACTATTATCCTCCTTTGTGCCTCTAAGATGTGTTTGTACTGACACTTATTCCCTTTATGCAACTAATAAGTTTTTTTTTTCTTGTAAAATTCAGCTTGCAATGAACATGTTGGTGTTTCTTTCCTAGACCTTGTTGAACAAAACCACAGTGGTCAAACTTTTAGAGACCTGTATTTTCAAGTCCTTTGATGATTCTTTTCATGGTATTGACCTTTCACAATTCTTTCAGAATAGTACTGGAGATGCTCTCACCTGCAACATGTAATTAAAAACAGCAACAACAGAGAAGTGAGTATAACTTATTCAAAACTTAAGAAGCTGCTGGCAGGAACCAATGATTACATTCTTGGGTGAGCTGTTTATCATTGTCCTTTGGTTGATAGACATTTATATGCTGCCTGAGTTGCTTCAATAGTGAGCAAATGTGGGCAAATTTGCTGCCTACCAACTGTGGATTGTCCTTCCACTCCTTTCTATCATTTTGCAGGCCACTTAGCATCTAGTTATTTGTAAATGTAAATAATGTGGACATTTTGTCCAAAAGATAAATATAGCACTGCCTGTATTTTTTTTAGTAAAATTCGAAAGGAAGTAGATATAGTGCTAACTTTCAGAATCTTTTATTTCCAACCTGCTATAAAATATCATTGTATTTTATAGTAGACTTCATAAGGCATTTTTAACAATAACAATAACAATAGCAATAGCTATTAATAATAATAATAGGCTGCAGCATCCACTTTCATTGTAAATGTGCCAATCTGTCCAGGGGAAGAAAAAAAAAGAAATATAAGCTTCGTAGGAACTGATAGTAAGTATTATGTGAACTGATAGTAAGTATTATGGGTTGAAGAGGAGGCAGAAAACCATCTGATTAGTGTGCAGTCTAGTAATTTGCTCCTTTAGGACTAGCTGCACAGCTGTAAGAGTTGGTGATCCCTGTTTTATCTACTGTCTTTTTGAATGAAATCAAAGACAGAGAAGACAGAAACAAGCACACTTTAGTAGATGAGCATTATGTTTATCTTGCAATAGGATATTTTCTTGTCCTTTTCCTGTTATATCTCAACTATGCCAAATAAAAGTCTATTATGATCAATTTTTCCAATTTACTATTTCATTACATTTTTTCAGTATGTTTTCTGATTGCCCTGAAATATTTAGATCCAATTTTTATTGGTTATTTATAGCATCACCAGCAATACCAATTTTAGTCCCAAATACTAGCCTTGTAACACCACAAAGGCAGTATTTACGTAGTTGTTTCTTTCTTGTACTTTCAAAAGCCATATCTTTGCTTCATAAATCATCAGAACCCTATGACCAATGTTATCCACACAACATAACATAGTTAAAATTTCCACCTCTCCATTTTAAGTGTAATTGTGTGGTCAGATAAGCCTTGATTGTGGTACTGTAAATTCCCGAGCCACCTTAAGGGAGAAGATATGTCTGATTGTCTGTCATCAGTTAATCAGTGCTGTCAAAATATTCACCCACCCATTTATGCAAACATATTTGGTTAACTAAGCACGGAGCTCAGGATAGTTACAGTGTGAGAGCCAGGACAGCATATCATTATTATGGCAGGATATTTTATTACTATATATACCACAGAAGACTAGCTGCACTTATGGTTCAGTACCCTGTCAAAGCTCTCGAATATTAATATTGTAACAATGAATGTTCATCAGTAAATTAATCCATATTAAAATTGATATTAAAATTGATCTAGCCTTTACTGTGATCAGTTAAAAAATAATTCATCAAACAAGTTCTGAGTGAAATTGAAGATATGTCCTGCCTCGATTAAGCGAGTTACAGGAGATGTTCTCAGGTGAGAAAGCAAAATTCTAGTCCAGAATTCTGTGGCCATTTCATACATTATTCTGAGGTACATCTGGATCTGTCACATGCAGGAGGAAATGTCAAGAGCGCTGGAGCAAAACCTTCTATAAATATTTTAGGTGAATGATTGGTGCTCAGAACTCTGGACTAGAACTTCCTGCTTTGTGTATTTGTTGCTGCAATTCAGTAGTAATTGTTCAATTACATTCAGTAAATAAACAGAGCATTAGACATTGTCATAAATCAAAAGTGTTCAACTGAAACCACTCTGACAGCCATTTTAGCCTTTTTATGGCTTCAGGGATGCTATAGTGCTACATTAACTTGTAACAAATTTGCACAGCATCTGAAGGGTAAAAGTGATTCACATCCACTGGGAGTTGAATGCTGGCTGGGCAAGTCCATCACAATTGACAGAGACCTCATTTTGCAAGTTTGTTTGGGTTACATTTCAGACTGGATCTAGACATGTTTCTCTCGAAAAAGAGCTTCACAATATATGATCATTGTTCCACCTGTTTTGTTGAATGCTACCAAAGAGTTTACAGGAGGCACAATGTGGACAGTAGACCATGCATCTGGAAGTGAAGAAATTAAAATAATGGTTTGAATGAAGAAGTAGTAAGACCCTTCTCAAGAAGCCATGTTCAACTCAACTATCTTTGATAATTTTTAGCTGTCCCCAACCTTCCCTTTCTAAGGAAGGTTGGGGAGAAGTGGTAGAGCTACAATTGTTGGAGCCCTGGAAAGAGCACATTATCAATTGGGATAAAGGACTTTTATCAATTGGGATAAAGGCCCAGTGTGAGATTAATATTTCATCAATCATTCTTGGGGATGGGATCTCTAATGAAATCAGGAAAAGGGAAATACAACTGTTTTGGTCCTATGGGTTTTTCAAGTTTCTTTCAGGACCATTGTCTATAGTAGCCTTCTAGGCTGGCTACAAAATTTTAGAATGGGAGAGACTGAAGTTTGGATTGTTTTCCTCTTTATAACTATTTCTATTGTTGCTTTTATTCTCTTTGTCTTTCATGCCACCATATTTAGCCCCTTCAATTAAACAATGCCATCTATCAAGCCTTCTGAATCCCACCTCAGCAGCAGCATCTGCTCTCTGGAATTGGTGCCCAAATATTCTAGCAAAGTCATAGCACAGAATAAATCATTGTTCAGTGCTGATTTTCACTGCATTGCTTTTTCACTGAACTATAGCTGAGAAATGTTATTTCTAGCTAGTCAACTCTTTTCAAGTCAATCGAGGCATCAGCCTTTCCGAAACTGGTGCTCTCAAAATGCGTTCTCAATTACTCATTCTCAATAAGTGCTACCTAGAATTAATTACAGCCCATTGTATTTGGCAACACCAGGTTGGGGTAGGCTATTTTATACTTCCATTGAATCTCATTTGTTATTTTGTTGACACTTAAGAACTAAAGGACATTCAACCAATCCCAAATTCAGACCATTCATTATCCAGAAGTATTATATGGTTGCATCTTAGTATACAATTGGTGTAAGAGAGCCTTCAAGTCAGTGTTGAGTCCTGGTGGCTACCTGGAGTATTCCCTGCAGTTTTCTTGGTAAGATTTCAGAAGTGGTTTGCCTTTGCTTTCTTCCTAGAGCTGAAAAAGGGTGACTGGCTCAAGGTCACCCAGCAGGCTTCATGCCTAAACTAAGACTAGAACTTAATTTCTAATCTGGTGTTTTAACTACTATCTGAAACTGGCTCTCTTATGCAATTTTCTTGCAATGATATTTCATTACTATTCAGAATATCTATATCTATCTATCTATCTATCTATCTATCTATCTATCTATCTATCTATCTATCTATCTATCTATGTAGATCTAGGTGTGTTCGGATCTTTTCCTGTGTAAGATTAAGAGTATCTTGGCAACGTTTCAGCGAGGTCCCACTCGCCATCCTCAGGCTGGTGCTTTCTGCTTTGTGCCAGTGAAAGCAGTGTGTGATCGGAGCTGCCATCTCTCTGTAAATACTGGTGTGGGGGGCTGGTGTGCTGGGCTGTTTGGCTACGCTACTGCCTCTTGATTGGTTGATGGAGTTGATGTTGGTATAATGGGCTGTGTGATGGCCTTGTGAGTTTTGTTGTGGAGATATTCTGGATCTTGTGCTGTAATCTCTTGGGTCGTTTATTTTGTAGTGATCTTTTTTCCATTAGCCTCCCATGGTTTAATGGCTTGGGTAACGGATTGTGTGATGGCCTTGCGAGTTCTTTTGTTGTGGTATCCTTGGTCTTGTGCTGTGATTTCCTGGGTCGTTTGCTGTGTTGCAACTTCTTGAGTTCTTGTGGTGTAATTTCTTGAGTTTTCTGATGTGATATCCTGAACAGGTGGCTGTGATGTAGCATTCTGGGTTTTGGTCTGGCTTCGAGTTTGGGGTCTGGGTCTGTGTTTTTGGTGTGTGTCAGCTTGTTTGGTTTTGGGGTCAGGGGGTGTGACAGCTGGCAAAGCAGTCGTGGTCTGTTTTCTAGATGGTGGTTGTCCTTCGTTTAGGATGGGCTTGGGCCTGGATCTGATGAGGGGGATTGGTGGTGGTGTCCCATGTTGTTTTGAGTCTGATGTTGGTTTTCGTGGCTGGGACTTGTTTCTTGGTGAGGGCTAATATCCAGATATCTGGTAGGCGGGAGGTATCCCATTTATTCATGTTATGGGGGTGTTTCTCTATTCTGATGGCTTCCCCGATTATCAAGGTCAAGGTCAAGGTCAAGGTTCCTTTATTGTCACTCCATACATGACAAGCAAATCATATATAGGAATGAAATTACGTTCCCACTCTCCCACAGTACAGTAAAAAAAGTAACAACAATACAATAAAATACAGTAGAACAATAAAAACAATAAAAACAATAAAAAAAAATACAATGAACAATAAAATACAATAAAACACTAACAGTAACCCTAGTGCAGCGGATTCGAGGGCAATAGAAATGCAGGATAAAAGTTAAAACATTAAAAGTACTGTGAGTGCTAAAGTGCATGGGAAAAGCAGCAATTAAAACACAATGAATGTTCATGTATGTATATAGTATTAATGCGAAGACAACGGAAACAGACTAGGGGGGAGAACTGGCAGGGAATTTAACTGCCTGACAGCCTGATGGACAAAGCTGTCCCTTAATCTACAAGTCCTAGCCCGAAGGCACCTCAGTCTCCTGCCTGATGGCATGAGGCTGAAGTAGCTGTGTGTGGGGTGGGAGACATCGCCTGAGATCTGAATAGCTTTACGGGTCAGGCGTGTATTATAAATATTGTGAATGGGTTGGAGGGGGACACCAATAATCTTCTCAGCTGCTCTCACTGTGCGCTGCAAGGTCTTACGGCAGAATGCTGTGCAGCTGCCATACCACACAGTGAGGCAGCTGGTCAGGATGCTCTCAATAATCCCACGATAAAAAGAGAGCATGATAGGGGTAGGGGCTCTGGCGTTTCTCAGTCTGCGGAGAAAGTGAAGACGTTGTTGTGCTTTCTTGTAAAGTGATGTGGTGTTGATACTCCAGGTAAGATCTTCTGTAATGTGCACGCCCAGAAATTTAGTGCTGCTCACTCTCTCCACAACTGTACCGTTAATGGACAGAGGAGGGTGCTGGGTACGTGCTCTCCTGAAGTCGATAATGATCTCCTTAGTTTTATCAACATTAAGAGAAAGGTTGTTAACACCACACCATGTGGTGAGCTGGCTCACCTCATCCCTATAGTTAGACTCGTTGTTATTATGGATGAGACCAACAACAGTTGTGTCATCCGCAAACTTAACGAAGATGTTGGTACCATGCTTAGGTGTGCAGTCATGGGTCAGCAGAGTGAAAAGTAGAAGGCTGAGCACACATCCCTGGGGGGCCCCCGTATTCAAAATAATAGTTCCCGATGAGTTGCCGCCAACCCGGACTGTCTGAGGTCTCCCAGTCAGGAAGTCCAACAACCAGTTGCACAATGAGGTATTCACACCCAGCCGATCCAGTTTCCGTATAAGCTGCTGGGGGATAATGGTGTTGAACGCTGAGCTAAAGTCTATAAACAGCATTCTGACATGTGAGTCCTTAGTGTCCAGATGGGTGAGAGCTGAATGAAGGGCAGTAGAAATAGCATCATCGGTGGACCTGTTGGCCCGATATGCAAACTGGAAGGGATCCAAGGTAGGAGGAAGGATGGATTTAATATACTGCATGACTAACCGCTCAAAACACTTCATGATGATGGGAGTCAGTGCAACAGGGCGGTAGTCATTAAAACAGGAAGGGGAAGCCTTCTTGGGTATTGGAATGATGGTAGTTAGTTTGAAGCATGTAGGAACCGCAGCCTGGCTCAGAGAGATGTTAAAGATGTCTGTAAAGACATCCATGAGTTCCTCTGCACAGTCCTTTAGTACGCGACCAGGAATGTTGTCCAGCCCCGCAGCCTTGCGGGCACTAATCCTGGAAAAGGATCGTCTCACGCTGGCTGGAGACAGGCGCAGCACATGGTCGCCAGGTGGAAGTACGGACTTTCGTGCAGGAGTGCCGTTCTGTGCCTCAAAACGACCGAAGAAATCATTCAGATTGTTCAGCAGAGTGATGTCATTATCACAGGTCCGAGGCCGGGGTTTGTAGTCCGTGATGGTCTGAAGACCTTGCCACAGGCTCCTGGTATCTCTGCTGTCACTGAAATGATGGGCTATCTTCCTGGTATACTGCCTCTTTGCCTCTTTGATACCCCGGTCCAAGTTAGCCCTGGCTGTTCTCAGGCCAACATCATCACCTGCTCTAAAGGCGGCATTCCGGGCCCGCAGTAGCCTGTAGACTTCTCCTGTGAGCCAAGGCTTTTGATTGGCCCGTACAGTAATAGTCCTTGTTTCCGTGACATCATCAATACACTTGGTGATGTAGGCAGTAACAGTCTCTGTGTATTCCTCAATGTCAGTGTGGCCATTAAAGGTGGCTGCCTCTTTGAACATGTCCCAGGCTGTAGTTCCAAAACAGTCCTGGAGCACAGAGGAAGCACCTTCTGGCCACACCCTAATTTGTTTCTGAACCGGTTTATTGAGTTTAATCTTTGGTCTATACGCCGGCATTAGCATAACTGCAATATGATCAGAAGCACCCAAATGGGGGAGAGGGGAGGCTTTGTAGGCTCCACGCTGAGTAGTATAAACAAGGTCCAGTGTGTTGACTCCCCTTGTAGGAAAGTCAATGTGCTGGTATAACTGTGGACACACCGACTTAAGATTTGCATGATTAAAATCCCCCGCCACAATGAGAAACCCGTCTGGATGTGCTATCTGTTGTTCACCGATAGCACTGTTCAGCTCCCACAGAGCCCCCTCCCTGTCCTTGTTGTTGGAGGAGGGAGGGATGTAAACAGCGGCTAGCAAGACGGCTGTAAACTCCCTCGGCAGATAGAAAGGCCGACACTTAAGTAACATAAACTCTACAAGGGCTGAACAGTGTTTTCGTAACACTACTGTGTCCTGGCACCAGGCGTCTTTAATATAAACACAGATCCCGCCGCCGCGGGTCTTACCTCTCCCAGTGAGAGTCCTATCAGCCCGATAGCATGTTAGTTGCTCAAGCTGGATGGCGGAATCCGGGACGCCGTCGTTGAGCCATGACTCAGTGAAAACAAAAACACAACATTCTCTCACGGACTGCTGGGATGCTCGCAAAAGTCGTATGTGATCCAGTTTATTGTCAAAAGAGCGTACGTTAGCAAGTAGGATGGAAGGAATAGCTGGCTTGTTTGGATTAGCCGCTAACCTCGCTCGGACACCTCCACGCTTGCCTCGCTTCCTCCTTCTCGAGCACCGCCTGCGGCGCGTCCAAAGCGGGCGTGTAACTCCCGTAGGGGTCGGCGGCATAGCAGGCCGCTGGAGCCGCTGGAAAAGACCGTAGCTCCGTAGCATCTCCACGCACGCCAGGTCTAACTCGATAAGACCCGTTCTACTGACATCTAAAAGTCTCTTACGGCTGTATGTTAGCCTAGAAACACAGGGACGCGACGAACACTTATACATACACAACGAAGAACACATAAACATCGCACTATCAGGGGAGCGAGTAGCCGCTGCATCTGCACGCGCCGCCATATCTCGGAAGGGATATCTGGGTTTTGGTCCTGGGTCGTTTGCTGTGTTGCAACTTCTTGAGTTCTTGTGGTGTAATTTCTTGAGTTTTCTGATGTGATATCCTGAACAGGTGGCTGTGATGTAGCATTCTGGGTTTTGGTCTGGCTTCGAGTTTGGGGTCTGGGTCTGTGTTTTTGGTGTGTGTCAGCTTGTTTGGTTTTGGGGTCAGGGGGTGTGACAGCTGGCAAAGCAGTCGTGGTCTGTTTTCTAGATGGTGGTTGTCCTTCGTTTAGGATGGGCTTGGGCCTGGATCTGATGAGGGGGATTGGTGGTGGTGTCCCATGTTGTTTTGAGTCTGATGTTGGTTTTCGTGGCTGGGACTTGTTTCTTGGTGAGGGCTAGTATCCAGATATCTGGTAGGCGGGAGGTATCCCATTTATTCATGTTATGGGGGTGTTTCTCTATTCTGATGGCTTCCCCGATTATTCTCTTGCTGGAGTGTTCAGTGTTGGATATTAATTTGGTTCCTTCAAAATTAATTTCATGTCCTGTGGCTTTAAGGTGCTGGAAGAGGGAGGAAGTATTTTCTTCTTTTCTGACTGAATTTTTGTGTTCTGTGATGCATGCATTTATTCTCCTGTTGGTTTATCCAATGTATGTGGCTGGACAATTGTTGCATGGCATTTCATAAATTTCTTGGTTTTCTAGCTGGATCTTGTCTTTGGGGTTTCTGTTGGCTATTTTTTGGTCAGTGCCGAAGGCTGTCCTGATATTGTGTTTGTGGAGAATTTTGCTGATTTTGTCTGTGGTGCCTTTGATGTAGAGGAGGAGTGTGATACCATTGTCTTGTTCTGGTCTTGGTTTTTTGGGGTTATCTCTCTTCGGATTAGGTTGGTAATTGTGTTTCTTTGGAATCCGTTGGAAATTAATACATTAGTGAGGGTGTGAGTTCTGTTCTCAGGTGGTCTTTGTCGGCTAGGTGTTTGGTTTTGGCTATGGAGTTGAGTGCAGGGTGATGATGGGATTGTGCATTAAGGTAGCGGTTGGTGTGTGTTTTTCCCGGTATATGGTGTGTCCTAGGGAGCCATTGGGTTTTTTGTAAATTAGGATGTCCAGGAAGGGAAGTTGGTTGTTGGTTTCTGTTTCCATGGTGAATTGTATTTTGGGGTGTAGGTTGTTAAGATGTGTGAGGAAGTTGTCCAATTTTTCTTTCCCATGTGGCCAAATTACAAAAGTGTCATCTACATATCTGAACCAGAGTTTGGGTTTGTTTTCAGATTTGTCTAGAGCATTGGTTTCAAAGTGTTCCATGTTTAGGTTAGCGATGACGGGTAAGAGAGGTGATCCCATGGGTGGTCCTTCTATCTGTTTGTATCTTTGTCCATTGTGGATGAAGTATGTGTTGGTTAGGCAGTGGTTGGTCACATCTAGGATGTGTTTGGGGAGGGGTTGTATTTGTTTTGGATGGCTATCATGGCTTCTTTGATGGGTACTTGGGTGAAGAGGGATATGACATCAAAGCTCACAAGTAGGTCTCTGGGTTGTAGGTTTTTTTTCTTTATTGTTTCTATGAAGTGGAAGGAGTTTTGTACTTGTGAGGTGATGGATTCTGTGTAGGGTTGGAGTTTTTTGGTGAGAAATTTGGCAAGATTCTGTAGAGGTAAGCCTATGGAGCTGACTATGGGTTTGAGTGGTATTCCTTCTTTGTGTATCTTGGGGAGGCCATAGAGCTTAGGGCAGGGGTAAGGAACGTTGGCTCTTTTATCACTTATGGACTTCAACTCCCAGAATTCCTGAGGGAGCCATAAAAGGTTCCCCATCCCTGGCCTACTGGTTTTTTCAGTTGTGAGGGAAATCAATTTTTGACTTGAATGGGACTGTTTAATATACAAATGTAGGACATACAAAGAATATATATAAAAATATGTCCTACATTTGTATATTAAACAGTCCCATTCAAGTCAAAAATTGATTTCCCTCACAACTGAAAAAACCAGTAGGCCAGGGATGGAGAACCTTTTATGGCTCACTCAGGAATTCTGGGAGTTGAAGTCCGTAAGTGATAAAAGAGCCAACGTTCCTTACCCCTGGCTTAGGGCATCTGGATGATTTTTCTCTGGGGATGATTCTCTGCTGGATCTCTTCACTAATGGGAGATGCTTTTATTTTGGATTTGGTGGTTTATATATATGAGGTGTTTGTCTATGGCGGGGTGTCAAACTCAATTTCATTGAGGGCTGCATCAGGGCTGTGGTTGAGCTCAGGGTGCAGGGGCATGACCAACTGAGTGGGTGTGGCCAACTGGGTGGGTGTGGCCAGCTTGATTCCACAGCCCAAACTGTTGGCATGGTTCCTCTTCACACTGGGTAGACCAGGCTTAAATCATGCAGATGTTTCATCTCACATGGGTAGACCGGGCTGAAGCAACATGGGCCAGTCCCTTACATTTTCCAGGATGGCCCTGTGGGCTGGATCTGGCCCACAGGCCTTGTGTTTGACCATGTATACAGGTTGTACCAAAAGCCAGGCCCATGTTATATAAATTATATTAATTGTTAAATTAGTTTCCATTTTCTTCTAAACCCTTCCTAATTCATTAGATGCATGACTTTTCTAAGTATAGTAACATTCTCTCTGAAAAAAAGTTAATTCATAAAATTAACAAACTATTATGATTGGCCTGATTTTTAGTATACCCTGCATGTATACATTGTTTTGGACTCTGCGAACAATCCAAGCCAATAAAACAAGTTATTTTTGTTCCACGAAAGAGGTCTCAGCAATCAATTTGGCTAAACGCTTGATGAATAGGCAGGTGTACATTTTATTTGGCAGCACATGTATCCCCATATGATTAATCATCCTATATAATTTCAATTAATAACTTCCCAACTGGATGACCCACTACAATAACAAAATCTCAAAGGGACTTATAAAGCATATGAGATAATTAGGGAGAAATAAATTTAATAAACATATGTCATGCTTGACACCCACTTCATCCTTCATGAAAGGATGGTACAGCCATTTTGTGCCCCATATTCAGACTAAGCAGGACTGAAAAGTAATACAACTCCTCTGCCAATATGATTGGGCAGTTTTCTCTGGCAATTCCTGAACTCTGGCAGCTCATGAAAACTAGTCATTACCAGGGAAGAAATCAAATATAATGCTCAAGCAGCTCTGGCATTTCTTGCAAATTCTTCAGTTATGAGCATAGCCCATCATTGGCTTGATGTGCCTAAGCCTTGCTCTTCAGGCTCTTCCGATAAATGACAGTTTGAAAGGAACGCTTTGGGGCTAATCACAGCTCAGAAAGGCTTTCATGGGCAGATTGTCAAAACAGATGATTTCGCCATCACATCTTTTAAACCAGAATGTCAGCTGTTGTATTTCAAAGGCTCAAGGTGTAGTTTGTACAAGGTGAACAGGGTGGAGAGAGATGTATCATTTGAAAAGATGCTTAGGGAAGTGGCAGGTTTTAAGCTAGAGAGATACAAACGTAGTCTCCAGACTATACTGTATATCCCTTTCCCAAGTCTTGTGTGTGGTAGATTGTCACTGAACAGTATGTTTTAATATGTCAGAAGCTAGGGGGGGGGGAATCTACAACAATTTCTTTTGCATTTAATTTGTCCTTTTTGAAATTCTTAATAGCCAACAATAAATGAAGGTAAGCTTCAGTAGTCAATTAGTAATGATGCTATTGGTGTGATTGTGATTAGTTTTAATCCAAATGTGGATATTTTTGTATACGTTATGGAATCTAGAGTCATTTTATTGCAGCAGGGTAGAGGAATGAATGAATGATACTTTCCATAAACTCATCCTCCATCCTATGTATTAAGAGTTAGAAATTTATTGGAATAGCAATATAGCAATAGTATTTAGACTTATATACCGCCTTATAGTGCTTTACAGCCCTCTTTAAGCAGTTTACAGAGTCACCATATTGCCCCCAACAATCTGGGTCCTCATTTTACTTACCTCAGAAGGATGAAAGGCTGAGTCAACCTTGAGCCTGATGGGATTTGAACTGCCAAACTGTAGGTAGACTGGCTGCAGAAGTAGCTTGCAGTACTGCACTCTAACCGCTGCGCTACAGAGGCTCATAGAAATACTGATTGTTCCAGCTGTATTATATAGATGAACACTTTTAAAGATTAATAAAAATGTTCTTGAGCTGATATTGGTTCACAGTGGAATATACAATGTGGAATATATAATGTGACGCAGGCACATCCATATCGCTTTCCTGGCAATAATATGGAAATCGTTTGTCCTGCCTTCTATTTTAAAATATTTTAAAAACTTTTCAGACTACAGTTCTGATGGTACCCTCTCCAAGTACGTACGAGATCCAACCTGCTAGGGTTTTTTAGATTAGCCCTGAGTTGGGCATTCTGAGTATATTGGAAACGGTACTGAACCGAACCTTTTCCAAGTTATTTTTGCAATCCTTCTGCCATTTTCTTGAGAAATTTTCAGATTTTAAATTAAATCTGCCATGAGCGCTCAATTCAATGTTTTTCCAATGGAGTATTTGAAAGGAAATCACCAACTGGAAAGTGTTTTCACCCTCATTTCTCATTTTTAGATACATTTTACTGGCTTTTAAATGTTTATTTTGCTTTGGCAATGAGTACATTTCTGCTCTGCTCTCCCCCTCCCCATATTTCTATGGAAAGCTATCAAGCTTGCAGGCTCATGGTAATGTTTGATCTGTGGAGCATGACAAATCGTATTTTTTTCCTGCATTGAAATGGTAAAGCAAGTTTGATTCTGTTTTTAATTACCTTATAAAATGTCAATATATATACAATTAAAATGAAATTCTTGCACTGCATAATAGTCATAGATTGCTATTTATTTATTTTCATTGCCATAAAGAGAAAGCAAACGATGAAGATACTGAAGAACTGTATTAAAAACATAGTTCTAATTATAAAGATACTGTTAGGAGTATTCAAGGATGTAGGCTTCTCCAAAAAATAAAATTTATCTTACATTATTTAAATTTTCTTGCTTATATCAGCAGTCCTTCTCGATTGCAGTTTGCACATCCCAAATATGAGATATGTGGCATGGCTAAATTGAATTACCATAAAAGAGAAAGACATTTATATCATTACATAAATTTATATCTGTTCTGTATTTTTAAATCAACTGAGTTGACAGATGCAGCATGGTCTTTGTTTCCCATCTTTCTTTTAGATGGATAATATCAATTGAATTCCAGCTTAATTCCATAGTAAAGGTATTTTCCACTCAGATAAAGGTGCAGTCAGATTTTATAAGTATAATCTTGATCCATTAACAGAATGAATGGTGCCTTCAATCTAACTTTGAATTTTATAGGCCATAAAAATCAAGACAAAATGTCATCGAGATTATTGCTCTTTTTATGAGAACTCACTATATTCAGTTTGTGCCTTATAAAATTTATCCCATGCCTTGCATAAGCTTTTCTCTACCACTTAATTCATCTTAGGAAAGATGGAAATTCAATATACAATAAGCAAGAGGGAAAGTGCCTATTGCAGAGAATGATCAGGTGCTATTAGCCTTTATTTAGCTTTTAAATACTGGGTGCTATTGCAACTGCAACTATTCAGAAGAGAAAACAAAAGCAAGCAATCTAGAAAATGTATTACAAAGCAGTATGGAAGTGGCAGACACTAACTTACTGTGGTGGTCTCCCATGGAAAGAATGAGACACAAGCGTGTGTTCTCGGGATGGGAGCCCAGAGTAAAATCCGGCACCCCCTTTTATTGAGATTTTGGTACATAGTAAACATAGCAAACATACCCCCTGATGAGTTTACAATAGTTCAGACATAGTTTAGTCTTGGGTATTGCAGTCTGAGACTTGTGTATTGCTGACTGAGCTGCTTCCTAGTTCCTTGTGTTTATTCTTGCTCATTGTGAGATTTCCTCACACTATCTTAGTATTCAAGGATGTAGTATTCAAGACCTTTAAACAGGCATGTATGTACAAGGTATTAGACTGATCATTACCCAAACCCAAAGTTTTATTCCCACACTTACCACAGCTTGTCAGAGTTGTCAATTAGAGTCAGATCTAATGATTGGTAGAAGCCTCAAAAAAGATAATTTGTTCCAGGTTAAAAAGGGATCCCTTTGCAATATTATTTTGCTAAACTGAACCTCTCCCAATTCAGGGTCTTCCAAATGTTTTGGAATACAACTCTCAGGCTAGCTGGAAACACTGGTAACTGTGATCTCAATACATCACTGCCAGTTTTAGCCAAGCCAGGTTGCAGGTCCTTTTTTTGCTTCCCCATCTCTTTCATTTTCTGCTTGTGAGAGTTTTACAAAAACTCTTTTGCTGGTAGCTGCTGCAACTTTGTGTCTTATTTTGTATAACTTAAATAGACTTTTTCAATGGGAAATCTTATCAAGATTTTTAAATTAACCCCTTCGTTCTTTTCAGACCATGTTAGGAAGTCCATTTGCTTCATTCATTCTTTCTACTCTAGTATTCCCATATTTCTTTGAAGATTATAAAGGAAAAATTCTGATAGGGCTGGAGATGACTTCTAGACTATTGATTGGAATGCAGCACACATTTGCCTGGAGCAACTACTGATTAATGAATGGCATTTACTTTATTCATAAAGTAAACTATATGAAAGCTGAGGAACTAATGCTAAATGAAAACAAAATCTTCTGCAGCACAGTTATTCTCCAAGGAATAATTATTTTCAACCTTTCTATATCTAATTCTTGAAAATAGCAATTGGCATCCCTCTAGAAGTGTGGATTTCCACTCTCATAATCATACAGTTGTTGATAACCAACACATATGATCTCTTGAACCAGGAAAAACAGCAGATAATATTACTACATCACCTGGCATTAAGTGAAAATCTAGTAATGTTATGTAGAAAAATCAAGATGCATGTCTATTTGAGCATTCGGTTTTTACTTTGTCTACCCTGAATCCTTTGTGATATAAGAATACTTTAAAAATTGTTTATTATTTATATTCTGATTTGACATTCCAGCTGATTTGACATTCCAGCTGAAAATCAGTCTGAACCAAGGCAAGATTTGTCAAGATGACTTGCTGCAAAGTCAGACAGATTGTTTCATCTATATTAGTGATTGTTCACATTCGCTTTTCCCAAAACTGGTAACCAGATATATTAGAACTACAACCTGCATAATTTTCCTGAATTGGAAAATGTGATAACCTGCCAAGTTTTCAATCAATATTTCCTAGCCTAGAGAACCAAAATCTGAACATGAACGAAGGCAAATAAGGCAAATATGTCCTCCTCTCCTGAGCTTTCAGTCCGTCCATACTATCCACTGGGCAATATTGAATCCAGATTGCCTATAGTGATTGTGATCACTATCCCTTCCTTAAAGGCATTCACCCATCTTTCCTTGCATTTTTTAATTTTGAAATAGATCCAATAATTAATTATTAAATACATAGATACTTAGAGTTGGCTTAATCCTGCAAGTCAGCTTACAAATGTCAATAGAGTAAAACAGAGTTGTTCATGTAAAGCATGTGTGTGTGTGTGTGTAAGAGAGAGAGGGGGAAGGGAGAGGAGAGAGGGAGAGAAAGAAGGAGGGGGAGAGGGGGAGAAGGAGAGAGAGAGAGAGAGAGAGGGAGGGAGGGAGGGAAGAGAGAGAAGAAAAAAAGAAAGAGAAACACAACAAATGTTGTTCCAACTCACTAAAAAAAAGAGAGAAACACAACTCATTACATATGTAAAAGCCATGTTGAGATCTAGTCTGAGACCCTCCAGGGGTTCTTTGATTGTATTTAATTGTTCTTTTCCATATCGACTGCCAGCTTATTCTCTGCTTCCTCTTCACTGCAAAATATTTTGTCTTCATTCTGGCAGCAAGGAGAAATCATTCAGGCATTTTGCAGAAAATACAATTCTTCCGTGAAATAATCCAAGATTACAAGAAAAAGCTAACAAGGAAATCCTGATTTAATTAAATTACATGTCAATTAAAATCTTGATTTGAAATGAGTTGTACTCAGCAGCTCTGCTACAAGGAAAATTCTTCAGTTGGGAAGGATGCCAAATGTTCTTCTTCCTTCTATTCTTGGGCATATTAGTAAGAAATCAAGGCTTTTGGATTAATTATATTGAATTTACAGGAAAGGAAAACCTACTGATACCCAGCTGTATCCTTCTTGTTTTTCTTTGCAATCGGAGGTTCACTGAAAATATTGCAATAGAGGGAAACAATGGCTGGCGGATTTGTCGCTATCTAGATGTTCAATTGTTTTTACAAGAGAAATATTTGTATTTATAGTTGTCATCATTTGAGACAAATACACAATTTATCATTTCCCTTTCTGAGTACCACGGAGCCCTTTGCTTCAGCGAGGTGGGAAGAACGCATTTTATGCGCTGCTTTGGCAATTCCAGCAAAGGAACAAAAAATATGCAGCTTTTCTCCCTCCTCTTTCTCTCTTTCCTTCCTTAGAATGCAATGCTGGTAGGAGATTCCCTCCTTCCCTCCCTCACAGAAGGGCTGTTCCATTAGTGAAGGGTTATTCCTCAGCTTTTCTATTTATAGATCCACTTTCAGCTGCTGCAGGGAACTCACCATTTGCCGTTCAGCAGTTTTTATGCTCAGCTGGTCTCTCAAGGTGTTAAAACATTTTTATATATCTTGTGAACGACAGGGCCGGGTTGAGGGGCAGCAGGAGGCTTTTGTATGCGTGTGTGTAGTCCATCAAATCTCTTTCTTGTTCTGCTTATTCTGGTTTATTTTTTGAAGTTGTGGGAGTGGGAGTTTCCAGCAGTACCTTGGCAATCTGTCAAACAGGGGTGGGAAGGATTTCCTAGCTCATTTTGGAAGGCATTTAAAATGCAAAGTATGTGTGGGAGGAGTACGGAGAGGGAGAAAAAGGGAGAGGGGGAGGGAGGGGGAGAAGGGGAGGGAGGGGGGAGGGAGGGAGAGGGGGAGAGAGAGACATCCACCCCAAGGACAAGAAATTTGATTCGAAATGTATTTCTTTCAGAGATGACTGATCATTTGATCATCGTTATATTGCAGGCAGGCATCCATATCCTGGAATAATGCAATTTTTGCCTTTTTAACAAACTAGCTTATTTCAGTGATCAAATCACATCAGGATTCTTGTGCACGTTGCAGCGCCAAAGTGTTGCAGGGCTGGGGAACAGCCCTGTGGATTTTGGCACTATACCTATACACATTGTTCAAGAAAAGCTCAAGGACAGAAAACGTATCAGCCTCACTTCAGAAAAGAACTACTGAAATTAATTATTTTTTAAAAAAAGACAAGAACATTTAATGAACTATCACTTGCCATTGTATTGGATTTTAAACAAAGCCATTACTGACTGCTGCACTCTACCAACTCTTGAGGGATGCTGGATAGAATAATTTTGTTTCTACAGAAATCAGTTGCCAGAATCACAGTGTCAAAACAGGCTGAAATATTTTGAAGGGAGTGAGGAAACACTTTGGGGCTCTGAAGTTTCAAAAATATCACAGAAAGACAAGCAAGTGGCTCATGAACCATTAAAAAAAAGAGAGATAGTGATTTCATTCAAGACCCCAAACAAAAAAAAATCAGGCTGTGGAACTCACAGTCTTTTGTTTTAATACCATTCTTCTCAATGAGCTAACAGGAAGTAGTTAAATTCCAATTCCCTTGGAGGAAAAAGGAGGGGGCATTAACCTTCCTTCCCACGCAATGTCAAAAACAGGAAGGTCTTTGATAGCACAGTCATGAGTGCCATTTTGCCTTTTAAAAAGGCAAAATGATTCTTAAAATACCTTTTTAAAAAAGGGGGGGAGAAACTTCTTAATGTTTTGACTGCTTTTTCAAATAGAAATACATAAGAACTCTGTGTGAGGAGTGTATCTATTTTGTGACTCAAAACTCAAGATGAAAAAGGGAGGTTTTCCTTTGAAGTAAGGAAAGTACCAGGCAGCAGTTAAAAGGCGCCAATTAAAATGTCGACCAATCTTGGAATGCCTTTGAAGTGCTGGGAACTATTGAAACCCCTTGAAACGTTTCTGAAGTGGGAGGGGTACCAATTGAACTGTTGAACTATCATGCACTTCGCGCATGATATGTCGATGTATGTCCTCGTGTTAGGGAGATGTTCGCTGCGTGCTATGCACATATAAGGTAATGAAGTGTAACCTGTGTTCTAGAAGGTAGATTGAAAACCAAGACATTTGCATAATGGGGAGGGGAGATAGTTTTGGGTATAAGAGTAGAACCTTTAAGCTTTGCTTTTCGTTCCCTCCTCAACTGCAAAAAGGGGAGGACCCATCTGCAGATGTTTATTCCAATAAAGCCTTTTTCCTTGGATCAACTTTGAATCCTGGTGGTTTTTCTTAGCCACAATCTCACAATTTGGGGGCTCGTCCAGGATCCTCGACGGCGGTCGAATGGAAAGCGAGAGAGTGCCACAACCTCCCATTGAGAGGCACCTCTCCCCAAATTTGGTCAGACTCCTGAGGTGATTGGGAAATCCAGACGATCCTTGGAAAAAGAACTGAGACAAAATGCCAGCTGAGAGTGTGTGAGAACGATCTGAGTTGGGGACGCCCACACATCCTTTGACTTCGGAGAGTCCAGGAGTGATCAGATCAGGTAAACTTTGTTTCCTTTCATTTGCAGCCCAAAAGAAAGAGGTTCTTAAACTCTCTGGGAGAATCCAGCGTCTGCTGGAGGACTGGACTTAGGAGTCTGAAAAAGAGGGGTCCTTAAACTCCCTGGGGGAATCCAGCGTCCGCTGGAGGACCGGGACTGGTGATTCAAGGCTCTGGGAGTCTGAAAGAGTAGAAGATGGGAAAGGGACAAAGCAAGGCTCTGGGAGCCTGGAAGAAGCCTGTCTGGGACAGGGAAAATCTGACAATGGTAGAAAACCAATTCCGGTAGATTCGCCTTTGGGACAGCTACTCCAGCAGTGGTTCTCCCCGAATTTAAAGGAATTCACCAGACATCTCGAAAAGAAAAACATGATTTATCTTTGTCGAGACCGATGGCCAAAATACTCTTTGATTGATACTAAATTCTCATATCACTGGAGTCCTGAGGAGGAAACCAGTACCTATTGGATGACCAAATTGTGAGACTATATTCTCCAACACAAAATGACCACTCAAATTGCAGACATAGATGTATGGTTTCATGTGAAATTTGAAGGTCCCGTCCCTCCAATTGAGGGTCAATACATGTCAGAACAAAAAGACAATGAGTGTGAGATGGACGATTGGCTGCAGAGTCTGCCGCCCGCAAATCCTAATTTGAATAATGCACCCGCCAATGTTCCTATAGCACCACCGCCATTGCCGGTGGCACAACCCCCTCCTCAGCCGCCCCTTTATCTGCGGCTGAGAAAAGAAGTGGAAGGATTAAAGAGAAGTGTTCAGGATTTTCCATTCAGAGGAAAACCTGAAGTGGATGCATTTCCTCTTAGGGAAATTCCTAATGGGGTCAATGCTGCAGGCAACCTGGTGACAGTCTTTGTGGCTGTTCCCATAAAACCAGCCAAGTTGCGAGAATTAAAAAAGACTCTTCCAAAACTTCATGAAAATGCTTATGAGGTGGCTGAACAATTAGATCTATGGATGGGTCTGAATGATTACACTTATCAGGAGATGATGTACATTCTGGGGCATTTGTTCACTCCTGAGGAGAGGAATCTCATTCAGACCTTGGCCTGGAGAGCCTGGAACACCAGACACAATGGGCAACAAGGGGTGGCGGCAGGAGATCAGAAATTCCCCACAGCAGTTCCAGATTGGGATCCAAACACTGCGGCTGGCAGAGCAAGTATGAGGGACATGAGAGAACTAATCATGGAGGGGATAAAATTGGCAGTCCCACAAGGGAAAAATTTAACTAAAGCCTTTGAAGTAAGCCAAGGCAAAGATGAATCCCCTGGAGATTATTGTACCAGGCTCTGAGAAAGTCTGGCCAAGTACTCAGGAATAGATCCCAGCACAGGAATTCTGGAAAAGGTACATGAGGGAGGACATTGGGGTACAGAAACACTGGTGACAGCTGTGAAGCCACACTTTTGGAGTCCAAAAATGTGGACGCTAGCCCAGGGCATCTGTTGGAAATGTTTAATATGTTTAAAAGTAAATATTGAATCCATGCTGAAAATGCAGTTCGTGACTGGGTCTTGGCCAGATATCCAAAGGAAAATTCAGAAAATGGATAATTGGGGAGCAGTGGGAATTGTTGATCTCCTGAAAGCAGCCCAACAAGCTTTTGTGAACAGAGACACTGTAAAAACCAGACAGAAATCACAAATGATGATTGCAGCTATACAAGCTGCAGCAAAGAATGAGAAGAAGAAAGGTAGGAATTTTGGGAAGGGTCCAATTGGAGAAAGGAGAGAGAATTTTGGGGGATACAATCAGGGAAGTTCTCGGGGTAGAGGAAGAGGTTTCAGAGGAGGGGGCATGGGAATGAGACAACCTGGGATGGATAGGAGTTGCTTCAGGTGTGGGAAGGAAGGTCACTTTGTGCGCGAGTGTCCTACCAACCGGGAGGAAAGGAGTTATGCATTGTATGATGATTAGGGCTGTTCCAGCTCCTTTAAGAGGACCTGCGGAGAGCCATTGGTAAACATTTTAGTGGGTCCTAACCATCAGGAGCGGCTGTTCCTGATAGATACTGGCGCAAGCCAGACTTCAGTGTGTGATCCGATAGAAGGTGCACATAGATCCAAGAAAGTGATAAAGGTGGTTGGGGTGAGTGGAAAATCACAGGATGTGAGTGTGTTTGAACAAATCAGACTGGAGATGAATGAAGTGGTGACAGAAGCAGAAGTATTGTATATTCCTGATTCTGGAGTAAATCTATTGGGAAGAGATTTGTTGTCCGTGTTTGGTATCCAGCTGTGGGATACTGGGAAGGGAATAAGGATGTGGAAGTTGACTGTGGAAGATGAGAAAGCAATTTCAGATGAGATTTGGGCTGGAGGAGAAAAGGCAGGGCGTATGAGCATTCAGCCAATTAAGATTCAAGTGCAGCCTGGGGTGACAAAGCTTTGGACTCCACAACACTCAATGAGTAGAAGGGGGAGAGAGGGGCTGAAACCAGTGATTGACAGATTGTTGAAACAGGGCATGTTAGAACCTATTATATCACCCTTCAATTCCCCAATATTAGCTGTATTAAAGAAAGATGGAAAACATCGTCTGGTCATGGATCTGAGGAAAATTAATAGCATAGTGGCTCCCAGATTCCTAGTAGTTCCTGATCCCTACACTATTTTGGGACGAATCCCTCCCAAAGACAAATGGTTTATTCTGATAGATCTGAAGGATGCTTTCTGGGCATGCCCCCTTGAGGAGGGAAGTAGGGACCTGTTTGCATTTGAATGGAATGATCCTGAGACTGGGAGAAAACAGCAATTGAGGTGGACAGTGCTGCCCCAAGGCTATACTGAAAGTCCTTTGTTGTTTAGACAAGCTTTGGAGGAAAAGTTAGTGTCTTTTGAGAAAGGGAAGGAAATCACGTTGATTCAATACATGGATGATTTGTTGCTGACTGGGGAAAAAGAAGGAGAGGTTAGGGCAGCATCTGTGTCTTTGCTAAATTGGCTGAAGGAGCAAGGATTGATAGTTTCAAGGGAAAAGATCCAGTTTGTGGAAAAGAAGGTGAAATATTTAGGGCATTATATCCAGCAGGGGCTGAGGTCCTTGGATCCTGAAAGGGTGAAAGGGATCATGAGCCTGGCTCCCCCCAGAAATAAGACAGAAGTCAGGAAAGCGCTTGGATTGTTGGGGTATTGCAGAGCTTGGGTGGATCAATACACTGTGTTAGCTCAATTCTTGCACAGGAAGCTGATAGGAAAAGAAGAGAATATAGAATGGTTAGAGGGAGATGATGAGAGATAGGAAGTTTTGAAGAAGGCACTGTCATCCGCACCGATTTTGGCTTTGCCCAATTTGAAGCTCCCATTTCATTTGTGTTAAGTTCTGCGCATGGGTGCAAGGAACGGAGACTAGGCAGTGAACAGTGAACTTCAACTCTTTATTAATCATTCTGAACAGAGCAAAACCCTAGGGCAGCAGCAGCCCTTTTATAGGGTAGGCTGCTGACTTATTAGCCAATGAGGAACATGGAAGTGTTAACCCTTGAACCAATGAGAGTTGGCCCGTTAACAACCAATCAGATTCCCCAGAAAGGATCAATCTGAAATCGCTATTATCAGCCAATCAGAAGTGCAGGATTAAAACCCTGCTTTTTCTTAAGGTTTGTTAAACTTTATTAAACCCCTTTACTAGTTCAAAACACCCCTTCCCCCCAGGTTCCGCCTGAGGGGTGCGGTGACGTAATCCCATAGATATGCAGGTTGTTTTAACTGTCTATTAGATTTGCGCTGTCCCACCAGTTCCTGTCTGTAGTCCGGTTTCAGCGGGACGTTTTTTGATATATCTGGTACAGGCAGTTCCACATCCTCACTGGACGACTCGATGCCGCTAATTCTGTCGTGTTGTCCTCCGATCTCTGCGGGCTTGCCTCCGTTGAGGTATTCCTCTGTGGCAAGGCCATCCCCCTCCTTGATTCTTCTTCATGTATTGCGCCTGGCTGCTGACTTCCTTCGATTCTGCTTTCCACCATCTTGAATTCAGTTTCTTCAACATCCCCCCCCCTCAGTTTGGGAGTCACAGGAGTCGCAGGAACTGGGTTGTAGCCTAGAGTGAAGCTGATCTATATGGCGTTTCCATATTTTTCCGTCCCATGTTTGCACACGGTACGATCTGGGTCCGGTGGTTTGAGTTACGGTTGCTTCAACCCATAATGGTTCGCCGGAAAGGTTTTTAGCGAAAACTAAGTCGCCTACCATGAACTCGCGGCATTTTCTGCTAGATCCACAGAGTTTCTCTGGCTCGTAGGACGGGTGGAGCCGGTCGAGGTGGGAACGGAGCTTGCATCCCATCAACAGTTCAGCTGGAGTCTTGTTGGTGACACTGTGCGGGGTGATGTGTTGGAGTAGGAGTATTCTGTTTAGTTTGTCGTCAATGTCCCCATCGTCCATTTTGTGGAGAGTTTTTTTAACAAATTGTACCATGCGCTCGGCCCTGCCATAAGCCGCAGGGTGCGCCAGCGAGGTTAGCGCATGGCGAATACCCCGGTCCGCTAAGTATTGTTCAAACGCCAGGGTGGTGAACTGGGGTCCGTTGTCAGAGACCAGAACGTCTGGCAGCCCATGCATTGCGAATAGCCTATTCAATTTTTGGATGACGGATTCGGTTGTAGTATTCTTCATTTTGTGGATCTCGATCCAGTTGGAATAGGCATCTGCTGTTAGGAGGAACGTATGTCCCTTAGTAGGTCCCACAAAGTCAACGTGGATGCGGGACCATGGCCCCCGGGGGGTTTCCCACTCCGTTGGAGTTGCTCTAGGTGGGGCACTGCTGACTTCTTGGCACTTTAGACAAGTCTTTACCCAGGCTTCGATCTGCTTGTCGATGCCCGGCCACCATGCGTAGCTTCGTGCGAGCGCTTTCATATGCACGATGCCGGGGTGACCGTCATGCAATGTTTTCAATACTGTTCGTTGTAACCGCTCTGGGATGATGACTCTGTCTCCCCATAGAATGCAGCTTTTTTGCGAAAAAAGTTCTGTTTGCCGGTTTCTGAAAGGGGTGAAGTCATCAGGGGTTTGTTCTACTGGCCATCCTCATCCGACCCAGCTGAGAACTCGTGCCAGGAGAGGATCTCGTTTTGTTTCGATAGCAATGTCTCTGGCTGTTAGCGGCAGTGAATGTAGTGTTTCAATCTGGAGTGTCGTAAGGGTTGGAGCTGGCTCGTCGATGGTTTCCGGAAGTGGGGCACGGCTCTGGGTCATCGACGGTTTCCGGAAGTGGGGCACGGCTCAATGCATCAGCATGGGGAATGGCTTTCCCCGGGCGGTGTTGTAATTTATAGTTGTACGCAGCTAAGAACTCCGACCAGCGAGTCATTCTAGGTGACAATATATAGGGGGTTGGCTTGTCTCCTGCTATAATCCCTGGCAAAGGTTTGTGATCGGTAACAATAGTAAAAACTCGTCCATACACATATTCATGAAACCGTTTCACAGCAGATACAACAGCAAGAGCCTCTTTGTCAATTTGGCTATAGTTACGTTCAGCCTTTGATAGGGTCCTTGAAAAATAGGCAATAGAGGCCTCACTACCATTTGGAAACACATGACTCAAAATGGCTCCAACTCCCAATGGTGATGCGTTACATGTAATTGTTAAAGGCAAAGTCTCGTTATACTGCATTAAAACAGCATCTGAGGTTAGTAAGTTTTTCACTTGTCGGAATGCGTGCTCCTCTTGGTGTCCCCAGACCCAGGTTGCTTTTTTGTCAAGAAGTCTATGTAGGGGCTCAGCTACGGTCGCTTTCTGGGGCAAGAAGATGTTGTAAAAATTAATATGCCCCAGGAAAGCTTGGAGATCTGTTTTATTTCTAGGTTTTGGGGTGTTTTTTATTGCTTTTAGTTTGCTATTAGTGGAGTGAATGCCTTGCTTATCGATTAGGTACCCCAGGAATTCTAATTTCCTACAGTTGACATTTATTTTTTTTAACCTTAAGGCCGAAGTCTTTAAATTTCTGGAGAACCATTTTAAGACGCTTTTCTAGTACTTCTCTATTTGGGGCCACAATTAAAACGTCATCAAAGTATGGCACGACCCCCTTGATCCCTTGCAAGAGTCTCTCCATCAGACTTTGAAAAAACTCTGGGGCTACGCTCATTCCGAATTGGAGTCGGTTGCATTTAAAGGCGACTCGGTGCGTAACGATCATCTGTGCCTCTGCGGGTTTTTTTATCTTCAGGCAGTTGTTGTTACGCCTGTGCTAAATCCAATTTAGCGAAGACTTTTCCGCCCCCCAGGGAATGGAGAAGGTGTTGCATCAGCAGCACCGCGTAAGCGTTGTGTTGAAGGGCATGATTAAGGATGGCCCGGTAGTCCCACAAATCCTTCACGATCCATCCGGTTTGATGGGTGTTACGATTGGGGTTTCCCAACAGGCGTGGTCAGTTGGTTCTAAAACACCCTGGGCTATTAATTTATCGAGCTGCTCGTCAATCTTTGGTTTAAGGGCAAAAGGTAGCCGATGAGGCTTAAGGCAGATGGGGGCTACTTCAGGGTTAAGGTTAAATGATATCGGGGTCCCCTTGTACTCACCTAGTTTGTCTGCAAAGAGGTCCTGGAATTCCTGGACAAGGGCCTCCTCCCAGTCGTCGCTTCTGGTTTGGTGAATGCCGGCTACTTGATCCCGAGTGGGGCGAACCATTGAAGGCCTAACAAATTAGGCCGGTCGCAGTCGACGACGGTCAGTGGTAACGACGCAGTACGATTTTTGAATTATACTTGGACTTGGCTGGATCCAACGACTGGAATTCGGTTCCCTTGATAATCTTTGAGTATGATTCTTTGGGCTCTGAGCTCTTGTCGCCGGATGGCAGAGATTAATTGTTTAAGGGTCTTCCAGGAAACCATCGAGAGGGACGATCCTGAGTCGACTTCCATCACACAAGGCTGGTTTTCGATGGCGACCTTCACTCAGATCTTCTTTGCATCTAACGATGAAGCGTGACGGATTGTAATGGTTTGGTGTGCCTCTTCCCGTCTCATTGAAGTGGCCAGTGTTTTATTTCTGTAGGAGTGGTTGTTCCATTGGTGGTTCAAATGTTCCCGACTCACAGGATGATTCCCTGTGGTCTGGCGGTAGTTGTTTCCCCTCTGAATTGGGCTGGATCCTTGCTTGCTTCTACAGACCTTCCCGATGTGGCCTCTTTTCCCACAGGAATGGCAGAGCGCGTCGAGGAATTTGCAGTCTGATCGCGGGTGGTTTGCCCCACAACCCGCGCATTGGTGCGGTAGTCTTTGATTCCACTGGTGGCGTTGGTCACGTTCAGACTGGAGCCGGTTGACCTCCTCCTCATCACTTTCTGATGGCAATTCGAGGTCTTCATGGTGGGTTGCTGTTGTGTGCCTCTCTAGGCGAGGTGAGGTATCGCTGGCAAGTTGACGGAGTGGTGCGTTGGTGCGGCTCATTCGAGTGGCCGACTTCCTGGTTGCTTCTGCTGCAGTAGCGTCCTTGATGACATCGGCAAGATTGATGTCCCCTTTGGCCATGATCTTGCTCTGCACAGTGTGGTCATCTAATCCCAGAATTATTCGGTCTCTCAGAGCTTCTTCGAGGTCTGTAAACCCACAGAGGCCTCCCAGGTTCCGGAGGTCCGCGATGAAATCTGCAACACTCTCTCCTTTCCATTGGTCCCTCTGATAAAACTCATGTCTTCGGACAAGCGTTGGTACGGTGGGTGCATAGTGGCCGTAGAAGGGGCGCGAGGACGTCCCAGTCCATGGTTTTCACCTCAGCCAGTTTCGCTAGTGCCTTGGCCATCTTAAAGATGGCAGGCCCACAATGGGTCAGGAACACTGCTCGCTTTTTCCCCGTAGTGGCATCCTTCAAGTTGTTGGTCTCCAGAAACATCTGGAACCAGTCTGTATACGAGTCCCAGTCTTCTTGTGCCGGGTCAAATGGAGCGGGTGGTATGGCGCCGCCGGACATGGTTTCCGTTGTCG
This sequence comes from Hydrophis major, assembly GCA_033807585.1. NCBI lineage: Eukaryota > Metazoa > Chordata > Lepidosauria > Squamata > Elapidae > Hydrophis > Hydrophis major. The sequence goes on from CM066329.1 coordinate 315,671,195, forward strand.
ATGCGCCTTCAGCCACGTGCTCTATTTGGTGCTCTGTAGTGTTCAGTCAGCTCTGATGATTCTGCATCCCATCCTCATCGCCAGTGTTAAGTTCTGCGCATGAGTGCAAGGAACGGAGATGAGGCAGTGAACAGTGAACTTCAACTCTTTATTAATCATGCTGAACAAAGCAAAACCCTAGGGCAGCAGCAGCCCTTTTATAGGGTAGGCTGCTGACCTATTAACCAATGAGAAACATAGAAGTGTTAACCCTTGAACCAATGAGAATTGGCCCGTTAACAGCCAATCAGATTCCCCAGAAAGGACCAATCCAAAATCGCTATTATCGGCCAATCAGAAGTGCAGGATTAGAACCCTGCTTTTTCTTCAGGTTTGTTAAACTTTATTAAACGCCTTTACTTTGTATGTGTCAGCAGCTCAGGGAACGGTACTAGGAGTGTTGGTGCAGAAGGGGGGGCAATACCAGCCCATCACTTTTCTGAGCAAAACTCTGGAGCCGGTGGTGAGAGGATGGCCAGTGTGTGTGCAGGCTGTGGCTGCTACAGCTATGTTGGTGGTAGAAAACAGGAAGTTAACCTTTTGGGGGGACTTGTTTTGCATTCACCCCACCAGATTACTTCTGTGCTAAGTCAGTTGGCAACAACTTGGATGACAGAAGGGCGGATTCTCAAATATGAGACCATTTTGAGAACCAGCCCAGATGTAGTGATTGGGACAGATAGGAATTTGAATCCAGCAGAATTCCTAGAAGGGAGAAAACAGGAGTGGGAAGCTGAGGACCATGATTGTTTGTTGCAAGTAGATTTGATGATAAAGGTGAGGGAGGATTTGGAAGAGACTCCTCTGAAGGAAGGGGAAAGATGGTTTGTGGATGGATCAAGCAGGGTTGAGGAAGGGAAAAGGAAGTCAGGGAGTTGTTTGCTTTGAAGAGGGCCTTGGAGTTAGCTGAAGGGATTGATGTGACAATCTGGACTGATTTCAAATACGTCTGGGATGTAGTCCATACTTTTGGTAAGATCTGGCAGGAAAGGGGATTTTTCAAGGCTGATGGAAAACAAGTTGAACAATTGCAGCTTGTGGAACAGGCTTTGGGGGCCCTGCAACTGCCAAGCCAAGTGGCAATAGTACACATGAATGCTCATCAGAAAGGAAACACCCCAGAGGTAGTTGGGAACAGATGGGCAGACAAGTGTGCAAAAGAAGCTGCAGGGGAGATAGAGCTGGTGATGGTATCAATTCCCTTACTAGAAGTGGAAGAGGATGAGGAATGGAAACCTGAGGGAAAAAAGAAAGATGATTTGGAAAAAGAAGGGTGTACATTAACTGAGGATGGGTGGAGAACCTCGGAGGGGGTGAATATAGTTCCTGTGAATACAATGAGAGGAATTCTGGAAAAGGTACATGAGGGAGGACATTGGGGTACAGAAGCACTGGTGACAGCTGTGAAGCCACACTTTTGGAGTCCAAAAATGTGGACGCTAGCCCAGGGCATCTGTTGGAAATGTTTAATATGTTTAAAAGTAAATAAGAAAGCAGCAAGAAAAAGAGAAATGGGAGGGCAACCCCTAGTGGGCTGGCCTTTCCAGAGAGCACAAATTGATTTCACCGAATTACCAGAGAAAGGGGGGTGGAAATACTTATTGGTGATTAAAGATCATCTGACAGGGTGGGTGGAGGCCTATCCAACTAGGAGAGCCACAGCATCCACAGTAACCAATATCCTGTTAGAACAAATCATTCCTCGTTATGGGATGATGGAAGCTATTGATTCTGATAGGGGGACACATTTTACACAAAAAGTGTTGCAGTCAGTGATGGTTGCGATTGGGGTGAAATGGGATTTGCACACTCCTTGGCATCCGGAGGCCAATGGCCGGGTGGAGAGAGCTAATGGCGAGTTGAAGAAACATCTGACCAAATTACAATTGGAAAATGGGTTACCATGGACAAAAAACTTATCCTTGGCACTACTCAGAATCAGAACATGCCCAAGGAAGGACACTGGGGTCTCTCCATTCGAGATGCTAATGGGGCGACCCTACTTGGCAAAAATAGGGAATCCAATTCCTGAATTTAAAGATTTGTTCTTGAGGAAATATTTGTAGACACTGTCCAGGTCTTTGCTTTATTTTCACAAACAGGGATTGTTGGCACAACGACCACCTTTAGCTGGCAGCCAACATCCTCATGAAGTTGGAGACTGGATCCTGATAAACACTTGGAAGAGTGAGAAGCTGCAGCCCAGCTGGGAAGGCCCGTACCAGGTGCTGTTGATAACTGAATCTGCAGTTCGCACTTGAGAAGGAGCCTGGACGCACTACAGCAGAATCAAAAGGGCACCGGAACCTGAAAAACCTTGGAGGGCAGTTCCAGTGGACAGTCAGCCGCTGAAGCTCACTTTGAAAAGATGAAGAAGTCTGAACCCTGGACTGAGCTAATTGTCTTTATTCTAGGACTAGGACTAGGAACTTCCTGGGGAAGCAAGAATTTACACCAACCCCAGAATGTTATTTGGGTTATACTCAATTCCCATTCAGACATAGTCAATTGGACTAGTGAGAGGAGGCCTCCCAATACTTGGTTTCCAGAACTGCAATTTGATTTGGGAAGGGTCCTCTTGTTCACCACCGATGACACATTCATAAAGAAACATCATTTTTACATCTGCCCTGGATATAAAACTGAAAGAAGCTACAACAAGACTTGTGGAGGGGCTGATCAATATTATTGTACAGACTGGAGTTGTGTGTCTACGGGACACATCTGGTGGGACCCTCTGTTCAAAGGTGATCTGATGCAGATCATTCCGGGATAGTGCAGGATTCCATGAAAAACTGAGGGAAGGGTTGAATCAAAGGAAAAGAGAAAGGGATGACCATCAAGGGTGGTTTGAATCTCTTTTCAATACATCACCTTGGATAACCACCCTAATCTCCACCTTAATAGGACCTTTAATTTTGTTACTATTGAGCCTCACCTTTGGTCCATGTATCTTAAATAAATTAATGAAATTTGTGAAAGATCGAATTGACACCATCAGTACAAATGATGGTGTTAAGACAACAATATGACCCATTGGGACACCTAGAGGAATCTCCTGAAGAAGGATGGAAGACAGCAGATTTGTTATTAACTGAATTTGAGTCAAAAATGAAACAAGAACAAGGGGGATTGTGAAGAGTGTATCTATTTTGTGACTCAAAACTCAAGATGAAAAAGGGAGGTTTTCCTTTGAAGTAAGGAAAGTACCAGGCATCAGTTAAAAGGTGCCAATTAAAATGTTGACCAATCTTGGAATGCCTTTGAAGTGCTGGGAATTATTGAAACCCCTTGAAACGTTTCTGAAGTGGGGGGGGGGTACCAATTGAACTGTTGAACTATCATGCATTTCATGCATATGTCGATGTATGCCCTCGTGTTAGGGAGGTGTTCGCTGCATGCTATGCACATATAAGGTAATGAAGTGTAACCTGTGTTCTAGAAGGTAGATTGTAAACCAAGACATTTGCATAATGGGGAGGGGGGATAGTTTTGGGTATAAGAGTAGAGCCTTTAAGCTTTGCTTTTCGTTCTCTCCTCAACTGCAAAAAGGGGAGGACCCATCTGCAGATGTTTATTCCAATAAAGCCTTTTTCCTTGGATCAGCTTTGAATCCTGGTGGTTTTTCTTAGCCACAATCTCTCATCTGCAACTGCAAATTTTAAAAAACTTCATTATGCCTAGCCAGAAAGAAGGGTTTCTCCTCTTTTTAAAAGGCAATATGGGGAATTAGCTTTTCCTTACCACTATTTGCCACAATTTAAAAAATAAAGGCTGGAACTGGGGGAACTCTTCCTAATATGGTCCTCCAAGACCAACAATAAAGTAAAGGCAAATGGATCTGAACCCTAAATATCAAATCTTGTATTGCTCTGGAAAATACAAGAAAATATCTATTGTTTTGTTTTTTGTTTTTAAAAAGGTTACTGCCAGAGAAACACAAAAGCACAAACATTTCTTGGCTTTTGCCTCACTCAGCCATGGGGTTTGGCCTCAGGTAGTCCAAAATGGTGTGGATCTTTGCCCTATAGTGTCATAGTGCTTAATCCCAGATAGGTGAATTTCTGGATTTCTACTTGTCATCTAAAAGAGATAATGATAATTATTTCTTCTATTGCCATGGAGTATTTGCATATCACCATCAAAGGTCAGGATTTGTAATTTGCTGCTTCACTCAGCAAAGCTATGCTATTCCCAAGCTTCTCTTCATAAAGAAGTCTTGCCCTGAGAATCAATGGGAGGGCAGCCTTAATATAAAAACTGCCAATTAAGTGTAGTGCTAGAAATGTCTCCAAGGTAGACAGCTGCAATTATTTTTCTAACTGATACCTTGGGGAGAGGAAGGGTGGGAATGTAATATCCATAAATCTATGATTCACAATGAAATTGGCTGCCTTCTCCCTCATGTCACATCTATATGAATGCAGGACAATCTGATTTTGAAATCCAGCTGTTCTACTGTGTGCTTCTCATGTATTACATTCCCTTTATTTTAGCTCTTTCCTCAAGTTCTGTATCCCTGTTTGGAGTTAGGGGATCACACATGCACATACATACAGAGACACAGAATTATAATCATAATAATCACACAGTCACATATTGCATTAATTTGGTTCCCATGCATCACTGTTGGAACTCGAGAAAAGAAAGAATGTGCATTTCTAAGTAATATAGGTACATGCAATTCATGAACTATGGATGATGTCTACATTTTATCATGGTAACATTCAACATTTATTAAACTGAAAGGGGAAATGCAGAATAGAGCAGGGGTGGGATTCTACCAGTTGGCACCTATTTGCTAGAACCAGTTGTTAACATTCTAAGCAGTTTGGAGAACTGTTAGAAGAAATTACTAGCCTAATCCTGTAAGGAAGGCAGGAAGGAAACATTCTAGTGTTGCTTACAGAAACTGCCTCTCTGTTAACCCTTATTACATTCTTGCCAGGACTAGACTTCCTGTCTCAGGAACTTCTCTGGAAGGTGAATTTTCCCCTCCTTTGCTGTTACTTTGCCTGTGTGGAGTGGTCACTCAAACTTACAATGGCACTGAAAAAAGTGACTTATGACCATTTTTCACACTTATGACTGTTGCAGCATCCCCACAGTCATGCTAGGGCAGGCGAGGAGATGCATGCCTCAATGTGAATGATATTCAGTTGGCCACGCCCAGCCAATAACATGACCACCAAGCCACGGCCACCAACTAAGCCTCAGCCACAGAACCGGTTGTTAAAAAATTTGACACCCCTGGAATAGAGGATTTGGTGATTCAGGTGTCCCCAAACTCTTCAGTTCATTAGCCCCTTCTCAGTTTCAGTTCATCAATAATCCAAAGCATTTATTCTATGAAAATAATTTAATAAATACTACTTTAAAATTACTAAGAATAATAATAACAATAATAATATTTGTAAAAGCTTGATTAATTTATCTTTCAGTTCTCATTTAAAACTTGCAAACATCTTCTAAGGAAGCACCTGCCATGATCTAAATAAACTTTGGATAATCTTTCCCCAATAGAAGAAAATATTTGTAGTTTAGAGTTGATGTGTGGAGTCTTTGGCTGTTGAGGGCTGATGGAAAAGTGTTTTGAGATTTTTTTTATTTCCTTTTGAGCTGACCAACTTTCCATAAAAAGGGAAGGTTGATGACTGAATGAAAATTGTCTAGAACTGGTGTAAGGAAAATTATCCAACATCAGTGGATCTAGGGATAGTTTCTTCAAATAATATTCTTAAGGGCAGACCACAATCTCTTTATGAACTAATGGAACCATTCCTTCCCTGAAGGATGTATTCACCATTATTTGAGTCACCTATTCAACATTTTCCATGAGACCTTAATTAGACAGTATCTAATACACATCTGACTGCATTTACAGTCTCCAATGATGCTATAAATATTTCTTCCACTACTTTAACTCCTGGAGTACCTATCAAAGCCAGGGAGATTTCTGAAATTCACAGACAGAGAAATATAGAGACCATGCAAACATATATAAACAGGGATCCTTCATGAAGCAGCAGCTGATTAAGCCTTTCATTCTATTCCCATGCTACTTTTTGGCGCATAAATATTATTTTTGGAAATAGCTTCCAAAAGCTTCCTTTTCCAAGTTCATTAGATCATGGTGGCTATGCAACATATACTTTGATGTTCCCATACAAAAAAGCTTTAAATGTTGAATATGCAATCCCCTTGAAGCTGAATTGCTGAGAAATGTTTTGATTGAAGCGTGCTTCACTACTGGTACAAAGTCTTCATTATAATTATCATCATATTTGAGGAAGTAGTCCTTGGCAACAAGTCTCATTTTGTAACACTGGATGTCCCATTCTACAACTCACTTAATAGTGAAAGTCTATATGTATCATTGTGAGAGTTCGTGTTTTATTCCTGTGAAGGGATTTGGTATCTTCTCTAACAGGATTTAGCCTCTTGACTTTTCAGTGTCTTGCATCCTTCCTGTGTATCTCCTTGGAGAAGGGCTTATTGTCTCAGCCTCTCTACTAATTGAGACTTATTGTCTCATCTTTTCTGACTCTGGCAAGTTTCTTATGTGATAGTCACATGTCAGACTTGTTTTGAGACTTTCCCTCTTATAAAGCCTTCTACTGACCTCTAGTTCTGGTTGTTAGGGTACTATTTCTAAGCTTTTTTACAGTATCAGTATACAGATTTGGAAGGGACCTTGGAGATCTTCTAGTCCAACCCCCTGCTAAAGCAGGAGGCCTTCCTGAGCATCAAAGATCAATCTTGTTTCTTCCTGTTTCAGATGTTGCTGCGTTGATTCTTCTTTTCAGATCTTTAACCGAAACCTTCCTATTTCATTAATATTTGTTTTTTGCTTTTTGTCAAAAATAAGCCATACTGATGTGTATCTTTACAGTCTGTGTGATAGGCTCAAGAACTTTGTGTCCTTTGTATCCTAATTCATATCCTATCGATTATAATCATATGCCTGGAATCAAAACACATGTATGTGTTTTACATTTGGTTTGGTTCCATTCCATAGTTCAAATAGTGTTGCATCTTTGTCCTATAAGTACTCTGTTCTACTAGTCAGTTGCAGGCTTCACAAAATTGCTCTGTCAACCCATCATTGAAAAACATTGCTGACAATTTGAAATAACATTCTCTTTTTCTCTGCTGTGAACCCATTTTATTCTCAAGTATAGGGATTTCTTTTCATCATGTTTTGTTTCCCATTGTGTCAGGTATTGTTTAGTTTCTTTTTCAATGTATTAACCTCCATTATTGGTATAAACACCTTAGGTTTCCCTCAGAATGTATTGCTTGCTCAGGTAATATATTCTTTTAGCTTTTCCAAAATGTCACCTTTTTAAAATATTGCAGGTAGAAGAGAATATATTTTGGAAAATTATTAGTCAGTGTCTGGAACTAAGAATGATGTTCCTCATCAATCTGAGTGATTTTTATCTGACAATATTTTTATGCTTTTTCCTTAGATGATCAGTATGTAGTTCTAGTCACGTTTACTTTAACCTTGTATATGTTCCTCTGGACTCATGCATACTTATTTTCCTTTCCTTATTTATATTTCTTTATTCTTTTTGAAGCACATTCTATGCTGCTATGCCCAAATTTCCTGGTCTTGGAGTTGTAGAAAATCTTTATGTAAATGCTCTTTGCAGTAATTAATTTGCATAGTTATATCCTGTAATTGGTCCATCTCAAAATTCCTTTCATGAACAGTTCATTCTTTATAAAGCATGAAAATAATTTTATACTTACACTTGTAGCTATTGTTATATTTAATGACTTATTTCCAAAAATGCCATTTAATAGGTATTATGAATTAGCATTACTTGCATTTATTCCTCATTTATTTTACGAATTGTCACAAGGAGTAAAACACCTTTTCTTGGTTTATTCCAAGGCAGAAATAAGCACCCAGGCAATCAGTGGAACGCCAAAAATATATTTATTCACCAAAGTAATCCTGTTGCTCTGAGTGTGTGACCATAAACATTTTTCTTTGTTTCCATTTTTATAGGGTTATGAAGTTCATAAATGTAATAAATAATTATCAATGAAATGAAATACATTGGTTTATTATAAATAATCTTAGACATAGAAATGATCCCTCATTATTTATTGTTATAGAAGTGTTTCTATCAAGAGCAAAAGAACAGCTGTTTTTCTATGCATAAGATATAAATTTTAGTATAAGGTATAGACATGGTTTTAGCTACATGATCTATCTATTGTTTCTAGTAGAAAAGCCAGGTTTTATACAGTAACATTACTATTGCCTTTATATTGCTACCTATACAAATCTTTAAATCTTTAAGAAAAATATTCAAACAGTATCCAATGTTATGTATTGTTTTTCATTCTATTTCTCCAGTATGCCTATCTGTGAAATACATGAACACTTTATAAGCCACATTTCATTGAGTGCAGGAGGTCAAAAAGTGGGCAGAAGAAATGAGGAGAGTCCCCCTGCCGTCATAAGTGCAAGCAGGCTGCCATACCTGAATTTGATCACATGACCATGCTGGTGGTAGTTTACAGTGGTAATAATGTTTGAAACCAGGCTTAAGTACTATTTGTTTAATGCTGTCATAACTTCAAACATTTGCTGAACGAGGACTACCTATATTATACTCAATTGGCTATCATTACAATAAATATTGAAACTACAATTAATATTAAAAAGTATAGTGAATATTAACTTGAACCTCAGTTCAATGGGGTAGATTATTATCAAATTTTTCTAGGATTATCTACTTGAAACATTTTTCCTCATTGAAGAATAGACTAAATTAACTTTTTGTTAATTGCTCTCAATAGTTTCTGTTTGCCCAATTAGAGTGGAAAAGATTGAGCTCCCTTCAGATTTTCCCTCTTCAAAAACATCATCCACATTACAGTTTGTTTCCCTGTTCTATAGAAAAGTACCCTCTTCTTCCCCCTCTGCCCCAAAATCTGGCTTACTTCATTTACTTTTTGGATTCAGAAAATTTGGTTCTTTCAATAGGACAATGAGTGGGAAATAAATTGAGAAATATTATCCTGTGTATGAATATTGATTATATGAATATCCATGTTCTTCAGCATATCTTTTTATTATCTTTTTGTTTATGCTTCTGTTGAACATCTATCGGGTCAAATTTTGGGGGGGTTGCTTTATTCACATTGATACGTTTGTAAGTCATCTGTTAGTGATTGGAGCAGGAAAATGATAAAATAAACTGACATTCCTGGTGATTGGGTGGCCTAGAAATGTAAGAAAGAAAGAAATAACATACCAAGTACTTATTAAAATACATAAACAAACTGCATATTTTTACGGTCAGAAACACACTTCATTTAATTTACTGAATTATTTAAACATTCTTTAAGCTCAAATAGAAGCAGAAATAAAGAGCAAGTAAATAAGTTAAAGTAGCAAACTACATCAGCAAAACTATTCATACCCTCAAAAAGCAGAATCAATTCTTTATTGAAATATTTTACAATCAATCAGATATCATAACTGCTACTGTAAAATCCAGTGAACAGCAGCACTAAAAATGAAGATAAAAAGCAAGCAAAGATGGGGCCTATTTTAGGTTCTAGGGTAGTGACAACCCTTGTGTAATACGCTGATTGAAAAACCACTTTTTAAAAAGTGCTTAAATATTAAAGTGTTGTAGAAGAGGCTCCTAAGTTTTCTTAAATTAATTCCAGGCATCATGTTTAGGTTTTATTACTATGTAATAAATTTTATTTAATTGTCTTGATCTTAATCCCTTTTCCAAACTTCTCCTTATGTATTTCCAAGCTATTCTCTTACTCTTTATTTCTTAAGTTTTTTGTTTCTAAGTAGCCCTTACTAAATCAATTGCTCTTTTACAGATTTTCTCTTCCAACGTGAGTAGAGAAATCCTTTAGTTACTAAGCAGGATTTGGTTTAGCTGGGCTTTAAAATGGAAGAAAAATACAGACAGAGAGTTGTCCATCATTCAATCTTGAATGTACCTGATCTTGACATGATCCTCTTCCATCTCTCTGGTCATTGTCACCATCAACTGTTAAGTCAGCCATACTTCCTTCTCCCTGGAATCTTTAGCTTTATAGGCACTCAGCCTCCTTCTCCTAGGCCATACGCTCACAACATCATCATCTTTCCACACTAATGAACAGGAAAAACAAACAAACAGCAAAACCTTGGGGGGAAGATCTTCACCTTCCTCTGTCCCCTTTTAAATCTTACCAGACCCACTTGTTTCTTTCTAAAAAAAGTAGAAAACCTGTGTGTCAGAATTCTTAGGTATGATATTCCTGAGAGAGGGTAATTATAGATGGCTGGGCAACCTCAACTTTCACAGTCCACACTTTTATCAATATATAGCCTATTTTGGTATTGGAACCCACAATAGAGTTTCCAAGTAAGGAGGCTAACTCTAAAAGAAAGCAGTTGTTTGGCCATCCAGACTAAAACTCATAGCTTTATGGGCAAAACCTAGCAGTGTGAATGGTGCCTAGAAAGAAACTAGAAGCCTATGTACTTGAAAATGAACTACTTAATATAGCACACAATTTAAATTGTTTAAGATAGTTAAATTTTGTTGCATTATGAATCAGTTGCTAGTTTAAGGCTTGAGGGCAAATTGTCTAAAACACATTATATTACTGGTCTAAATAGGGAGAAATGAGACATGGATCACCGTGGAATTCTGGGGGAGTTACAGAGAACTGAAGACAACTCTGAGAAAGCAGAATCCACAACTATGGCAAAGACCAAGGAATAGATGAGTAGACTGGTTCCTTGGAACCTCTATGGATAAGGAGAGGGCAGAAGATCACTCACATATGCACCAGGTGGCTGCTTCTTCTGAGGAGATCAGGACTGCAGTTTTCTATGGGTCTGAGCATTAGGGGATTCTTGTTCGTAATTGTACCAGAGCCTGTTAAAGAACATTAGCTTCACAAACTTCACACTCTAATCATTTTTTGAAATTGCTTATTAACCATTTAATAAGCAATTTCAAGTTGAAGTTTATCTTCAACTCTGAACAAAAGAAAAATTAATTATAATAAGATTTAGAACTTAAAGAATCTGAAATAAACAACAACAAACTAAATAAGAAGTTGATCTTAGTTCTAAACATACTATGGGTTCCAGGTAAATTTGCAATGTCACATCTTTTATGATAAGATTTTGGAATTAATTTTAAAGAACAAAGAGTTTCTTGTGAAAAGTATATCTGTTTTGATTTATAGAATTGGTTTATGGAATTGACAAGATAAGCAATTTCAAAGTTTAAAAACTGAACATTAGATGGGATTAAAATATGTCTATAAAATGTACAATATTATAACAAAGGAAATATTGCAGGAGATTTTGAAGAAAGGAATCAGAAATTAGGGATGGGATATGGAATGAAGAGATAATTGTAACTTTAGAGGAGGTAAAGACTAAGTCAATTTGTTCATACTTGTTATGAAGGTTGAAAATAAATAATCTCTTTTTATGTCTTTTTATTCCTTTATTATATTCTTACCTTTTTTCTTTTTTCTCTTTTTCCTTATTCTTTTTCTATTCCTTCTCTTCCTTTAAATGTATAGATTTGTGTGTGTGTGTGACACACACATACACATACTTACACACACACATACACACATACACACACACAATTGAATGACAGGAATCTGCTCCAGGAAATGACTACCTAAAATACTCCTAGCTATTAGCAAATGTTTTGGCATCCAAAAACAGTGGTGGATCCAACAGTTCCAAAATTACAATTTCAACTGAATCTTAGATCCCATAGTTGGGTTTACTTTGGAGTTTAAGATTTATAGGAGACAATATAGGGAAGAAGCAGTGTTAGCTATGGTAGGCCAAAAATCAAAAGTCTGATAGCAATTTTCCAACAGTAAAAGATGAAAAGGCTTAAATGTTTGTGACCTACAACAGACTTTATTAGATTCATAGAGTAGCCCGATTTATGTAGGATTTAAATTGGGATGGAATGGAAAGATAAAAGAGAAGGGAAGACAGGCTGGATATGCAAATGTAGATTACATGTGAGTCAGATTGCAAGTACCTTCTCAATTTGCAATTGTAATATATTTATTGAGACCTTCTGAGATGCCCTGAAACCTTTTGAAGCTCAGTTATACTGCTGAAGTTTCTTTGTTCCAAAACAGCTACTTGGAGATCTGTAATGGAGTGTCCTGAGAGATTAAAATGTTCTAATATTATTTTGTCCTTGTTTTGGGTCGTGGAAAAGGAAAAAGCAGCATTTGGCCAACTTGGCTAATCTAAATAAATAAAATAAGTGGAGCCAGTTAGTTAGTAACTAAATGTCCACCATGAAATTCCAGTTCTAGGATTGACAGGGCAGTCCAAAAGGATGCAATGGAAAACATCCGTCTCATACCACTTTGTTATCAAGATCTTCACAGGCAGTCTTTGCAGTCCCCAGAAGTTAATGTGAACCAAAGAAATACCTATGACCTATCTCAACCAAGAAAATTTCACTGAAATCCAACATTTGTCCAAATGGCACAGAACTCCATACCTGGATGACTTCTCTGAACCTCTATATTTGAGCAGCTATATATTCATATATAGTGGTTCAGAGAAGTCATACAGGTATGGAGTTCTGTGCCATTTGGACAAATGTTAATACACAAATGTCTAACTGTATCTCATTAAGGAGAAAATCCAATTTCACATCTTCAACTACAAATTAAAACATCAAGCAAAGATTGTATCTTATGGCCCAAATTTGTTATATACACAAGATGGAAATGTACAGAAACAATTTTCACATTTTAAAAACATTTATTGAGCATGGTTAGTTTAGGTCAGTGGTGGGATTCAAAAATTTTTACTTCTGTGGGCATGATGTGGCTTGGTGGGCATGTCATGGCTTGGTGGGCATAGTAGGGGAAGGATACTGTAAAATCTCTATACTCTTCCCACTCCTGGAGGAAGGATATTGCAAAATCCCCATTCCCTTCCCACCCCACTAGTCTGTTTCTCAGCTCCATTCTCCTGTGTAGGCCAACAAAAGAAGACCCAACCGATCAGCTGGGACTCAGGAGGCAGACTAGATGGGGCAGGGACAGTCAGAGGTGGTATTTGCCAGTTCTCTGAACTGCTCAAAATTTCTGCTACCAGTTCTCCAGAACTGGTCAGAACCTGCTGAGTACCACCTCTGGGTTGGGTGATGCTTAAAGTAGTGGTATAAAATATCATCAGACAAATGCAAATTGATAAATGATAAACAACCCTCAGTCTAATTAATAAGAAAACAAAAGGGCCTAAATATGGCAATTCATTTTGCAGAATGGGAACTTAAACAAAAATAATCCAAAATCAATATACTAGAAGATACAGACATGTGTGGGTCAGAAGCCGCAACTAGAGTTCTATCAGTTGTCTGACAAGAAGAAACATTTAGTACTGCTAAAAGAAGATAAACTAAAACACTGGGGCTTTTTTTTACCTTACAGTTTGATTCATTTATTGCATGCCTAACAGATCAGATCAAAACTATACAAACAACCCAGATCTCCTTGTCTTTTCCAGGCTCAACCATATTCCAAGAATTGGACAGATGTTTCCCTATTGTACTCAAAGTCAGCATTTCCAATGGTTGCCATTTTGAAGTGGGAAAATCATGAAAACTTTGTTTCTAAACTCCAGGATATCTTGGTTAAAGCTTCTTAGTCCTACCTACATATATGAAGTTACAATGTCCTACCTACATATATGGAGTTACAATGCCCACTGCTGTTGGCCCTGTAAAAATAATAACCACAGCCTTTAAAAATCATTTTTAAACTTGTACTAAGAAAAAAAAATACTTTGTTGAGCATTTAACATTTTTAAAAAAAAATGGAGAATACAGTTTTAGTTGTGTAGTTTAATTTTATGCATTGAAGAAAATCTTGCTGTGTTCATTTGTCATTCATTCTCCTATAAGAATGTACTCACTCTTTCAGACTAGGAAGTTCAGAGAAAAAGTATAAAAAATGTTTAGTTTCAGGCAGGTTAGGAAAACATAAAGAAAAAAGCATGGAAGAAAATAATGTGAATAATGTGATTCTAATGACAGTGTATAAGCAGTAGGTACGGGCGCTAGCTTGTACTAGTTCGTGACAGTCAATTGTTACCTTTTCTGTAATTTTGTGAACTGTCTGATAGCAGAGAAGAGTTACAATGCCCACTGCTAATCAGCTGTTCTGTGGTTAGCAGTGCAGTGCAACAGCAGCAATAGGTTTGATAGAGCTGGTTTTAAATATTTACCTGCATACCACTGTACATATGACATAACATTTGCCCATCTTTGAACCCTCCCGATTACAAGATGCCAGTTATAGATCTACCTTAATACGATAGATAGATCAGGGGTCGCCAACCTTTTGGACCTCAGGGACCACCAAACTCATACTTTTAAATCCAGAGGGCTACTAATATGATTTTTTTTTTAAAAAAAAAGATGATATATTTAATATAAAAATTTTATTTTATATTAAATATAAATGTACTATTTAAAAAATTAATTTTTAATATATAAATATATACAAATATATATTTTTAAATATAAAAATGCTTATTTAATTATAATAAAAAATATATATAACAAGAAAAGCAGAGCCCCCTCCCCCCAAATCTGGTCTCCTGTCATTTCATATCCCCCCCAAGTCAGAGGAAACCTCTCCCTCCTTTGCCAGCTGTCGCTGCCTGGAATTGTGGGGGGGAAGAAGGGCTGGGTTGGAAGCCTTCCCCCCCCCCAACCTGGCTCTTTAACACCTGGCTTGCTTCTCCACTACTGCCTCCTCCTCTTCCTCCCCCAGCACCTCTTTCTCTGGGTAGGGCAATTACAAACTAATCAAGCAGCTACACTGATACCCCAGCTGCTCTCTTTCCCATGGTAAGACTTGGCGTGTGGAGAAAGTAGCTGGCAGTGCTACTCAGTGGTCCCATGGGTGAGGAGAAGTCATCCTGGTCCCAATTAAGACATACCAGTCACAAACCCAGAATCCAAGGCGAGAAGGGTTGCTTCCCCCTGCCGCGAAGAGCGTGCACTGTTCAGCACAGCAGGCAACCTCCACTCTGGGATGACGAGCCACGTGCTGAAGACCAGATGGCTGTTGGGAAGGTGGGGCAACATGGGTGATACTGGCAGCGGATGGACTCATACACGTGGGAGATCATGGCATAGGCCTGGCCTGCGAGGGAGTGTGGGTGAGGGGAAAGGATCCTCTGAATTGGTGTCATGTCCTGCCTCTTGCCTCTGCATATCGAGGAGTTTGAACAGGTGCCAGTGATGCCCTCAAGGGAAGATGCTGCAAGAGGGAGGCTCGACCCCACCCCCGCAGAAGCTTCTCTTCCTCCTCACCAGAAGCGCTCATGCACAAAGCGCTCACCACTCCTCTGCCCCCCGACAAGCCTCCTTCTTCCCACTGAGTGTGTGAGAGCTTCTGGTGAGGAGGAAGAGAAGCTCCTGAAGGCAGGGGTGTGGGAGATTGCAGCATCGGAGCTCTTCCTGGGTGTTTCCTGGCCTGCAAGGGGAGGGCGTGATCTCCTGCACACACACACCCCTGGAGCTTCTCTTCCTCCTCACCAGAAGCGCTCACGTGCAAAGCGCTCACTGCCCCACTGGCTCCCAACAAGCTGCCTCCTTCCCACTGAGCATGTGATTGTGTTAAGTTTGAGCATGGGCGAGAAAGAATGGAGACAAGCCTCTGAACGGTGAACTTCAGCTCTTTATTTACATTGTGACTGCAGAACCCTGCACTTACTCCAAGCTCACACTTTATTAATCTTTATGCATACACAACACCCCTTCACCCTGGCTTCTTATTTGCAGGGCGCAGTTACATAGTCCCTTAGGTAGGACGGTTGTTTTATTAGTCTCTTTGATTTCCGTTGTATCAGCTGGCTGCAATCATGCTGAGGTAGATTGTTGTTTGGCAGTGGGGCTGTTTCTGGTTCAGAGTTCACTTCTACGTCATTGCCCACATTCTCTGCAATTCCCTGAGGTGCAACCGTTTCTCCCTCCGGCTCCGCTTCCTGAGTTTCTATCAAACCGTCATTTCCTTCGAACGGGTTTTTTAGGAATTCATCTTCTTCTGTACCTCCCCCCCCCTCAGTTTGGTCATAGGGGTTTTTTGGACTGGCCACTGGAAGCCGCAATCGTAATTGATCGATATGACATTTCCAAAGTTTATCGTCAAGGCATTGTACAAGGTAGGATCTGGGGTCGGTTACACGTACTACTGTCGCTTCCACCCACAACGGGTTGCCCGATAGGTTTTTAGCATATACCAAGTCTCCTACCAGGAAAGTGTGACAGCGGCCGCTGAATCCTAGTGGTTTCTCCAGTTCGTAAGCTGGGTGCAACCGGTCGAGGTGGGAGCGGAGCTTTTGTCCCATTAGCAGTTCAGTGGGAGTTTTGTTGGTGATGCTATGTGGGGTGATGTGTTGCAAGAAGAGGATTTGATTGACCTTGTCGTCAATGTTGTCGTAGTCTACCTTCTGCAAGGTTTTCTTCACAAATTGGACCATGCGTTCTGCTTTGCCATTGGTCGCAGGGTGCGCAGGCAAGGTGAGAGCATGGCGAATGCTGCAGTCAGTGAGATACTGCTCAAATGCTAGTGCGGTAAATTGAGGGCCGTTATCGGATACCAGGATGTCTGGTAATCCGTGGGTTGCAAAGAGTCTGTTTAAGATTTTGATAACCGCCTCGGAGGTCGTAGTCGTCATGCGATGGATTTCAAGCCAATTCAAGTAGGCATCAACGGTAAGCAGGAAGGTGTGGCCCTTGGTTGGCCCCACAAAGTCCAGGTGAATTCGGGACCAGGGTCCACGTGGTGTCTCCCATTCAGTAGGCATGGCTTTTGGTGGGGCGTTGCTGACTTCTTGGCATTTGGGACAAGCTTTAACCCACTGTTCGATTTGCTTGTCAATGCCTGGCCACCATGCGTAGCTTCGTGCAAGGGCTTTCATTTGCACGATGCCGGGGTGGCCATCATGCAAGGTTCTCAGCAGCGCTTTCTGGAGTCGTTCTGGGATAATGACTCTATTGCCCCAGATGACACAGCCTTTCTGGGAGAAGAGCTCTGTTTGTCGAGTCTTGAATGGTGTGAAGTCATCTGATAACTGGTCCAATGGCCATCCACGTTCTACCCAGCTTAGGACTCGTGCTAGGATGTGGTCGCGTTTGGTTTCTCTCGCGATATCTCGGACGGTTAGTGGCAGCGAGTTGAGTGCTTCGATTTGCAATGTGATTACCGTTGGTGCAGGATCGTCGAGAGTCTCTGGAAGCGGTGCTCAGCTCAATGCGTCAGCGTGGGGAATGGCTTTCCCCGGGCGGTATTGCAGCTGATTGTTATAAGCAGCTAAGAATTCTGACCATTGGGTCATCCTAGGGGATAATATGTAGGGAGTCGGCTTATCTCCGGCTATTATCCCCAATAATGGTTTGTGGTCAGTCACAATAGTAAAAGCCCGGCCATACACATATTCATGGAATCTTTTCACAGCTGAGACAATTGCGAGGGCTTCTTTATCAATTTGTCCATAGTTTCGCTCAGTTTTTGAAAGTGTCTTTGAGAAATATGCAACAGAGGCTTCGTTCCCATTAGGCAGTACATGGCTCAAAATGGCGCCTACCCTGAAAGGCGATGCATCACAGGTTATAACTAAAGGCAAAGTCTCGTTATACTGCATGAGTACAGAGTCAGAAGTGAGCAGTTTTTTAACATTTCGGAATGCCTGTTTTTCACGGTAACCCCATAGCCAATTTGCTTTTTTATCTAACAAACGGTGACTGTTGCCTTGTGTGGCAAAAATACATCATAAAAATTGATGAGGCCTAGGAACACCTGGAGGTCGGCCTTATTTCATGGCCTGGGAGCATTTTTTATTGCTTTTAGTTTACTTTGGGTAGGGTGAATGCCCTGGCTATCAATCAGGTACCCTAAAAACTCAACACTGTCAGTACACAATTTACATTTGTTTTTTTTTTAACCTTAAGACCAGCCTCTTGGAATTTTTTTAGGACTAATTTTACCTGGTCCTGTAAGATTTTTTTTGTAGGGATTGCGGTTAATACATCGTCAAAATAGGGGACCACGCCCTTAATTCCTTGCAATAACCTTTCCATAAGGCTCTGAAAAATCCCCGGGGCTACACTAACTCTGAATTGCAGCCGGGTACATTTAAAGGCACCTCGGTGTGTCACAATAGTTTGGGCCTGTGCCGTTTTTTCATCTACTGGTAATTGCCTGTGCCATTTTTTCATCTACTGGTAATTGCTGATATGCCTGAGCTAAATCTAATTTAGCGAAAACTTTCCCGCCCCCCAGGGAATGGAGGAGATGCTGCACCACCGGAACTGGATACGCGTTCTGCTGCAGGGCGTGGTTCAAAGTGGCCCAGTAGTCCCCACAAATTCGGATTGACCCGTCTGGCTTAATGGGTGTTACAATAGGGGTTTCCCAAGGGGAGTGATTGATAGGCTCTAACACCCCCTGAGCTATCAGTTTGTCGAGTTGTTCGTCGATTTTTGATTTTAAGGCAAACGGAATTCGACGGGGCTTTAGGCGAATGGGAGCTATTTTTGGATCTAGGCTGAATGAAATCGGGGTCCCCTTGTACTCGCCTAAGCTGTCTGCGAAGACGTCCCTGAACTCATAGATAAGGTCTTCCTCCCAGTCACCGCCGCTGATTCGGTTTATGCCGGCCACTTCAATGCCGAGTGGCGCGAACCATTGGAGGCCTAGTAGGCTAGGCCTATCTCTATCGATGACCGTTAAAGGTAAGTATGCTGTGTGCTTCTTAAAGGAGACTCGGACTCGGCAGGAACCGAAGACGGGGATTCGATTCCCTTGGTAGTCCTTGAGGATGAGGCGTTGGGAGCGGAATTGGCGGATGAGGCGTTGAATTGGCGGATGAGGCGTTGAATTGTGGGGATGAGTTGCTTGAGTGTCTTCCAAGACACCATCGAGAGGGACGATCCCGAGTCGACCTCCATGTGGCAAGGCTGGTTCTCAATGGCTACCGTGACTCAGATTTTCTTAGTGTCCAAGGCTGAGGCATGACCGACAGTGATAGTATGGTGAGCCTCCTCTCTCTGCAAAGCTCGATTTCTGTAAGAGTGGTTTACTGGCTCTCGCCGTACAGGACGGTTTCCTGTCGATTGGCGATAGTTAGCCCCTTTTGAGGCCTGGCTGGGTCCTGGCAAGCTGCGGAAGACCCGTCCGATGTGGCCTCGTTTCCCGCACTCATGGCACAGTGCGTCGTGGAATTTGCATTCGGACCTGGCATGGTTGGCTCCACAGCCAGCGCAAGCGCGTAAGGGCTTCGGGTGATGGTCCCGGTCAGACCGCAGTCGATGGACCCCTTCTTCGTCGCTGTCTGACAACGAAGAGAGGTCCTCGTGGCGCGTTGTCGCAAGCTGCCCTTCTGAACTAGGTGAGATGTCGCTGGCTGGTGGTGGTACTGGAGCGCGGTTTCGGCGTAGTTGTGCAGCCGACTACTTGGTTGCTTCTGCTGCAGTAGCATCGACGATGGCGTCGGCAAGGCTGATTTCACCTTTCGCCATCAGCTTGCTTTGGATGCCTGGTGCATCTAGTCCCAGAACTATGCGATCTCTTAGTGCTTCTTCTAAATTGGTGAATCCGCAGAGGCCTCCCAAATTTCGGAGGTCTGCTATGAAGTCGGCCACGCTTTCTCCCTTTCGCTGGCTCCTCTGATAAAACTCGTGGCGTCTCACGAGCGTAAGCAC
Source organism: Hydrophis major (assembly GCA_033807585.1). NCBI lineage: Eukaryota > Metazoa > Chordata > Lepidosauria > Squamata > Elapidae > Hydrophis > Hydrophis major. The sequence goes on from CM066329.1 coordinate 315,690,997, forward strand.
GGTCGGGATGTAGTGGTCTCGTAGGATAGGTTCGAGGTCGTCCCAATCCATGGCCTTCACTTCTCAGGGTTTGGCTGGTGCTTTAGCCATCTTAAATATGGTTGGACCGCAATGCGTTAGGAATACCGCCCGTTTCTTCCCGGCTGTGGCATCCTTTAAGTTGTTCATCTGTAGGAACATTTGGAAACGATCCATGTAAGACTCCCAGTCTTCCTGTGTTGGATCGAACGGAGAGGGTGGTACGATGCCGCCAGACATGGTTCCGTTGTTGGCGTCGTCTGTCACGCGCTCGGTGTTCTTTGAAGTTTCGTTGGTTCAGCTTTCTCCATATCCCATCCTCGTCGCCAGTGTTAAGTTTTGAGCATGGGCGAGAAAGAATGGAGACAAGCCTCTGAACGGTGAACTTCAGCTCTTTATTTACATTGTGACTTCCTAATTTCAATAGCAGTTAAACCCGCCTTATATAGGCAAACCCTGTAACTTTTAACCAATAACGAGCTAGGAGCGCTAGCTCTTATAACCAATAGGAACTCTCTGTTAAGGGCCAATCGGATTCCCCAGAACGGGCCAATCCGGTCCGGCCGCTTAACAGCCAATCAGAAGTGCAGGGCCAGAACCCTGCACTTACTCCAAGCTCACACTTTATTAAACTTTATGCATACACAACAGATTGCTTCTGGTGAGGAGAAAGAGGGGGTCGTGCCTCCTAGTTGCAACATCTTCACCTGAGGGCAGCTGCTTCCTGCAGCTGAGGAGGTCCATGCTCTTCCCGCTGCTGCTCGGCCTCCTCAATGTGCTGAGGCAGGAGGCAGCAGCCACGACACGGGAGACTGCAGGATTGCCCTGCCTCACCGCTTCAGCATGCTGAGGCCCACCAAAATTTTCTCATGGTCCACCAGTGGGCTGCGGCCCACTGGTTGGTGACTGTTGAAATAGATCATATAGACAGACAGACAGATGAAAACATAAAGCAGCTTTATTCACTACTGGGGTTTGTCAATTTGTCCTTTTTGCCCTTACCATATTCCATTCTGAAACAGTATTATAATAAAATAATATTCAGGTACAATGAAAAGATAGTTTGAACCCATTTGTTTTCCTAATAGCTTTTCAGAAATGACTGAGATGTTTTTCAAACAATTGTCCTCTATTCATATTTTATTTTATGTCTGCGTGCATTCAAAGAAATTGAAATATAAATCAACTTACTTGTTCTTCAGTCATCCTCACATTTGCCCTTGCTATTTAGGGGAGGGAATGCAGAAGAACATTTCGTTCAGGGTCTCTGCTGAAATATTGCCAAAGTCCTTTTTTGTCTAATAGGCCTAGGTTAAGTTCTGGCAATGATAAAGTGGTAATTACCTGGGTGAATGCAGACCGAACAAACCCTGGGTCATTAGTTCTTCAGAATTCACAGATGCCTTGAAATATTAGAACAGAAATTGAATTTGCAGTGAAGTGCAGCTTTTCTCCAGAGGCAACAAAACTGCTATTTTTAATTTTCATTAAATCAGATGTATTGAAATATCATAAATGTTTGGTAAGATCCAATACTCTTCATCTATCTCTGTATGCTGATGAAGCTGCTATTCCTTGGCTAAAATGCAGTGAAAGCAGAAACTGGTGAATATAAAGGCTTATAAGGCTTATTAAGCAGTTTGATGCTAGCTTTTTTTCTAACAGCTGATCAAGCTGAATCAACCTCTCATCAGCAAATATTACAGATAACTATACTCTGGAAATCTAGATTAATTCTCACTTAAGTTGCAAATTTGCATCTGATTTGTATATTTCATGATATTTGTGGGAATGCATTTCAAACTCTCCCCCAATCCATCACCTTTCCAAGAAAGTCTTAACTCCATGCTTTCTGTTTAGACATGTGGTGGTTTAAGGCTTTGTCTCTATGGAGGAGTATTCATGGATGGAAGCCCTCATCAACAATCCGAAATGATTCAAGTGCCACAGACACAAATTTATTGTTTCAGTGGCAACCTAAGCTGTGTAGTTGTGAAGAGTAATATAGCAAACAAAAGTCAAAAGTGAAATTCCACTGAATGTAATTCCATAGACTGGGTCCTAACATTGGCAGCTAAATCTGTTCCTGGATCAATCATTAGATTCTGCATTCTCTTTGAGATGTCTATCATTTTTAATTTTTATTTCAACAAGATATCTTATTCTGAAGACACCATTCTGCAGACATTGTGAAAACTATTTTTTATATAATATCCAAAGTAGATTACTGTAGTGATTACCCATGTGTACAGTGATTATTTATTTTGAAAAATATACTTTTATAATTCTTTTTAGAGACAGTTTAACGTTGCTTTGTAGCACAGAAATTTGCCAAGTGCTTTGTATTTGAAATTGACAAAAGACAATGTTGAGAACAGTACTTTTTTTTTTTTGAAGAACATTTTTTTTTTTAGAACAAAAAAAAAAAACCACTTTCTATGCCAACTCAGAAAGCTCAAACTGCCCAAGGAGCTGCTGATACAGTTCTACAGAGGAATTATTGAGTCTATCATGTACATCTCTATAACTGTATGGTTTGGTTCTGCAACCCAACAGGACAGACACAGACTTCAGAGGATAATTAGGACTGCAGAAAAAATAATTACTACCCACCTGCCTTCAATTGAGGACCTGTATCCTGCATGAAAAGAGGGCTGTGAAAATATTTACAGACCCCTCACATCCCGGACATAAACTGTTTCAACTCCTTCCCTCAAAACGACGCTACAGAGCACTGCACACCAGAACAACTAGACACAAGAACAGTTTTTTCCTGAAAGCCATCACTCTGCTAAACAAATAATTCCCTCAACACAGTTCAACTATTTACAAAGTGTACACTACTATTAGTGTTAATCTTCTCATCACTCCTTATCACCCATCCCCTCCCACTTGTGATTGTAGGACTGTAACTTTGTTGCTTGTATCCTTATGATTTATATTGACTGTTTCCTAGTATGATTTGATTGTTGATTGTACCCTATGAATATCATTAAGTGTTGTACCTTATGATTCTTGATTCTTAACTAATGTACCTTTTCTTTATGTATATTGAGAGTATTTACACCAAGACAAATTCTTTGTGTGTCCAATCACACTTGGCCAATAAAGTATTCTATTCTATTCTATTCTAATATAAAGGATAGTCTGTTTAACAGATTAAAAATGAATCTGTTCAAATGAACAAAATTAACTCTAATTTTTAAGCCTTTTTAAGGATCCATTTCTGAGCAAAATGTTTAACTTGTGATTTAAATGTAGATCTATGGGATGCCATTTTCTCTCACACTCTGCATTCCCAGTTTGTCCTTAGCTTGCCAAGTTTTTAAGTATCAATCATAATTCATAGTCTGGTAAACTCCCGGATTGCTTGCGAGAACAATCTTCTTGTTATTTTCAAGAACACATTTTTGTTTTTGTACGTTTGGTAAAAGACCAGTATTTGATTTGGATGAGGTGCCATTAATCTGAAACAATTTATCTTTATCCCACAACAAGGTCTGAAAGCCCAGCAAGCTATTAATCCTGATTTTAAGATGACAAACATTGTCAGAAATAGAACCAACTCCTGAGAGCAAGGAACATGACATTATTGGCATCCTTTAGCCTCGATTCATATGACATTAGATGCTGGCTACTTTATAAGCAGTAAACAGAATGTTAGTGATGTCACATTTGAAAGCACCATCATCTACTGGCCATTTGGTCAATTAGTTCGTATGGAAAAAGTTCAAAAGTAGACTACTGTGATCAACATGCTGAGGTTTTTTTAATAAAACTTACAGAATTATGTGAGAATTCAGTATAAAAATGTAATAATTGTTAAAAGTACTGTATATATGAATATTAGTTAAAAAGATGATGCCTAAGCAAAGATGATTCTAAACAAAGAAATGTTGAATTAATGAGATAATATATAATCAAATATAGAGAAATCAGTCTCTTTTTGGGAGCGTGCTTTTGGATCAGAACAAATTGGAACGTCTTTTCAATAGTTGCTTAAATCAAAATGGTAACAAAATGATTGACTAGTGCTGTTTCTGTCCCATGACTGGGCCTCAAACCTGACTGAAACAGATCTATATAAACTGTATAATCTAGGACCCTCTAGAGCTGCAATGCACCTTTTTTTCCACCATCTTCCCTAGAAAGGGAAAGTGTCTAGAAGAAGATTGGAAATGTCCACTGTGGTGGGGTCTAATGATGCCTTCTTAATTAGATCAAATTACTCAGATTTCAATAATCTTTTCTCTATCTTCACTAGAATCCTCTGGTATTGCTCTAAATCTCAAACAAAATTTCTTATCTCTTTACTTAATAGAGCAATTTAATCTACTTCTCTATCCAACTCTGCCTATAAATGTGTTTTATTTTGTTTGTCCAACATTTCCACTTGTCATTGTTTTATATCTCCAGTTTTAGAGCTTTCCATCTTCTTATCTTCTTCATCTCTTTTATCTTTCCAAGTCTTTTTTTTTTCAAAAGCTGCCAATTTAGTATCATGTGATTCAACTAGCTTACTGCCTGAAGGAAAACTGATGTAATTCCTCTCTTTGTAGGTTATTCTAGCATTCTCTCCTTCTCTCCATTCTTGCCATTTTTCCTGTGGTTGTCATTATATTATAATACAAAAATGAAAGGAATTCTCATCTTTTTCTCTCTCACTCTTTTGCTTTCCAGTGCCCTTAATACTTTTTTGCTCAAGTGGTATGCCAATGTTATAGTCAGCATCACAATCAAGATCTCCAGTTACAGTCAGCATTACAGTCATGCTCATATTATCTATTCGTTCTTCTGTAAAATCCACCAATTTTCCACATTTGTAATTAGTAAACAAAAATATTCTCTATTCCTTTCCAGGGTTTCCCACTGCCACAAAAATCCAGCTACAAAGCCTGATAAAAAGCGAACTGCAAGGTGAGATAAAACTTTGAGAGAATACTGAAGGCTTCTTGAAACACACATTCTGGTCTACAGAATGCCATCATAGAAATCTTATAAAGTAAACTAGAATTAAACCTTTTTTGCTTATATGTTACATTATTGCAAGATAAGAATGTTCTGCTTACGAAAAGAGTGTGATATGTTTTCTGTTTACCAAATATGCAGAGTAAGAGTACTTACTTTTTTGTAAGTTGGCATCTGTCTTCTGGGGAAAAAATTATGAGGCATATAAAACAGATCAAGGTTAAAGTTAATATTATAAAAACATCAGCAAAGAAGTTTTTATCCATCTCTGTGGTCTTACAGCAAAATTAAAATATATGAGAATATATTAATATTCTAAATTACTCACTGATAGCCAGATGTGTCTGAAATATGTTAAGAATGCTCCATGCATCATTATTTTTAATAGTGCATATTTTAGTGTACTTCTATCAGCATTGTTGCAGGAGATTAGAATAATTAATCAGTGAAATGATTTGTCTTCAGAAGTTGTGAGTTTTTAAAGAAGAAATTGGATGATAATTTATCTGAAATGGTACAAGGTCTCCTACTTGAGCAGGAGTTGGACTAGAAGATCTCCAAGATCCCTTCCAACTCTGTTTTTCTGAGATATTGGAAACAAGCATTTAAATAAATTTTAAGCAATAAAATCTGAATGCATAAAGGATGACTCTTAATAAAACTAATTATATTTCTCAGGAGTGATGCCTTGTATTTTTACATTGTTCTAGTGAGGTAAAAAAAAATCTAAAAGAATATTTATCTGTACCTATTTAATGTATTTTATTGTTTTGTAGAACTTTTTTTCTATACTAATAGGGATCATTGTGAGTACCACATTTCTATTCAGGAAGAGAAATGTAGAAATGGTTTAGTAATTCTTGTGGCTGAAAGAAAATGGTTGGTTAGGTGGAAAATCATGAAACCTGAAGGTTGGCTGTATGGCTATGTGAAAACATTTTCTATTAGTGTTACAAAGTTTCCTATTTATTGTTTTGAAACAAAAATAATATTTTGAAACTTCTCTCTTCCAAATTGAGAGCATTCATTTTTCAGAATCTTTTATCATCTAGTTTTTAGCAATAACAAAGTATTTGGGGATTTTTGTCAATTCAAGCAGTAGTCCAGACTTCAGAAGCATGACACTGGACAAGCAAAACAGATTCACAGATAGTGATTTCCATTTATTTGCTTTTTTAAATGCCCAGAAATAAGTCTGGCTCTGTTTTTGCAAAGGTGAAAACAAATAATCCAGTTCCCATAGAAAATTGAAAATTCTTGAGAGTTCTGCTTCAGAGTGCTGTGAATTGCAGGGACTTACATCATAATTGTCAGCGAGCCAACACCTGGCTCATCATGGGTTTTTAAGGTAATTGACAGATCGACCTACAAAACGCCAGCAACACAATCTTCAACTTCAATATGTTTGGAGAGTTGTTAATCCTCCTGAAGTTTCAGACCATTGGTTTGATATGGCAAGAGTAAAAGGTACAAAATAGATATAAGATCTGGATTGTCTTAGAGAAATACACACCCATAACTAACATTTGCAAGATGTAATAGGTGTTGAGAGAAACTGATCATTAAACAGTACTGTTATAAACATTCCAACAGCTAATGGGAAAGAATTGGAAGTAGATTTCTTTATTCAGGAGTAAAGCAAGATTAATTATAATAATATTCAATCAGTATTTTTATAGAAAAAAGAATAGATTAAGAGAATTGTGATACTAAATCGTGACCAATTTAAGTCTTATTTATTTCAGTGTTTCTACTATAAGTGTCTGAGAGAATTGAGCAGTTAAGATGATTAATAGATAAATAAACAAATGTATAATAAAATAAAACAATAAATATCAGAAGTGATTTCACATCCAATGTAAAGAGATCCCACTGTTCTATTGAATTCAAAACAAGATACAGAGATTCCACCTCTTCATCCAGACCTTGGGATATTATTTAGATAAAATGTAAGGATATTTAATTTTCATCAACTTTCATAAGAAATTTAAACACTGCCTTAAAATTCTATCATTGAAATAAGCAAATAACTGAATCTACTTCATCCTTTTTGGTTTCTACATCCTTTGCTTGTTTCTCATTTTAATTTGATCTACTCATTCAGTATTTATTGATCTATATAAATTAAAACACTCTCATTTTCAATCGGATTTTTAAGTTTGCATTTTTCCTGCCCAGAAATGCATAGAGTCAAGTGATTTTTTAAAAATTAAATTGCTGATGCCACATGATGAGAGGTGAATTTATGTCAATAGGCAGTCTAAAATATGAGATTAAGGGAAGGGAAACAACTGAAGCATATTGCAGCCACCAACTTGTTCTTTTAAAACCATACCCTGCAGGCATTCCTACACAGAAATTAAAATTTTCAATAAATTTTTTGAGGCAGGTTTGTACATTACTTGGATGCAACCAAGCAATGAAGCCTTAATGAGCTCTTCCTTCTCTTTTCCCATCTTCAAAACTGAACATTAGAAAAGGAGCTACACTCTCCAAAGACATAGCTTTCAGTGCATCACAACAATCACAAATGCTACATGGACTTCATTTCTCTTAACAGTTGTGTAATGTATTTTTTTAAGCATTTGGGTTTGCTTCAACACAGTAATCAGTCAAACTCACTCTGTGTGAGAATTGAGCTAAATTTAAAATATGGATTTAGCTTATCATTCTATGAATCCTTTGAAATAGGTCACAGTTTGCATGGGCAAATTCATTAATACCATATGAAAATGAAGGACAATTTCTGTTCCAATGAGCCATTTTCAATTTGATATGAATAGATTTAATTAAAATATCTTCTGTGCCACAGAATCCTCCCAAAGACAAATCAAAGGTAAAAGGGATTTTGCATGATACATATCTCTGGCTTATAGACTTGTCAATGGGCTAATCCTTGCTTGCTTAACTGATTCTAAGCAGGTCAGATCTTATTAACTTTTGAGAGACAAAAAAGAAATCCATATTCCTCTTGTTCTTTCTTAGGTTCCAAAATAATTTCCACCCAGAAAAAAAGATAACTGGGTCTTCTTTCCTTCCCCTCTTTAAAAGTATAGAGTATTCAGTCACAGAAAAATACACTTATCTTACTCATTTATCATTTTTCTCCTCCTAGAGTCATTCAGATTGTAACTTATGTAAACAAAAATGAGTGGCCATAAAAGAGATAACAATTCATCCTAAAAAGGATTATGCTGTATAACATTCAAGACATCTACTTCCCTGGGATTTCATGTGAAGATGAGTTTCAGAGTTTTTCATACCACTCATATAAAAAAGGATATAACAATTGGACCTTTGCTTCATCAGTTTAGTACTGACTCTGAGTAGATCAGATAATCATAGAATAGTTTCTGTGATTGGAATGGCAATTGTTTTAAGCAACAAAAAGTCCATATTTAATGAACCCGGCTTTCAAATGTATTCTCCAAACCCACATATTTCTTAAAGGAAGTCAATGTTCTGAGTTCTTTTATGCTAAGTACCTTTCAGAGCAATGTGACAAAAAGGGGAGTGGGGGGGAACTCTCCATGAAATACCCAGACCCAGATCTTCTTTTTCTGTGCTTAAAGCTGCCTTTTGTAACAGCACTTAATCTGTACCTACATTCCCACTGCAGTCTCTCTTCTACACAATCTTTTAAAGTATTTCTTTCTTGTGATCTCACTGGACACATTCACTTTATTCCCTATTGCAAGTGGAATAAAAATCTTGATTGATTATACTTTTTGTTCCCTCAGCTTATACTGTGAATCCTCTGATGCGTGGACCGATTCTTTTCATTTCTACACAGCCCAATACATAATTGTTAAAGTTAAAGCTGTTAAAGTTGTTAAAGCTGTCAGAAACATTCAAACATTTAGAGACATTGTACACTATTGCCTATCTTTTGAAACTAAAAAAGGACGTTACACTTCAGGGCCTTTTAATATTGTTTTATACAGGTAGGTATAGTTCGTTAAAATGTCAACTGTCAAATGTTAATAACTCCTGCCATGCATCTTCTTTGTCAATCCATTAATAAGTGAATTCTATACAGGATTGTGACAAAGTGAGTCATGGAAGCTGCCTTTCTCTTTCCATCTGCCTTTCTCTTTCCATCTACCTAATGAATGATATTTTCTACGGTGCAGAAAAGACTTCACAATCACCAAAGAGCTTTAGAGCAAAGATATCATGATTGCAAGAAACTCCCAAATGGCTGCAAGTAATCCTTGACTAAACAACTACTTTTTTAGCCAACCAACAGCACTGAAAAAAAGGGGCTTACAACTGGTCCTTAAACCTATTTCAGCATCCCGACAGTCACTGATCAAATTTAGGCCTTTGGCAACTGTTATGTATTTATGACAGTTGCTGCACTTCAGGTTCATATGTTTGCCATTTGTGACCTTACCAGCTGGCTTCCATAAAGCAAAGTCAATGGGGGAAGACCTATTTGCTTAAGAACTGTCCAATTCATTTAACATTTGCATTGATTCTTTTTTGCACGGTTGCAAAAAAGATTGTAAAATCAGGCATGACTCACTGAACATCACCTTGCTTAGCAACAGAAATCCTAGTCCCATTGTGGTCGTAAATCAAGGATTGCCAACATTAAATCACATTTTGCTCTAATTTAAACTGGAAATAAAACAATGTATGTTTTTGCTTTTTACACTCTAAATGAATCCTAAGTAAAATGCTACATTTCAACTGAGCTCACTGCAAAGTTAGAAAACAACATTTTGGATCAGCAATCCTTGGAAAAGTCAAGAGTTGCAATAAATAATTGCATAACTACTGTAGTTGGATTTAACTAATTTTATTTATTTTGTATTTATAAATACAAATACAAATAATATTAATTCAATTTTTGACAAACTATCCCATTCTACACTTTTTGGTAAACTTTTTAATAAGTCTAAAGAAGCAGAAAGAAGCCTCATTCTAAGGTAGCTTGAGCAGCTACCTTAGAGCTACCGTAGAGAATGATGGGATACTTCTGTAGCTGTCATCATAATAATCATTTCTTTTAAAACTGAGTAACATCATTTTGTTTTTGAAAACAGTTTTAAAAACTGCTTTTGATATGGGTTCTGAAGGCTATTATGGCAAGGGAAACCCTCACCCAGGGGTTCTCATGCTCAAAGCAAAGTTTTTAGATTTCCAAATATTACTTGAAAATTGTGCCCAGAATTTAGTCTTCTCAGGATTGCTGTAGAAATAGAAACTTCTTTTTCTTTCTGATTTTGGTTCATGATGGAATATAGGGAATTGCCCTTCTAGACCTCTGTGTGGGATTTATTTATTTTCCCTGAATCATAATTACAGTTCTCTCTAGGAATGTGTTCAGATTTTGCTTATTTCAGCTTTTCTACATAGATTGGTTTCTGAACATTTTACCTCTGGGGGACATGTATCCTATCCTGTTTTATTTCAGTAATATATCCAATTTTATTTCAGTAATGTGCACCAATTCTTGTCAATTTGTTGTATTCTAGATATTATTCTAGTTCTGGATCAAGAATGATGATACCGATTTCAGAGCCAAATCAATAAATTACTTACTTTTTGTTTTTGTTTTTTTAAAAAACTTCTGCAGAAATTTTTTCTTCATTTACTCTGGAATCTCCACTTTAGATAGCAGAATGTCTAATCCCAATAACTAGATGAGAAGTTTCAGTATGCAAATTAAGAGGGACATAACTTGTCTTGGCTCATATACCTTAGCACATTTGCAAACCTCAGAAAAACCCCAGAATTAATGGGAGCTAATTTTTTACTTGAAAATTAAAGGCTAAAATTGTGCCTTGAATGTGTACCATTGATAATTATTTAAGCTTTTCTATTTGAGGAAATGTATTCAAGAAGTAAATGAGTGCTAGTTTGCCCTTTAATCCCACACGCTTCCCAAAACTTAAGAAAGGTACAAAAATATCCTTTCGTTCCAGTGGCATGGTGATGTCACCATTGAAATACTTTGGGGTCCCTGGAGAGGGCCAAAAGTAAAGTGCATCTCAAACGCAAAATACTTTGTGACTCCCATTTTATGAATGACAAAAAGTGTTTTAATGTTTGATATTTGACTTTTGTCACTGCTAAGATGCAATGGTATCCACTCATCCTTGGGTTGGAAGAAAAACTATATCAACTGAAAGTTTTCTATCCCAATCACCAATTCTCTAATCTGTCTTGGTTGCCACTGTTTCAAATCATGGCAGCAACCTGACTTTCCTTCAAAGCAAAGTGTGACACATCTTTATGTTTATATTCCCTAACTCTGTGCTTGGATGATATGGAAATAAGGTAGAAAACAATATTTCAATGCTAAATACAGCTAAGAAAAACTGGACCAGATTTCATTCATGATTAAGAAATGAGACAGTCATGGGAATGTGGTGGAAAAAAAGAAGCCAGAAGGGTATATTTGTATTGTGGCTAGGTGAAGGCCCCGAAAGGCCCCGAATTCCTAACATGTAATAGCTCTAAACTCTGTTTTAAAGATTCAAATATTTGAAATATTTGTATGGATTGTATAAAGAAGCTGAATAATCCTGGCCTGGCATGTCATGAGAGAGAAGGTCATTTGGAAGATAGGGCCTAGAAATAAAATAACATCATATAAAGGTGATGAGGTTGCTTTACAGAGTTCACTAATGTCACCATACTTGATCAAGCTGAACCTTAGCTCTGAACCCAACAGCAGAGTTGGTCAAAACTCAAAAATAACTTGGTATTAAAATCAAGAGCTGCTACCATATTGACAACTCCTCTAATAGCATTGATACCTCATCAGAGAAAAAGTTGCTGCTGTTGTTATTTTGACTGTTATGGCATGGTTCCCCCATCATTGGACTATCTCTCTTGAGGTATCTGCTGAAGTGAACCCTATGAAGGTTGATGGAAAGTCTCATTACTTTAGTTGGACTGTACTTTTTCATAAAGAGCATAGGCTGCACTATAATTAGAGGAGGTTATCATCAATGAGAAAGAGCTGTAGGTGCAGGAATAGCCACATTCTGCCAGAAGGAACATTGAAGCAAGGAGCCATAAATGTTCTGGACAGCAGTTTCCCAAGAGGACTAAACCTTAGATACACAGACCATTTCCCGCATCTTAGCATCATCCAGCTATCACTCACATCATATAAACATTATCCTCATTATTGTTATTTTGGAAAATTAAAGTTAGATGATTGTAGAAGACAATACAAGTTACCAGCGAGAAAATGACAATACACTTTCTGCCAAGGAACTTTTTTCAAGATAGAACTTTAGACTTGGATAGAAGCATTTCTTGTGCTCAACATTAAGACAGATTTTCAATTGTTTTCTGTAACTGAATAATACATTTCTCCTCTCAGGCTTATACAAAACATCTGCAACTTTTGAAAGGTAAGACTTTATCTTGTAAGGAAAATATGATAAAAAAGGCTTGGTCTAGAAAGCTTTCAAAAATATCACCTATTACTCTAAAAAATGAAGGTGGGGGAATCATTTCTCTGTTTTGCTGCCTGTTCAGGGAGATAAGATGTGGAAACAAAAAAAATGGCCTACCAAATTAAGTTATGGATGAGAGAAAGTAGTGAGAACTATCAAAGCTCTGTAGGTCATGCTCCCCTGACTTAAAAACTACTTGCTTGCTACTTTCCTTGATGAGAAAAATGTTTTCAGAAAAGTTTGTTCTTCCTTCAGATAACTACTTTACTACCACCAAAGGTAATTTGATGACAAACAATGGTGGCAAATTCAGCTATCCTTTTGTTTTGTGCTGCATTTCCCCAAAAACCAAATGAATAATGAAAGTCTGACTGATATTACAGTTGAATGGTATGTAGAGTATGAATAATCTTCAGGAAGAAGAAAATGCATTTAGCAAAAAAGAAGACTGTTATAACTACAGTAGACTCTTCTTGTGTAAGTGGATGTATCCCATAGATTCATGCTGTAAATACAGTGTTCCATAACATACTGGAAAGAGGATATTAACAGATTAACAGAGTTGGAAGGGACCTTATAGGTCATCTAGTCCAACTCCTTGCAAACCCTACACTATTTCTGAGAGATGACAGTCTAGTCTCTTCTTGAAAGCTTCCAGTGAAGAAGCTCCCACAACTTCTGAAGGCAAGCTGTTGCATTGGTTGATTGTTCTCACTGTCAGAAAAATTCTCCTTATTTCCAGGTTGAATCTCTCCTTGTTCAGTTTATTTACTTACTTACCATGGATCATAGATGTTATGTCTTGAATTGGTATACTCGAAATCCCCGAGCCTTGATTGGCTAAGGCGCGGGGATTTCTGATTGGCCAGGCGAGCCGCGCTGATTGGCCCGATTGAAGTCTCCCGCGATTGGTGCAAACCAAGAGCGGGAGACTTGAATCGCTGCCATTGGCCACGGCCGCCGCTGCGAAAGGTATAAAAGCCGCGGGCTTTTTGCCTTTCGCCGGTTCGGTTCTCCCATTGTTAATAAAGAGCTTTGAATGAAAGTCACCGACTCTGATCGTCTTTTTGCGGACACGACAATAGACATGTTAAAGAGCTTCCCAAAATGAACTTCAGAATGGCAAATTCAGCATTAGAGTGAATGCTTATTCTGTTTTATGAACACTATATTTTATTTGCATAATTTAGGATTTGACTCTAGGAGGAGGAGAAAAATGATAAATGGTAACTTATAGTTTGCTGTGATTAGATAACCAAACCAAAGTATACGGCGTTATCTTTTTTCTGGATAGAAAGTATATTGGAACCTAAGACTATTCTGTATTTTAATTTCTATGTTATTGGAATTTTAATTTTGTTCATCATTAGATTCACTTGTTGAGATGGATGACTATACAAATTGAATAAATAACCCTCATTGCATGTCATCTAAAATGCATTCTAATATACGTCTCTTGACTATCACATATCATTATATTTCATTTTTTTCTTTCTATGTGAGAAAGAAATAGGTATGAATTCTTGTTAAATGTTTGTCTGCATACTATATTTTTTACAAATGCAGAATGTATAACTTCAGCACTATTAAGAGACTGGGTATCTGTGTCTCCAGAATACCTACCTGAACACATTCCTTCCCAGTCCAAGGCTGACATGAAATACCAATGTAAATAGTAAATGCAGAGTTTGTTTATTACCTCATGATAGCCTATAACTTGAATAGGGCCTTTACGGCTTATGTGACAAGCTTTGATGTCATGTTGATTTTCCATTTTCTGGTCATTTAAAGCACAATTGGGAATGGTGAAGGTCTTATTCTCTTACATTAGCTGTTTGTTTTGTTTGTTTTTAATAGTGGCCTACTAAGATTAGCAGAGAATTCCAAAATCTATACATCTGACTCAGCATATGTGAGGCTGCCACTTAGGCTAGTTTTTGCTAAGGTTACCATTTCCTCAAATAATCAGCACAACTGTGTCATATGAGCCTTAAAGTATTCTAAAATATAGGTTGAACAAATATTTCTATCATAAATATACATATTGCGCATTCATTCCAGAAATGAAGCTCAGCTAAATTGTTAAAAGTGAATAAAATAATGTATCACCACATACTGAAAAATATCAATGCAGGGTCCTAAGTTGATAAATAAGGATCAGAATTGATGGGAGAAGGGGTTGGGAGGGAGGCTAAAATACACTTAAAATCAAGAGATAAAAAATGGGTAGAGCTCAGAGAGATTTCATCTTGTTTAAAGTAATTTAATTTAAAAAAAGAAAGCCAGTTTGGAGTAGTGGTTAAAAAAGTGCCAACTTGGCTAGAAATAAAAAACCACAAATTCTAGTCTTGCCTTTGGAATGATACCATCTGGATGACCTTGTCCCAATCGGACTATCTCAACCCTAGGAAAGAGGCAATGGCAAATCTGAAATCTTGCCAAGGGACTATCCACAATTCAATACTTTCTCTTTTTTCTCACAATATTTACTGTTCAATGACAACTTTTTAGAAAGTTTTCAAAGACCATAAAATGTGGCTTATAAATCTAATATAAAAACAATTGAACAATGGGCTATAGTTCAGCAAAAAAAAAAATCACGAACTTTCTAATTTTACTTATTCTCATGGCAAAGCAGTTTTTTAATTGACAATTTGACAGTGATTCCCACCCAAAAGGCTATTAGGAAAGTTTGTTGTCCCAGGTGGCTTTAGTAATGCAAAATTAAGACATCTAACTGGAGATGAAAATATTTCAAGGTTAGAGAATACTTTTTCACTGTCTGTTTCTAGACTTCCTTATAGGTTATTTGATTAAAGGTCACAGATAATTTTCAAGGCAATCTTAACAATTCCTTCCTCAGAAGGGCAAAATGTATTTATACAATTGCAGAACTAGACATGTGAATTTCCAAATACATATCTTAATATCTTAAATATTAAAATTAAGACATTTCAGTTTCTGGCTATCTCAAAGACTTGATCTTGAAACATTAAATACAATGTGTATTTATGTAAGTTTCTCATGCAAAGAATCTCAAGGTGGAAAATAAGGAAAGTTAGCTTGAATTAGAAATGTGATTATCATTATCCTTCATCTCATTTTAAAACATTGTTCAATAGCAAAGGACAGAGCAAATTGTTATGGACTAAACCAATGCAGCAGTAACAACCCTAAAGAGCTTTACTTTGCAGCTGGCTTATAATCCTGCACTCTTCATTGGCCCACGAATAGCGAGTCGTGATTGGTCATTTCTGGCCAGTCTGATTGGCTGTTAACGGGCCCCTCTGATTGGACGCTTGTGAAAGCGGTAAACTCAAATTATTGGTTGTTTTGACAGCAGCAAGCTCTATAAAAGAGCTGCTGCTGCCCAAGTATTTGCTCTGTTCTTATTTTCACAATAAAGAGTTGAAGTCACCGTTCGATGTCTCGTCTCCGTTCCTTGCGCCCATGCTCAGGACATAATACTGGCGATACTCTGTGACTATCGTTCGTGCTCTTTCGTCAGAGAGCCCCAATTATCCTGATTAGGGGCTGAAACTGCCTTGGAGGGGCAGCAGAGTAAGAGGAAGCAGCAAGCCTGTCTTTGGGGAGCCACATCTCCCCCCCCCCCCCGAGCTTGGCTTTTTTTCCTCCCGAAGACGACTGCAGCGATGGTCTAAAATGGCCATCCCAAAGAGGATGACTCAGCTTGACTAAGATTTGTGCAGGAGGGAACAAAGAAGTGAATAACACCTGAACCGGGACAACTGGGCAGTATAACCAAATAAACTTATAGCCCAGGGCATATTGGAACCGATTGACCACGCCCGCTGGGAAACCCCGATAGTAACGCCCATGAAGCCAGATGGTTCATTAAGAATTTATGGGGATTACCGGGCCACCCTAAATCATGCCCTTCAACAGAGCACTTACCCAGTACCGGTGATTCAACACCTCCTTCATTCCCTGGGTGGCGGAAAAATATTTGCGAAATTGGACTTAGCTCAGGCATACCAGCAACTACCTGTAGACGTGACAACTGCAGAAGCCCAGACAATAGTTACACATAGAGGCACCTTCAAGTGCAATAGACTCCAATTCAGAGTAAGCGTGGTGCCTGGCATTTTCCAAAGTTTGATGGAGAGACTATTACAAGGCATAAAAGGCATCGTGCCTTATTTTGACGTCGTCCTAATAGCTGCCCCCACTAAAGAGTTATTAGTACAATGACTCAGAAAAGTTCTTCAGAAATTTAAAGACGCTGGTCTGAAAATAAAAAGGGACAAGTGTCAACTTTGTACGGAGAGACTGGAGTTCCTGGGATACCTTCTCGACAGACAGGGAATCCACCCCACCGAAAAAAACTAACCGCAATCAAAAACGCCCCGAGACCTAGGAATAAGACAGACCTCCAAGCCTTCCTGGGACTCATTAACTTTTATAACATCTTCTTGCCCCAGAAGGCAACCGTAGCCGAGCCCCTACATAGACTTCTCGACAAAAAGGCTCCCTGGGTCTGGGGACGGCATGAAGAAAGGGCATTCCAACAAGTAAAAGACCTCTTAACCTCCGATGCTGTATTGATGCAATACAATGAGACTCTACCCTTGACGGTTACCTGTGATGCCTCACCATTTGGAGTGGGAGCCATTTTAAGCCATGTCCTACCAAATGGGAATGAGGCACCTATTGCGTTCTTTTCGAGAACCTTGTCTAAGACTGAAAGGAACTATAGTCAACTTGATAAAGAGGCTCTCGCTATTGTATCCACAATTAAACGTTTCCATGAATATGTGCATGGGAGACCCTTTGCCATAATTACAGACCACAAGCCACTACTTGGTATTTTGGTGGGAAACAAACCAACTCCCCATATCTTATCACCAAGAATGACACGTTGGTCAGAATTTTTAGCTGCCTACGATTTCCGATTGCAACACCTCCCGGGGAAAACCATTCCCCACACTGACGCTTTGAGCCGCTCTCCACTACCAGACGTCATAGAGGACCCAGCTCCAACCTTAGGATTGCAATCGAAACCCTCAAATCGCCACCGCTGACTGCTCGAGACATCGCCTTAGAAACAAAAAAGGACCCTGTTTTGGCACGAGTCCTCAGCTGGGTGGAATGGGGTTGGCCGGTCAGCGCACCCAATGACACATTCAAGCCATTCAGGAATCAACAGACAGAACTATTCTCCCAAAAGGGCTGCATCTTGTGGGGAGACAGAGTTGTAATCCCTGAGAAATTGCAACATAAGGTATTAAAAATGTTGCACGATGGACATCTAGGCATCATGCGGATGAAGGCATTGGCCAGGAGTTACGCATGGTGGCCTGGGTTAGACAAACAGATAGAGACCTGGGTAGCAAAGTGCAGCAAATGCCAGGAGACTCATTCTACTCCTCCAAAGACTCCCCCAACTCAGTGGGAAACGCCTCAAGGCCCTTGGTCCCTTATCCACATCGATTTTGCAGGACTCACAAGAGGACACACTTTCCTCCTAACAGTGGATGCCTATTCAAACTGGCTCGAAGTCCACAAGATGAAAAGCACCACCACAGAGGTGGTCACTAAAAAACTGAATAAGCTATTCACTACCCACGGATTGCTGGATGTCCTGGTCTCCGATAATGGCCCCCAATTCACTGCCCTGCCATTCGAACAGTACCTGGCAGATCGGGGCATCCGCCATGCTTTAACATCACCACCCTGCAGCCAATAGTAGGGCTGAGCGAATGGTTCAATTTGTAAAAAAGACTTTGCACAATATGGACCACGGCGACATTGACGACAAAATAAACCGGATGCTTCTCTTCCAGCACATAACCCCAAACAGTACCATGAACAGAACCCCAGCTGAACTCCTGATGGGCCGGAAACTTCGCTCACATCTCGATCGCCTCCACCCAAATTACACGCCTGAACAACCCCCAGGATCCAGCAGCAAATGTCATGCATTCCAGGAAGGTGACCCCGTGTTTGCTAAAAACTTCTCGGGTGACCCATTGTGGGTCCCCGCTACCATAACGCAACTTACGGGACCCTGTTCCTATCGCCTACAAACTGCAGAGGGTAAGATGTGGAAGCGCCACATAGACCAACTCCGTTCCAGATTACCACCTAGTTCTATCTCAGCCCCTGAATCTCTAGCTGGGGGGGGGGGGAAGGAACATCGAGGAGGCCGAAGAAGAAATAACAATCGAAACCCAACAGTCTACACAACCAACCAGGGGATACTCACTGTCAGAAGGAGAACCGAGCCAGGGAGTGGCCTCGCTGCGTGACAGCACTGCGATAGAAAAAGATCCAGGGAACCCAGAAGACAGCACTGGCATAAGCAGGGAAAGCAGCCCAGAGCCATTCGAAGGAACAGCGGGACCGTTTTCACCATCCAGCCCAGCTAGCAGCCCACCGGAACCAGAGCCAGGACAGAAACCGGTGGAACAGCGCAGGTCAAGCAGACAGGTGAAGCAACCTGCCTATTTATGAGAATATGTCACCCCACCCCTCAGACGGAACCTAGAGGGGAGGGGTCTTATGGACTAATCCAACGCAGCAGTAACAACCCTAAAGAGCTTTACTTTGCAGCTGGCTTGTAATCCTGCACTCCTCATTGGCCTGCGAATAGCGAGTTGTTTTTGGTCATTTCTGGCCAGTCTGATTGGCTGTTAATGGGCCCCTCTGATTCGATGCTTGTGAAAGCAGTAAACTCAAATCATTGGTTGTTTTGACAGCAGCCAGCTCTATAAAAGAGCTGCTGCAGCCCAAGTATTTGCTCTGTTCTTATTTTCACAATAAAGAGTTGAAGTCACCGTTCGATGTCTCATCTCCGTTCCTTGCACGCATGCTCAGGACATAATACAAATAACAACAGGAGATTTCTGAACTATAATCAAACAGCATTTTAGAAAAGACTCAGAGGAGTTTTGCTATATGACTATAAAGATTTATAACGTCATCTTAAAAATCTGTGCAATCATGGGGTGATTATTGGGGTGAGGGATAGGAGAAAAGATTATTATATACTGCATCTTGAGTTATATAGAATGAAGGCAGAATATAAATCTGATGAATAAATGTATCAGGTAAAATGCACACATCAAGTGACTAAACAGAAAGTTAATCAAAATTCCTGATGAAAAGGTGCAAAAGACTTTACCATAATTTCTTTGGAAATGGATTAACCAATTTCAGGTAAAGCACATTTCTGAAATCCACTAGAATTTCTATTTCTCTGGTAAAAATCTGCTCAGACCTCATTCATTTTGCAAAAGATCCACCTGAAAAGATCCGATGGTATTTTCAAGAAAACTAAGAATTGAGATTGTGTTTATATTAACAATCTATTTTAACAAGTTAAGATTTCTAGATTCTGAAAGTGATGAAAAAATAGTCATTTAAGAAGGAAATGCATAATAAGAAGGACAGGTCTTCTAAAAGATATGTATTGTCTTTTTAACACATTTCCCAGAAAATTATTTTTCTGTGATTTTCTGTGATTTCTTGATGATCATACTTACACTGAATTTCAGAGGTACCGATGGATATCAATGATAATATAATCCCACCACCACCAAAAGACAAGATCAGCCCTATTATTAGACAGAGAGAATACTGTCAAATGGAAATTGATGGAGGAGTCCTCCTGATCCCTTGATCAAGCCACTGTCCTGAAGGGAAGAACTATCTGTATCACAATAAAATAATTTTGATGTAATAGTAAAATCTAGTAATACAAGCTAAATTTACAGAAAGTGTAGAAGAAAGAAAAGAGAAAGGATAAACAAATGCAAAGAAAAAAGAGAAGAAAAAAGTAGTAAGTTTCTTGATCTTTGCCATTTGATCATTGGTTCTGCAGTTCACTGTAACTCCCCCAGAAGTGTAAAGTGTTATTAGTGACACTGAAATATATGAAGAACTGACTTTCAACATTCATCACAGCAAATATAAATTAATCTACTGACTCTTCCTCCCACCCACCCATAAGGTTACAAACAATTATCTCTTCATCACATATCCCATCTCATATCTATAGACAAATCCATAAAGCATTATCTTTTTAGTCCTGGTGTCAGCAGTAAGTCCATCAAGGCAAGTAACAATGAAGTAACAATGTATCTTGTTTTTTAACCTTAATTATATTAGGCTATATTCTTTTCTTTTACTAATAGTCTGAATATTTAGTTCATTCAAATATTATTGTAGGAGACTTTATTTCTCTTCACTTCCATTTTATCCTATTGCACAGAGTTCTATGATGCTTAAACTTTTGTTTAACTTTTGTTTTGGGCTTTTGTGAATCCAATAGGAAAAATTATCCAGGTCACTTTCTTGGTTTATCATTTGTATTTTCTTTTAGAATTTTAAAACATCAGTCAATTCCTTTTGTAGATTCAGTGAAACATCCTAGTCCAAGTCATTCTCTTGACCTGTCAGTTATAGATTTACTTAAGATATTATTTCCAGATAAAATTTGTTGTACATTTTTGATAACATAGTTTGGATGTCTATCCATAGAAGCAGACATTATTATTGACCTTGTTAATATAGTGGCTACTAATTTCTGACTTCATTCTTCATAAGGCTAGAATATTTAGTCCCTTCTAGTATCCAGTTTAAATCATGCAATTTATTATTCTGTTATGCCTTCCAAAAACCAAAACAGATCTATTTCCCATAGAAAGCTATTTGTTCTTTATAATTAATTCTAAAGTCTTGTTATAAAAGTTTCAACAGTCCAAATGTATATGGATCCTTAGTATATTTCTATGTTTAAAATATTATTTAGCTTTTTGCTGTTTATTGTATACTATTTAAGTTATATAATATTCTTTAAGCTCTTTAACTTATAATTAATTTTTCTTTAGTTCAGCATTGAAGGCAAACTCACACAGCATTTACAAGTTTGAAAAACTTGAAATTCCAAAGAACTCTTATAGGTTAAATTGGTTAATAGATGATTTCTGAAAATGATTAGAAAGTGCGGCTTATGGATTTAGTGTCCTTTAAATGGCTCTGCTGCAGTTGTGAGCAAAATGATTAAACCCTTTGTCTTCGGGTGTTCAAACCTACAGAACATTGCTACCTTGCAGTCTCCTTATGAACAGCAGCCATGTGGAGTCTTTATATGGAGAGATTTGAAGAGTCTAGTCTTAATCTTTGCCATTTGATCATTGGTTCTACAGTTCATATAACTCCCCCAAAAATGTAAAGTGGAAGACCCTAATATGTTATTAGTGACATTGAGATTTTCAGTTATCGGTACTGTTGACTTTTTATAATTATAGCAAGCTTAGCGTGATATACTAGTGACTCCCAGATTAAATTTACTGGCTGATTTTGAACTAGTTGCTCACCCTCAGCCTAATATACTTCTCACAACAGTTGTGAGGAAAAACATTAGAAGAGAAATTACCCCTGCCCCTTCAAAGAATACAGTACAAATTAATAAATTTCCCCACGCATCATCTTACCATGATAAATAGCACCTTGGCTATCTTTTTTTCCCCTTGTATGCATGCTGAGAGCCATATATGGACTTTTTTATTCTGTTGTTACATTTTCCTTGAATTGCTTTCCACAAATCAAATCTGGAAAGAAACCATAAAGGTTAAATTGATCTAATAAGATGTTTTTGAACTAGAACATGGCTTTACCAGGGGAAGGTTAATCCCATATTAGCTATATATTAAAAAGTGTTAAGCTTTTAGATAACAATGGGACTTACCAAAAGTCAATTTTTTTATTTTAGCAATTTGGGGTTTGAAATGGAGTTTATACAAAAAAAAAGGACAACAAATCTTTAGTTCCAAAATCAATAACATTTGTTGACCTTCTGAAATGGTCATTTAGGGATGTGCCCTTAATTCCAGTCATTTATAATTCCTTCCAGCAAGGCATAGAATGACAAAAAGTTTCCTGGATAGCTAGTCTCATCCTAAGGATCTATGAAGAACATCCCATTTGATAGGACATTATACAAGAATGCTATGCAAACAATCCAGATAATGAATGAACAGAGGTAAAAATGTACAAAGCTAAATTTTTACCTCTAATTTTAGTTACATATTGAGGATGTGAATTATATACAGATAGTCATAACAGTCATGTAAGTGTAGTAAGGAGAGAGGAGAGGGAAGGGGAGGCGAGAGGAGAAGAGAGGAGAGAAATATATAAGTACTTGACATGTGAGTCAACTGCAGGCATTTTCACACTGCCATCCTTTTCACTTCCAAAACCTTCAAAAACAGTTTGAAGGCTGTTATGAACTAATAAAGGTGCTTAAATAAAGTTTTAACAAACCTTAAGAATAGCAGGGTTCTAATCCTGCACTTCTGATTGGCCAATAATAGAGATATCGGATTGGTCCGTTCTGGGGAATCTGATTGGCTGTTAACGAGCCACTCTCATTGGTTCAAGGGTTTAACACTTCCATGTTTCTCATTGGCTAATAGGTCAGCAGCCTACCCTATAAAAGGTATAGGGTATATTTGCTCTGTTCAGAATGATTAATAAAGAGTTGAAGTTCACTGTTCACTGCCTCGTCTCCGTTCCTTGCACCCATGCGCAGAACTTAACACTGGCGACGAAGGTGGGATGCGGAGACATCAGAGCTGACTGAACACTACAGAGCACCAAACAGAGCACGTGGCTGAAGGCGCATTGACAACGGAAACCATGTCCGGCGGCGCCATACCACCCGCTCCATTTGACCCGGCACAAGAAGACTGGGACTTGTACATAGACCGGTTCCAGGTGTTTCTGGAGACCAACAACTTGAAGGATGCCACTACGGGGAAAAAGCGAGCAGTGTTCCTGACCCATTACGGATGTGCCGTCTTTAAGATGGCCAAGGCACTGGCGAAACCAGCTGAGGTGAAAACCATGGACTGGGACGTCCTCGCGCCCCTTCTACGGGCCCACTATGCACCCACAGTACCAATGCTTGTCCGAAGACATGAATTTTACCAGAGGGACCAGCGGAAAGGAGAGAGCATTGCAGATTTCATCACGGATCTCCGGAACCTGGGAGGCCTCTGTGAGTTCACAGACTTCGAAGAAGCTCTGAGAGACCGAATAGTTCTGGGATTAGATGACCAGACAATACAGAGCAAGATCAATGCCAAAGGGGACATCAACCTTGCTGATGTCATCAAGGATGCAGCAGAAGCAACCAGGAAGTCAGCCGCCCGAATGTGCTGCACCAACGCACCGCTCCGTCAACTCGCCAGCGATACCTCACCTCGCCTAGAGAGGCACACAACAGCGCCCCACCACGATGACCTCGAATCGCCATCAGAAAGTTATGAGGAGGAGGTCAACCGGCTCCGGTCTGACCATGACCAATGCCACAAGCAGAATCAAAGACTACTGCACCAATGCGCGGGTTGTGGGGCAAACCACCCGAAATCAGACTGCAAATTCCTCGATGCGCTCTGCCATTTCTGTGGGAAAAGAGGCCACATCGGGAAGGTCTGTGGAAGCAAGCAAGGATCCAGCCCACTTCAGAGGGGAAACAACTACTGCCAGACCACAGGGAATCATCCTGTGAGTTGGGAACATTTGAACCACCAATGGAACAACCACTCCTACAGAAATAAAACACTGGCCACTTCAACGAGACAAGAAGAGGCACACCAAACCATTACAATCGGTCACGCCTCATCGCTAGATGCAAAGAAGATCCAAGTGAAGGTCACCATCGAAAACCAGCCTTTTGTGATGGAAGTCAATTCAGGATCGTCCCTCTCGATAGTTTCCAAGAAGACCCTTAAACAATTAATCTCTGCCGTCCAGCATCAAGACCTCAGAGCCCAAAGAATCATACTCAAAGATTATCAGGGGAACCGAATTCCGGTCGTTGGATCCAGCCAAGTCCAAGTATCATTCAAAAATCGTACTGCGTTATTACCACTGACCATCGTCGACCGTGACTGGCCTAGCTTGTTAGGCCTTCAATGGTTCGCCCCACTCAGGATCAAGGTAGCCGGCATTCACCAAACCAGAAGCGACGACTGGGAGGAGGTCCTCGTCCAGGAATTCCAGGACGTCTTTGCAGACAAACTAGGTGAGCACAAGGGGACCCCAATATCATTTAACCTTAACCCTGAAGTAGCCCCCATCCGCCTTAAGCCTCGTCGGGTACCTTTTGCCCTTAAACCAAAGATTGATGAGCAGCTCGATAAATTAATAGCCCAGGGTGTTTTAGAACCAACTGACCATGCTTGTTGGGAAACCCCAATCGTAACACCCATCAAACTGGATGGATCGTTAAGGATTACCAGGCCACCCTTAATCATGCCCTTCAACAGAACGCTTACCCGGTGCCGGTGGTACAACACCTTCTCCATTCCCAATGGGGCGGAAAAGTCTTCAATTGGATTTAGCACAGGCATACCAACAACTGCCTGTAGATAAAAAAACTGCAGAGGCACAGACGATCGTTACACACCGAGGCGCCTTTAAATGCAACCGACTCCAATTCGGAGTGAGTGTAGCCCCAGGGATTTTTCAAAGTCTGATGGAGAGACTCTTGCAAGGGATCAAGGGAGTCGTGCCATACTTTGATGACTTTTTAATTGCGGCCCCAAATAGAGAAGTACTAGAAAAGCATCTTAAAATGGTTCTCCAGAAATTTGAAGACTCCGGCCTTAAGGTTAAAAAAAATAAATGTCAACTATGTACAGATAAAGTAGAGTTTCTGGGGTACCTAATCGATAAACAAGGCATTCACCCCACTAATAGCAAACTAAAAGCAATCAAAAACACCCCAAGACCCAGAAATAAGACTGACCTCCAAGCTTTCCTGGGGCTCATTAACTTCTACAACATCTTCTTGCCCCAGAAAGCGACCGTAGCTGAGCCCCTACATAGACTTCTCGACAAAAAAGCAACCTAGGTCTGGGGACACCAAGAGGAGCACGCATTCCGACAAGTGAAAAACTTACTAACCTCAGATGCTGTTTTAATGCAGTATAATGAGACTTTGCCTTTAATAATTACATGTGACGCGTCACCGTTTGGAGTAGGAGCCATTTTGAGTCATGTGTTACCAAACGGTAACGAGGCCCCTATTGCCTATTTTTCAAGGACCCTATCAAAGGCTGGACGTAACTATAGCCAAATCGACAAAGAGGCGCTTGCTGTTGTATCTGCTGTGAAACGGTTTCATGAATATGTGTATGGACAAGTTTTTACTATTGTTACCAATCACAAACTTTTGCTAGGGATTATAGCGGGAGACAAGCCAACCCCCTATATATCACCTAGAATGACTCGCTGGTCGGAGTTCTTAGCGGCGTACAACTATAAATTACAACACCGTCCGGGGAAAGCCATTCCCCACACTGATGCATTGAGCTGTGCCCCACTTCCAGAAACCGTCAACGACCCAGCTCCAACCCTTACGACACTCCAGATTGAAATGCTACATTCACCGCCACTAACAGCCAGAGACATTGCGATCGAAACAAAACGAGATCCTGTCCTGGCGCGAGTTCTTAGCTGGGTCGAACAAGGATGGCCAGTAGAACAAACCCCTGATGACTTCACCCCTTTCAGAAACCGGCAAACAGAACTTTTTTCGCAAAAAGGCTGCATCCTATGAGGAGATAGAGTCATCATCCCAGAGCGGTTGTAATGAGCAGTATTGAAAACATTGCATGACGGTCACCCCGGCATCGTGTGTATGAAAGTGCTCGCACGAAGCTACGCGTGGTGGCCGGGTATCGACAAGCAGATCGAAGCCTGGGTAAAGACTTGTCTAAAGTGCCAAGAAGTCAGCAGTGCCCCACCTAGAGCAACTCCAACAGAGTGGGAAACCCCCTGGGGGCCATGGTCCCGCATCCACATTGACTTTGTGGGACCTACTAAGGGACATACGTTCCTCCTAACAGTGGATGCCTATTCCAACTGGCTCGAGATCCACGAAATGAAGAATACCACAACCGAGTTCGCCATCTGAAAATTGAATTGGCTATTCACAATGCATGGGCTGCCAGACATCCTGGTCTCCGACAACGGACCCCAGTTCACCGCCCTGGCGTTTGAACAATACTTAGCGGACCGGGGTATCCGCCATGCACTAACTTCGCCAGCGCACCCTGCGGCTAACAGCAGGGCCGAGCACATGGTACAATTTGTTGAAAAAACTCTCCACAAAATGGACTATGGGGACATTGACGACAAACTAAACAGAATACTGCTACTCCAACACATCACCCCACACAGTGTCACCAACAAGACTCCAGCTGAACTGTTGATGGGACGCAAGCTCCATTCCCACCTCGACCGGCTCCACCCGTCCTACAAGCCAGAGAAACCCTGTGGATCTAGCAGAAAATGCCGCAAGTTCAAGGTAGGCGTCTTAGTTATCGCTAAAAACCTCTCTGGTGAATCATTATGGGTCGAAGCAACCGTAATTCAAACCACCGGGCCCAGATCATGTGCAAACCTGGGACAGAAAAATATGGAAACGCCATATAGATCAGCTTCACTCTAGGCTACAACCCAGTTCCCGTGACTCCTGTGACTCCCAAACTGAGGGGGGAGGGGATGTCGAAGAAACCGAATTCGAGATGGTGGAAAGCAGAAGTGAAGGAAGTCAGCAATCAGGCGCGATACATGAGGAAGAATCAGGAAGGGGATTGGCCTCGCCACAGAGGAATACCTCAACGGAGGCAAGCCCGCAAAGATCGGAGGACAACAACGACAGAATTAGCGGCACTGAGTCGTCCAGTGAGGATGCGGAACCACCTGTACCAGATATGTCCAAAAACGTCCCGCCGAAACTGGACTACAGACAGGAACCGGTGGGACAGCGCAAATCTAATAGACAGTTAAAACAACCTACATATCTTAGGGGTTATGTCACCACACCTCTCAAACCCGGGGGGAAGGGGTGTTATGAACTAATAAAGGTGCTTAAATAAAGTTTTAACAAACCTTAAGAATAGCAGGGTTCTAATCCTGCACTTCTGATTGGCCGATAATAGCGATATCAGATTGGTCCATTCTGGGGAATCTGATTGGCTGTTAACGAGCCACTCTCATTGGTTCAAGGGTTTAACACTTCCATGTTTCTCATTGGCTAATAGGTCAGCAGCCTACCCTATAAAAGGGCTGCTGCTGCCCTGGGGTTTTGCTCTGTTCAGAATGATTAATAAAGAGTTGAAGTTCACTGTTCACTGCCTCGTCTCCATTCCTTGCACCCATGCGCAGAACTTAACAAAGGCAATCCAGGAATGGCTTTATTCCTGCTCAGTTGAAATATTAAAACAAAAAGCAAAAATGACCATTCCACCCTGGAGTTATAACATATCTCAAAGTAAGAAAATATCCCCACAATATTGATTGTCCAAGTGGGTGAGAAGGATAAGAAAACATAGGTGAGTGAACTAGATATTGCACATCAACTCCTTGTTGAATAGAAGCAGGAAATTTACAAGTTACAGGCATATTACACTTTTCCTATAGTCTGGGCTACTGAAGCTGAACTGCTAAGCCAACAAGCTTCCATTTCTCTTACAGAACCTGAAAATTAAAAGCCAGCAGCAGAGCTCTAGCAAAAGTTTTCCAACAGGGAAGAAGAACCTCATTTATTTCAAAGCAACAACAACTCCAAATAATAATTTTTAAAAATCCAGTGTCTCAGTAGTTTCACCTGCACTAAACCAGCCTTCCAGCACTGATGTGGAATCACAGATGATTGGAACAAGTTTCAATTTATTTATTTTTATTTATTTATTTTGATTTGTCAATTGCTTACAAGATAATAGGTATAAGTAAAAACATAGTTATGAATACATGAAATGGGTACATATAAGAAAAATGAAAGAAACAATAGGACAGGGACAGTAGGCACGGTGGTGCACTTGTGCACGCCCCCTACAGACCTCTTAGGAAAGGGGTGAGGTCAATAGTAGAAAGTCTAAGGTTAAAGTTTTTGGGGTTTGGGGAAGAAGTCAGGTAGAGTATTCCAGACTTTGACCACTCTGTTGCTGAAGTTGTATTCCCTGCAATCAAGTTGGTGTGGTTAAACTTGAGTTTGTATCTATTGTGCTCTTGTGTTGTTATGGTTGAAGCTGAAGTATTCATTGACAGGTAAGTCATTGCAATGTATGATTTTTATATATCATACTTAGATCAGGCCGAAGACAGCGTAATTCAAGGTTTTCTAGGTCTAGAATTTCAAGTCTGGTGGCATAAGGTATTCTACAACAAGTAGAGGAATGGAGAACTCTTCTTGTGAAATATTTCTGGACTTTCTCAACTGTGCTAATATCAGATACATAGTGTGGGTTCCAGACTGATGAGCTGTATTCGAGTATTGGTCTAGCAAATGTTTTGTATGCTCTAGTTAGTAGTGTGATATCAGCAGATAAAAAGCTACGTAAGATTAGGTTAACAACTCTTAATGCCTTTTGGCTATGTAGTTGCAGTGGGCTCTAGCACTTAGATCATTAGAGATGAGTATTCCAAGATCCTTTACAGAGCTTGGATCATCAACAAGGTCTTGACTATCCAGCTTGTATTTTATTTTCTGATTTATTTATTTTTTGCCAATATGTAAGACAGAGCATTTATTTGTTGAGATTTGAAGTTGCCATTTGTTTGACCATTCTGATACATAGTCAAGATCTTTTTGAAGGGTAGCAGTGTTGTCTGTGGTATTGAACAGCTTTACATCATCAACGAAGAGACTGCTTCATAAATGAAACTGCCTTATTTCATGTTTAACTAGTTACCAATCTCACAATGAAATTTAGATAATTTTTTTCGCTTGAAGATATCCTTGATTACAATCTTGTATCATTTCTTTCAAGTTCAATAAACACAACTAGAGTTTTTTATTTGATGTTTATTAGGATCAAATGTTACTATAAAATGGAATATTAAAGGCAGAAGGCCCAGTTAAGAGATATCTCTATTTATGTGACTTGGTGTTTCTCTACCAGTTATACCATTAGACATCTTGCTTATTGGTTCTCAAAAACAATTTAAGCCAGTTCTATCTGATTTTCTATGACAGATAAAGTGTTCACATGTTCATGTAGAGTGCCTTCATACAGTGAAATTTAAAGCAATAAGTATATTACTTTAATAATTAGAATATCTAGATTTTTAATTTTCTGATAATTATAAGATTTTCTGGTATCCTAGAGTGTTGTACAAAATTTCAAAGGCTGATAAATGCAAATTTATAAAGGAGGAACAAAAAAGAATCTGAAAAGATAAAAAGAAGGTGCAGGCCAGAGATTCACTAGAGAAAAATCTCAAGACAAGAGTGCAATGACTTGCTCTGTAGAGAATGTACAGAATGAAGTAACTAAGGAGAAACGAATTGTGCAGAGATTTAGAATCTTGCTTCAAATTGTAGATACTTCTTTCAGTAAGGGAAGGTAACACAATAGATGGGCAATATTACACTCCCTTTCACAATTTCTTTGTGGTAAAATATATTCTAATGAGCTTGCATAAATATCCTGACTTTCTAGAAGGCATGGATCTAAAAGAATAATGGTAAATTTTAAAAAGTCTATTTTTTGATAAATGTTTTTCAAATTTAACTTTTTAAGAAGGATTTTACATTCTATCAACATTATTTTGTAACTGCTGTACTCATCCCTGGTTTAATTCTGGGAGGAGATCCAAGCCAGTGAGAGGAAAATGGCACAAACTCTAGAGCAGTGGTCGCCAACCAGTGGGCCGAGGACCACAGGTGGTCCACAAGAAATTTTGGGTGGTCTGCAGAGAAATGTCCCCCCCAAAAAGCAATTAATCCAGGCTGCGCAGGAACACAAGGCTTGTGTCACTTGCATTGCAAACAACATGAGGTAGTGAGGGCAGGGGGGAAGGGGGGAGGGGGGAACTTGCCCCACTCGCTCCATGCGCCTCGCCTGGCCACCAGGCTGCTTCTTTCTGCTTCTTTCTTCTGCTGCTTTTGGCTGCACACAAGGAAAACAGCAAAGGACTTTCTTTCTCTCCCCCAAACTCCGCCAAAAATGAGTCTTTGGGACCCTGCAAGGCATCCTGCTCCAAGAGGCTGTGCCAGTGTGACAAGTCTCACAAACACTCATTTCTGACAGAGTCTGGGGGAGAGAAAGAAAACCTTCTGCTGTTTCTGCTGCTTTCCTTGCATGAAGCCAAAAGTCTCTCTCTCTCTCCCCCTGAGAACGGAGCTGGAGACAGAATCCTACGATCCCAAATAAAGAATGATTGATCGATAGGAAAATGGGGTGGGGATTTTTCCTGCAGACTTTTGGGGAGATTTTCCCAGGGTCTATGGTATTTAAAATTATGGGTTTGGTGGTCCCTGAGGTCCAAAAAGTTGGTGACCCCTGCTCTAGAGCTCCTAATCACGACCATCCACTATCTGTAAAACGGATGTGTCTTTTTCTGTATTTATCCTGTTCTGACCTTGATGTTAAAGGAGTTGATGTCAAAGTCAGATCTGGATAAACTACAGGGAAAGAAATGCCTTAGATTTAATTAAAGGAAAGATACAGGTTCCAAATGACTTTTTGGAAGATGAGGAAGATTTAACTCAACCGTTTGTCACTCTTCCCAGTCCTACCCAGGAATGACAATTGATCTTGAAACAATTAAATTTATGTTGCAATCAGCCAAAGCTATAAATAAGTTTATTAACACCTTACTTCCTTCTAGTTGCTCCTCTGTGGAAATGCTGCTAAACCCTCCTAAACCCTGCTAAATTCTGATTTGGAAAAAGTACCCTCCCATGAGTGCAGGAAATTACCACAAAATCTAGCAAAAATGACTGCAAGTTTGGATAATTTTTGATGACACCCCTATATTTTCTGTAAAATAGGTTGCTGCCACCCAACCATCTGTGTACTACAGGCAGGACAAATTCTCATTTTTCTCCTAGTCAATCAGAGCAATCAAATAATAGCAAATGATCCTAAGGAAAAGTAACTAATAGTCATAGAAAGAACTCCCCCCTCCCCCATCTTTAGCAGATTTTTTTTATTCATTCCTTGTTTTAACAAAATTTTTGAAATGCTTACATATTATCCTGAATCAGAAAATAAAAACTTAACACTGTTCACACTCCAAGGATTTTAATTTTTAGGAGTCTTGGTAGTGCAGTGGTTAGAATGCAGTATTGCAGGTTAATTTAGCTCACTGCCAGGTGTTAAATCCTCACTGGCTCAAGGTTGACTCAGCTTTCCATCTTTCTGAGGTTAATAAAATGAGGACCCAGATTGTTGGGGGCAATATGCTGACTCTGTAAACTGCTTAGAGAGGGCTGTAAAGCACTTTGAAGTGGTATATAAGTCTTTGCTATTGCTATTTTGTTATAAACATTTCTTCACATTTTGCAGCAGGAAAGAGTATATATTCTGTGTCCTAACCTGTAAATGTTAATGTCCTTTACTGATTTTAATTCTTTTTCTTTTTTTGAAAATTTTATTTGGGTTTTCACAAAAACAAAATACAAATAAAACATCTTTTTTGAAAATAGCATGGTCCCAGGTATCTACTCAAATTTATTTCATAATTTCACATATAAAATAGTCATTCATATAAGTCACTCTTTTGTCCTGAGGCAAATCCTTTGGAGAATTTCCAGGATATATTACAAATATTACTACACAATTAAACCAAATTGGAAAAAACAACTTTCCCGTATGAGTTTGACAAGATAGAACATAAAAACATGCTCAACTTATTAATAATATGATTTAAATTGAGTGAGGTATGGCAAGAATAAGTGTAAGGTTGGGCAAGTGCAATGGTAAAACAGTGTTTCATTCATGTTCAATTCTTTAATGTGTAATATGTAGTTATAAAATAGTAGCATATCTTATTTAAGTTTTTGATTAAAGTGTATTCCTGTGTTGTTCAGCTCATAACCTTTCTGTGTGATATATAACTTCCATTAAAAACTTAAGCAATATTAGAAACTGGATTTTAAATATAACAAAACAAAATTTAAAACTTGAACCTGAAACCTTTCTGCTAAATATGATAGATTCAAACATGGACAAAAAATATCAATATTTAATTCTGCATATCATAACTGCAGCTAGAATAACCTACACACAAAACTGGAAACTGTCTTCCATTCCTTCAGAGGGTATGGTAATTAAAAAAATACATGAATGCACTGAGATGGATAGCCTAACCAAACTGTTAAAAAATAAACAAGATAGTGACTCTTATGAAATATGGAACATTTGGTATGAGTGGTTAAAGAAAAGGTAATATTTGATATTTGAATAAGTTATGGAAACGACAGAAGACGTGCATTTAACCACAAACTATACAGAAATTAAAACATTAAAAGAACGAAGGATTTATGGTAACAAGGCAGATCATGTCAATATTAAAGATAAAGAAAATTTTTTTAACCATTGCTCAATATATGCTGTAAAATCTATATATGTAAAGGTATATGTGTGTATATGTATGTATGTATGCATGTGTGTATATATGTATGTATGTATGTATGTATGGTATTCAGCTTGGTTTGGGTATTTTACCACATCATTATACTTGTGCATTTAAAGTTGTAGCAACGTTTCGGCAGAATCTCATCTGCTATCATCAGGCTTCTGTATTGTGTTCGTCTGTGAATCAGACTTTCACAGCCGTTTCTGTTTTAAATTTAGTGCTAGCCTACTGCTGTGCCAGAATGGTTTTTTCTTCATCCTGATTGGTTGAGAGTCTTGGTTTGTGTTTATTGGTCTTAGAGTTTGCTGTGTTCTGCTTGATTGATGTTTCTAATATCTTCTGTCAGTTTTGTAGCTTTTTTTTTTGTCTTGATTGGCTGGTAACATTGTTGTTTCCTGTATTGAAGGCTTTTAGTGCAGCTTGCCTCCGAGTAAACGGACGGCTATCATTTATTAGGAAGCTAGGTTTCATCTGGGTGCCTGGTTGGGGTGTGTTTGAGCTGGAGGTATCAGGGAGGGTCTGTTTGTGTTTGACTAGCTTGTGGTGTGGAGATTTTTTTGTTTGTGAGTTCAGGCTTCCAAATAATTGACAGTCTGGTGGACTCATCTCTTCTATTTTCAATCTCTATGGCTTCTCTGATAATTCTGTAGCTGGGGTTTTCTATAGTGGCTGGAGTTTTGGTGCCAGTGAAGTCAATCTATGACCTGTGGCTTTCATGTTTTGGAGTAGTGAGGAAGTGTGTTCCAGCTTTTTGACTGCACTTTTGTGTTCATCCAGGCAGGTACTTATTCTCTATTGGTCTGCCCAATGTACGTGGCAGGGCATGATGCACAGGGGACTTCATATATGCCTTGGTTTTCCGGGTCAATTTTATCTTTGGGATTTCTTAGGATAGCTCCAATTTTTCTGTCTGTTTTGAAGGCAGTCTTGATGTGATGCCTGTATAGTATCTTACAGATTTTGTCTGTAGTTCCTCTTATGTAGGGCAGGACAGCTGTTCCATAGGTCTGTTCATCTTCTAGGTCTCCATTATGTCTCAGTGTGTTTTTGTGGATCAGGCCAGTGATTTTGCTTGTGTGGAAGCCGTTAGCTGTCAGCACTTTAGTCAGGGTACAATCAAGACCAGAAAAAGCTACAAAACCAACAGAAGATATTAGAAACACCAATAAAGCAGAACACAGCAAACTCCAAGACCAATAAACATAGACCAAGACTCCCAACCAGTCAGGATAAAGAAAAAACCATTCTGGCACAGCAGTAGGCTAGCACCAAATTTAAAACAGAAATGGCTGTGAAAGTCTGATCCACAGACGAACACAATACAGACACCTGATGATGGCAGATGAGATTCTGCTGAAACGTTGCTACAATTTTAAAAGCACAAGTATAATGACGTGGGAAAATACCTGTACAAAGCTGAATACCATATACATAGATACCCGCAAAAACTTAAGGAAACACATGTGTGTTTTCTTAAGTTTTTGCAGGTACTTACATGTATGGTATTCAGCTTTGTTCGTGTATTTTCCCATATCATTATAGTTGTGCTTTTAAAGTTGTAGCAATGTTTCGGCAGAATCTCATCTGCCATCATCAGGCTTCTGTGTATGTCTATGTCTATGTCTATGTCTATGTCTATGTCTATGTCTATGTCTATGTCTATGTCTATGTCTATGTATATGTATATGTATATGTATATGTATATATATATATATATATATATCTTTGTTTTCTTAAGTTTTCGCGGGTACTTACATGTCTGGCATTCAGCTTTGTTCGATTATTTTCCCACGTCATAGTAGTGGTGCTTTTAAAGTTGTAGCAACGTTTCAGCAGAATCTCATCTGCCATCATCAGGCTTCTGTATGGTGTGTATAGAAAACACTATACAGAAGCCTGATGATGGCAGATGAGATTCTGCTGAAACATTGCTACAACTTTAAAAGCACCACTACTATGACATGGGAAAATACCCGAACAAAGCTGAATGCCAGATATATATATATATTCGTAGATTTTCACGGGTACAGATATGTACGTCTAGGTGTGTTCGGATCTTTTCCCATGTAAGATTAAGAGCATCTTGGTGATGTTTCGGCGAGGTCCCACTCACCATCCTCAGGCTGGTGCTTTCAGCTTCATACCAGTGCAAGCAGTGTGTGATCGGAGCTCTATAAATACTGGTGGTGGGGGCTGGTGTGCTGGGCTGCTTGGCTGCGCTGCTGCCTCTTGATTGGTTGATGGAGTTGATGTTGGTATAATGGGCTGTGTGATGGCCTTGTGAGTTTTGTTGTGGAGATATCCTGGATCTTGTGCTGTAATTTCCTGGGTCATTTGTTTTGTAGTGATCTTTTTTCCATTAGCCTCTGGTGTTTTAACAGCTTGGGTAATGGGTTGTGTGATGGGCGAATCCCAGCCACGAAAACCAACACCAGACCCAAAACAACATGGGACACCACCGTCAATCCCCCTCATCAAATCCAGGCCCAAGCCCATCCTATGAACGGACAACCACCATCCAGAAAACAGGCCACGGCTGCTTCGCCAGCTGTGACACACCCCAACCCCAAAACCAAACAAGCTGACACATGCCAAGAATACACCCAGACCCCAAACTCAAAGCCAGACTAAAACTCAAAATGCTACATCACAGCCACCTGCTCAGGACATCACATCAGAAAATTCAGGAAATTACACCACAAGCACTCAAGAAGTTGCAACACAGCAAATGACCCAGGATATCACAGCACAAAACCAAGGATACCACAGCAATAAATCTCACAAGGTCATCACACAACCCATTGCCCAAGTTGTTACTACACAGGAGGCTAATGGAAAAGAGATCAAAACACAAACGACCCAGGAGATTACAATGCAGGATCCAGGATACCACAACAAAAGAACTCTCAAGCCCATCACACAACCCATTACCCAAACTATTAAAAGACGAGAGGCTAATGGAAAAAAGATCACTGCAAAACAAATGACCTAGGAGATTACAGCACAAGATCCAGGATATCTCCACAACAAAATTCACAAGGCCATCACACAGCCCATTACACCAACATCAACTCCATCAACCAATCAAGAGGCAGCCACGCAGCCAACCACGTATGTATATATATACTATATATAAACTATACGGCCTCCCAAAAATACACAAAGAAGGCATACCTCTCAGACCCATAGTCAGCTCCAGAGGAGCACCACTACAAAACCTAGCTAAACACCTAGCAAAAGAGCTACAGCCCCATGCTGAAACAGCAGCTTCTCATGTACAAAACTCATACCACTTCTTGGAAATGATCAAAGATCGACACATGGAGCAAGAAGATCTGCTTGTAAGTTTTGACGTGGTTTCACTATTCACTCAAGTTCCGATAAAAAAGACCCTTAAAATCATCAAAAATAAATACCAACCAGCTAAACACCTCATGGAACTAACAGAACACTGCTTAACCAACACATATTTCATATACAAAGGACAAAGTTACAAACAAATTGAAGCCCCCATGGGATCACCACTGTCACCTGTCATTGCAAACCTGTTCATGGAAGAATTCGAATCCAGAGCCCTGGCCAATGCCATCCTCAAACCCAAACTATGGTTAAGATATATCGATGACACATTCGTGATTTGGCCCCATGGACAAGAAAACCTAAACAATTTCCTAACACACCTAAACAGCGCACACCCCAAAATCAAGTTCACCATGGAAACAGAAACAAACAAACAACTACCATTCCTAGATGTACTAATCTACAAAAAAACAGATGGCACACTAGGACACACCATATACCAGAAGAAAACACACACCAACCACTACCTCAACGCCCAATCCCACCACCACCCAGCACAGATAAACTCCATGGCTAAAACACTAATTACTAGAACCAAATGCCTGGCAGACAAGACACACATTAAGACTGAACTATGCACCCTGACTAAAATATTGACAGCCAACGGCTTCCACAAAAGCAAAATCACCAACTTGATCCACAAAAACACACTGAGACATAATAGAGACCCAGAAGATGAACAGACCCATGGAACAGCTGTCCTGCCCTATATAAGAGGCACTACAGACAAAATTAGTAAGATTCTATACAGACACCACATCAAGACTGCCTTCAAAACAGACAGAAAAATAGCAGCCATCCTCAGGAACTCGAAAGACAAAATTGACCTGGAAAACCAAGGCATATATGAAGTCCCCTGTGCATCATGTCCGGCCACATACATTGGACAGACCAATAGAAGAATAAGCACCCGCCTGGATGAACACAAAAATGCAGTCAAAAAGCTGGAACACACTTCCTCACTCGTCCAACACATGGAAGCCACAGGTCATAACATCAACTTCAATGGCACCAAAACCCTAGCCACTATAGAAAATCCTAGCCACAGAATCATCAAAGAAGCCATAGAGATTGAAAAAAGACCAGAAAGCATGAACAAAAGAGATGATTCCACCAGGCTGTCAATCATTTGGAAGCCTGCGCTCACAAACAAAAAAATCTCCACACCACAAGCCAGGCAAACACCTGGGCACAAACAGGTCCCCCCTGATACCTCCAGCTCAAACACACCCCAACCAGGCACCCAGATGAAACCCAGCTTCCTAACTAATGATAGCCATCCATTTACCCGAAGCCAAGCTGCACTAAAGGCCTCCAATAAAGTAACACAATGTTGCCAGCCAATCAAGATACAAAAAGAGCCAAAAAAACAGACAGAAGATATTAGAAGCAGAACACAGCAAACTCCAAGACCAATAAACACAGACCAAGACTCTCAACCAATCAGGATGAAGAAAAAATCATTCTGTCACAGCAATAGGCTGCCCCAAATTTAAATCTGAAACCACTGTAAAAGTCTAACTCACAGACGAACACTATACAGAAGCCTGATGATGGCAGATGAGATTCTGCTGAAACGTTGCTACAACTTTAAAAGCACCACTACTATGACGTGGGAAAATACCCGAACAAAGCTGAATGCCAGACATGTAAGTACCCGCAAAAACTTTCGTGGGTACTTACAGCTGCTTCTTCCTTTTAACTTCCTTTTAACTTTTAGCTTCCTTTTAAGCTAGTGGGGGTGTGACTTGATTGGGTGGGGGCTTGTCTGTGTTCTGATTGGGTGGGGGGTTGGCTGTGTTCTGATTGGCTGGAGGCGTGTTCTGTTCAGGTGGGGGCTTGGTTGTGCTCAGGTTAGTCTTAGTTGCTGGGGGATTTGAGCTGGTGAGCTGTGATCTTGCTGTTTGGCTTCGAGTTCGTGGTCATGCTGCATCTTCATGGTGGGGGTCAATTCGCTTCATGTATGGCTCAGAGGGGTTTGAAGTGGGTAGTGATGCAGCTGCAGTGCGGCTTCTGGTCCGTGGTCGTGTTTCATCTTCTGTGTGGGTGTGAGTCTGCTTTCTACGTGGAAGTGTGGTGGTGGCATCTTGTGTGGCTCTCAGGGGTATGGGTTGGTGTCATTCTTCATGTTAGATACTTGTCTGTTCATGAGGGCGGGTTTCCAAATGGCTGGTATGCAGGAGGTATCATCTCGTTTATTCATGCTGTGTGGGCGTTTTTCTATCTCTATGGCTTCTCTGATTATTCTGCTGCTGAAGTGTTCGGTTTTGGTGATAGTTCTGGTATTTTTAAAGTCAATCTCATGTCCTGTGGCTTTGAGGTGTTGGACCAGGGAAGAGGTCGGTTCTTCCTTTTTGATTGAGTTTTTATGTTCTTCAATGCGTGCACTTATTCTTCTGTTAGTTTGTCCAATGTATGTGTTGAGGCAGGCAGTGCAAGGGATTTTGTATACTCCTTGATTTTCTAACTCGATTTTGTCCTTAGGGTTTCTTAGGATGGTGGATATCTTTCTGTTTGTGCAGAATGCTGTCTTAATGTTGTGTTTTTGGAGGATCTTGCTGATTTTGTCTGTAGTGCCTTTTATATATGGGAGGAGGGTTTTGCCATTCTCTTGTTCTCTGTCTTGGATTTTGGTTGGGGTTTCTTTTTGGATTAGGTGGGTGATCTTCTTTCTTTGGAATCCATTGGCTGTCAGCACGCCAGTGAGAGTGTGTAGTTCGGTCTCTAGGTGTTGTTCGTCGGCTAAGCATTTTGTTCTGGAGATGAGTGTCTCGGCTACGGAATTGATCTGTGCTGGGTGATGGTGTGAGAGTGCGTGTAGATAGCGGTTTGTATGTTTTTTCTTCTGGTAGATGGTGTGTCCTAGGGAGCCATTGGATTTTTTGTATACCAAGACATCTAGGAAGGGAAGTTGGTTGTTAGCTTCTGTTTCCATGGTGAATTGTATTTTAGGGTGTAGGCTGTTGAGGTGTGTGAGGAAGTTGTTCAGTTTTTCTTTCCCGTGTGGCCAGATTATGAAGGTGTCATCTACGTATCTGAGCCAGAGTTTGGGTTTGTGATCATATTTTTCTAGAGCTTGTGTTTCAAAGTGTTCCATGTAGAGGTTAGCGATGACAGGTGAGAGGGGTGATCCCATGGGTGCTCCTTCTATTTGTTTGTATTTTTGTCCGTTATACATGAAGTATGTATTGGATAGGCAGTGGTTGGTCAGATCTAGGATGTGCTTGGGGGGGTTGTATTTGTTTTGGATGGCTGTCAAGGCTTCTTTTATTGGCACTTGGGTGAAGAGGTGAAGCCACAGGACATGAGATTGACTTTAAAAATACCAGAACTATCGCCAAAACCGAACACTTCAGCAGCAGAATAATCAGAGAAGCCATAGAGATAGAAAAACGCCCACACAGCATGAATAAATGAGATGATACCTCCCGCCTACCAGCCATTTGGAAACCCGCCCTCATGAACAGACGAGTACCTAATATGAAGAATGACACCAGACCCACACCCCTGAGAGCCACACAAGATGCCACCACCACACTTCCACGTAGAAAGCAGACTCACACCCACACAGAAGATGAAACATGACCACGGACCAGAAGCCGCACTGCAGCTGCATCACTACCCACTTCAAACCCCTCTGAGCCATATATGAAGTGAACTGACCCTCACCATGAAGATGCAGCATGACCACGAACTCGAAGCCAAACAGCAAGATCACAGCTCACCAGCTCAAATCCCCCAGCAACTAAGACTAACCGGAGCACAACCAAGCCCCCACCTGAACAGAACATGCCTCCAGCCAATCAGAACACAGCCAACCCCCCACCCAATCAGAACACAGACAAGCCCCCACCCAATCAAGTCACACCCCCACTAGCAGTTAAAAGGAAGAAGCAGCTGCAAGCTCACATCACTCTAAGAAGCACAGAGCTGAAGACCAAGCCTGAAGATGATGAATGAGACTTCATCGAAATGTTGCCTAGATACTTCCAATCTTACGCGGGAGAAAACCCGAATAACCAAAGATAGATAGATAGATAGATAGATAGATAGATAGATAGATAGATAGATAGATAGATAGATAGATAGATAGATATATTGATTTGTCTGTTTTAAATGTATGTGAAATAAATGTTTCTTCTAGAATAAAATAAAATATATTTTTTAAAGAATAAAAAACTAAGCAACAAAGTTATATAAATAAAAATAGGAGAATTTTACTAATGGGCAGATTTACATAGAAGGAGGCAGATCTTCTAATACCCTGGTCTAAAACTTTTCTGTGCCCAGAAGTAAAGTGAGAATCCAGTGGAACAGATATCAGACATTCAGGATAGGTTTTAAAGACTTGTCCAACATTGATGACATGGCTGAATTTGGATGTTATTGAACTCAATCCCTAGAAAGGAATGCAGTTACAAATGACATGAATGAAAGGCATTT
This sequence comes from Hydrophis major, assembly GCA_033807585.1. Lineage (NCBI taxonomy): Eukaryota > Metazoa > Chordata > Lepidosauria > Squamata > Elapidae > Hydrophis > Hydrophis major. Next base: position 315,731,610 of record CM066329.1, read on the forward strand.
TTGTATTAAACTCTGATTGTACAAGAATCCATAAAACTGGACACATAATAGCACAAGCAATGGAACCTAAACACAAAACACGGAATTCATCCAGAACTTGACATGTGCTTTCACTATCTATCAAGGTCATCTTGTACAGACTGTGTCACATATCCTACAGATTAACTAAGCCTGAAGTCTTCATATCTTCAAGCACCAGAGTGTAAACTAAAAGCAAGATTGAACTGGCACTGCCACATAAAAGCATATCATAAAAATTTACTTGAAATTCCTTTTGTTTTTTCTGTTTCTGTTTTTTTTTTTTTTCAATTTGGGATTTAAGAAGAATGATTCCAGGTATGTCCTCCCCTACAATATTGTTTTCTTCCTTGTTTTATTTCCCCTGCAGACCTCACAGTTTCAATAAAAACCCAAAGCCTCTTGTAGGCAAAACTCTGCCTTTTCCTTACATACAATTTAAAAATACATTCAGGCAATTTTAAAAGGCACAGAATACATTTCTTCATTTTTGATGCATCATATATGTAATGTATAGTGGCATAAGAAATGACTTCAAATACATTAAAAAGCAGGACACGGAAGCATGATTTTTACAGCTAGGATTTTTAAATAACTCTTTCCTCATTACTAGATCATTTATTAATTCAATCAATCAAACAATCATATGCTGCCACCCTGCTATCAAGCAACTCTGGATGGCTTAAAACATGATAAAAATGGCAACATAAAACATTAGAACATTAAAATGTTCTAATATTATAATTAACCAAAAGACAGAAACTAGTTTATAATGGGGTAGAGATGGGGTCTTCTTTTTAATCCACTAACACCTCCAGTATGAAATATCCCCATTGGGGCCCAGGCCAATTACAGAGCCAAGTTTTGGGCCCTTTTGGAAGGTCAAGAGAATGGAGGCAGATCTCGTCTTGAGGGGCACGGTATTCCAGAGAGTGGCATCCAGCTTAAATTCTTTGACCAACTAGGTCCACAGCATGCCCCTTCTGAGGAGGGGAGGGCCAGTCCCACTAAGTTGAGATAGTTTCTCAGGTAGTCTGGACCCATGTCATATGGGGTTTTAAAGGTAATAACCAATGCCTTGAATTGGACCTGGAAATAAATGAACAACTAGTGCAGTTCACACACCAGAGTTGTTCCTGGGAAACCCTGGAAGCCCCTAGAACTGTCTGCACAGTTGCATTCTGTGTCACCTGTTTCTTCTAAATATACCTTACCTAAATTCAGCCCCATGTACAGCACATTTCAGTAGTCCAAATGCAAAATGACCAGGGCCTGATTGATCGAATGAAGGAAAGGACACAATTGGTATACAGGTGAAACTCAAAAAAATTAGAATATCGTGCAAAAGTTCATTTATTTCAATAATGCAACTTAAAAAGTGAAACTAATATATGAAATAGACGCATTACATGCAAAACAAGATAGTTCATTTGTCATAATTGCGATGATTATGGCTTACAGCTCATGAAAACCCCAAATCCACAATCTCAGAAAATTAGAATATTGTGAAAAGGTTCAATATTCTAGGCTCAAAGTGTCCCACTCTAATCAGCTAATTAAGCCATAACACCTGCAAAGGGTTCCTGAGCCTTTAAATGGTCTCTCAGTCTGGTTCAGTAGGAATCACAATCAGGGGAAAGACTGCTGACCTGACAGTTGTGCAGGAAACCATTGTTGACACCCTCCATAAGGAGGGACAACCTCAAAAGGTAATTGCAAAAGAAGTTGGATGTTCCCAAAATGCTATATCAAAGCACATTAATAGAAAGTTATGTGGAAGGGAAAAGTGTGGAAGAAAAAAGTGCACAAGCAGCAGGGATGACTGCAGCCTGGAGAGGATTGTCAGGAAAAGGCCAATCAAAAGTGTTGGGGACTTTCACAAGGAATGGACTAAGGCTGGAATCAGTGCATCAAGAGCCACCACACACAGACAGATCCTGGACATGGGCTTCAAATGTTGTATTCCTCTTGTCAAGCCGCTCCTGAACAACAGACAACATCAGAAGTGTCTTTCCTGGGCTAAAGAAAAACAGAACTGGTCTGTTGCTCAGTGGTCCAAAGTCCTCTTTTCTGATGAGAGCAACTTTTGCATCTCATTTGGAAACCAAGGACCCAGAGTCTGGAGGAAGAATGGAGCGGCATGCACTGCAAGATGCTTGAAGTCCAGTGTGAAGTTTTCACAGTCTGTGTTGATTTGGGGAGCCATGTCATCTGCTGGTATTGGTCCACTGTGCTTCATTAAGTCCAGGGTCAATGCAGCCATCTACCAGGAGATTTTGGAGCACTTCATGCTTCCTTCCGCAGACAAGCTTTATGGGGATGCTGACTTCATTTTCCAGCAGGACTTGGCACCTGCCCACACTGCCAAAAGCATCAAAACCTGGTTCAATGACCATGGGATTACTGTGCTTGATTGGCCAGAAAACTCGCCTGACCTGAATCCCATAGAGAATCTATGGGGCATTGCCAAGAGAAAGATGAGAGACATGAGATCAAACAATGCAGAAGAGCTGAAGGCCGCTATTGAAGCATCCTGGTCTTCCATAACACCTCAGCAGTGCCACAGGCTGATAGCTTCCATGCCATGCCGCATTGAGGCAGTAATTGCTCCAAAAGGGGCCCAAACCAAGTACATATGCATTCTTATACTTTTCAGAGGTCTGATATTGTTCTATGTACAATCTTTGTTTTATTGATTGCATGTAATATTCTAATTTTCTGAGATTGTGGATTTGGGATTTTCATGAGCTGTAAGCCATCATCATCATAATTATGACAACTCATGGCTTGAACTATCTTGCTTTGTATGTAATGAGTCTATCTCATATAATGGTTCCACCTTTTAAGTTGCATTACTGAAATAAATGAACTTTTGCACGATATTCTAAATTTTTGAGTTTCACCCGTATAACACAAAGGAAGGAGTTCAGATAATCCATTTCATTCAAGACCCTCTAAAGCTGCCACAGAACTACCATATGATGACTATGAATGGCTTCCCAAAGAATTATCAAAGGCAGTTGACAAGGGGATTTCAAATAAAACTTCAAATTTCAAATAATATTAATATTATTAATATTATTTAATATTAATATTATTGTCAATAATGCTAGATCGTTCCTTCTTTCTGTTTCTTTCTCTTTCTTTCTTTCATTTTTTTTTCCTATGGCTGCCAAAAATAAACCCCACAAAGGAAGATTTAGGGTGCATCAACAGAAGTATTGATTTGATTCCCTTCTGCATTGGCAAAAACACATAGTATTACATTTAGTACTGAAAGAAATACAGAGTAGGGCAATGATCCAATGAAGGAACTAGCAGTATCTCTGAAAGAAACTGAAAGAATTGAGTATGAATAGCCTGAAGAATACAAAACTGTCAGAATACTCAAGTATCAGAAGGCATTATATAACAATGGATTTAGGTTACAGAAACTCCTTTCAATTCCAGTTGAAAGTAAGAAAAAAAAAACCTTCTTCAATGATGGTTTGAAAAATGAGACAAGTAGAGATTATAGAGATGCTTTTATTTGTATTCCTGCCATAAGCAAACTCCTTCACATGCACCACCATCTGCTGGTGATGCTTGATTAGCTTCAGAGACTAAGTAGGGCAACAGCTGATTCAGTGGTTGGTTGGGAAATTCCCACAGAATGTCAGTGCTGTAAGCTAGACTGGGAAAGAAAAAAGAAAATGTCCTTGAGGAAAGAAGTGGCAAACCTTGTCCACATTTTTGGCAAGAAAACTGCATGAATACGACCATGAAATCACCAGGAGTCATTCTAGGGCTCAAAAAAAAAAGAGCACTGAAAAGGTATTAGGTTCAATGCCCAAGTTGGCTTCTCCAATTCAATGGTTCTATTATTTCTATTATTTTTATTTCTTTCAAAAGTTGATTGTGCAGCTACTGTCCTCAGACTCAGCTCCCCCCCCCAAAAAAATATTTTCTTTCTCAACATGTATTAATAATAGAAACTACCTGGTGGATAGGTTAACTGATGAATAAAACAGAGCTGTACAAAAAGCCTATGAAAAATTAGATTTCTCTAGGATGTGCTGCTGTCCTGAAGGACAGTTTGAAGCAGTGATTAAGTCCTGCTGCTGAAGCTCAACATGCAGCAAAACCAGACTCTCTAGGCAGCAGGTATCAAGGGCATTAAAGAATTCACATGGGGAGACCAAAGCAGGATCTGGTGAGCCTTTTACCTAGAGTTCTGTCTCTCTGTAACCAGGTGAAGAAAGTAGTCTTTCTATATGTTCATCTCAGCATGTCTATAATTAGTCTCTGCAGCTTTGATTTAAGCTTTCCATTTTACACTTACATTCTGTGTGCAACACCTCTAAAAATAGATCTGCTATGGGGAAATCCCCAAACCATTGTTGAAATAAGAGAAGAGGGTACCTTTCCAGTACTGCAGCACACAGAGTCAAAGCTACAGATTTTTTTTATTTCCTACCTGTTGAGATAATTCCCGGTTAGGAGAATGAGCACATACAGGGAGACGTATAGAGAGTAGTGTTGGAATAATACACACAGAGCACACAGATACATTGTACAGTAAATGTAGGTTTTTACTTCCAGAAAGGTTTAAGCAAAGTCCAAAATAAGCAGTCCAAAAGTCATTCACAGATAAATCAGTCAGTTTTTCAATCCAGGGATAATCCAAATATCAAATTCCAGTGTCAAAAACAGTTCAGCAACAAACTTACATCAAATTCCAGTAATATCAGTCAATTAGGAAAAATGGAGCAACGACAATACTTTCCAACAGAAGGAAACAGTGATACTGAGACACACTCTCTTCTGAGACTCAGACTAAAACAGTCCAGGTTTCTGGCCACATCTTATGGCTGTTTGAGAAACCACACCCAATTGCTTGCTCTTGCATTCCCTTAAAGATATAGTACTAAAATGTTTATCCTGCTTTATTTATTTCTAACCCAAATACCTGTTAGGTGACTTATATTTCTAACACTACAAAGTAAGAGGAAGGAGAACTTGCTTTGACATTTTTTAAAAAGAGAATTTCAATTAATTAGTAGCAAACACATTGGGCTTCAATAGCCCATCTAGCCCACTTTGACCACAAGGATATCATGACACCTTGTTAACTACTATCAATAACACCTTGTTAACTACCATAATGAGATTAAAATCTATTACATCCAGATAATTCCCTTAGTCTACCAAACGAGCAACTACAGATGCTTCAACACATGGGGATAGCCCTGGAATTAAGACAGCCCTGAAATTAAGACACTAAAGGACAGTGTCCTTTAATGTTTAGTGATTTGGTTATCAGCATGGCAAGTCAACAAAAGTAAGAATAATCTCAGATTGCCTTCAAACTGTATTTGAGAATATAAGGAATTAAAATGGTGATGGTGTAAAAGTACCCTTGCAGGTACTACCAGGCCTTCTAACATATCACACCATCTTGCCTTACCATTTTATTTTATGTTTTTTTTTAATTTTTTATTGGTTTTTAAGACAAACATAGACAAACAAAACATAAAAACATCAATCCATCTTCCATATATATACATACAGTGTATCGGTTGGTTTACAAATTGTTTTGTGCTTCCATTTCGTAGTCTTCAATTACAATTGCATTGTATATATTCTCATATTTTCAATCAAATATTAAATTCATTAATATCATTGTTAATCAATCATTTGACTATACTTTTATTCATTCATGTTTTATGAAATAATCCATATTTCACTTAATTTGTTTTATGACAGTTCATATATATATTTATTATTTTCTAAGAATCTACATATTTCATTACCATGTTTTATTGTCTAACCATTGATAGAATAGATCCCAAATTTTATAAATTGTTTATCATCTTGTTCTCTGATTTCAAATGTCAATCTACTCATTTCAGCACATTCCAATATTTTCTTAATGATTTCCTCCTGTAATGGTATTTTTTCATTTTTCCAGTTTTTGGCAAATACAATTCTAGTCACTGTTAATATATTTACAATCAAATATTTCAATTCTTTACTATATATTTCAGGTAAAATTCCCAATAAAAATATCTCTGGTTTTAAGTCTATATGCTTTTTTGTCATTTTTTCTTACCACGTGTGGATTTTAGTCCAATATTTTTTGGCATCCATACAAGTCCACCACATATGGTAATATAAGCCAGGTATCTGATGACATTTCCAACATTTTTCAGATTTGTTCTTGAACATTCTTGCTATTCTTGTTGGGGGGGGGGGAATGCCACCTGTAAAACATCTTATACAAATTTTCTTTATATGCTGTTGACATTGTCATTTTATAATTTTGAGACCACAGTTTCTCTAGATCAATCCCATATCCAAAATTCTTCCCCCAAGCAATCATAATGTCAGCCTCAAAATATCCATAATATGTATAATCTGCATTCTAATTATTGCTTTTCTGCTGTTATGCTAATTTATGTCTTTCGGCTGTCATTAGCAACAGAGGGAGGGGGGAATTTGGAGGGGAAGAAGGCTGGAGGTGTTTTGCATTCCTTTGCTGGGTTAGCAAGGGGAGGGGGGATTCTTTTCTTTAACTTTCCATTTCTTGGCTAGCTTCTGTCCCTTTTTGTGCAACTGCGAACTTTTATCAAAATATGTCAAGATCAACTGACAGCAGTCTCATCACCATCTGGAGATGACCACATGATCATATTCAGAACTTTTAATTGGAAGACTCATTTGGACTTTGGGGGGTTGGAGCATTTCCATTCCTTTGTATATGTGATCTGCGTGCCAATTTCTTAGATTTGGAATTAAATCTGAAGCTTTCACTTTATTTCCCAGTAAAAGGATAACTTTGCTTTAACCATGAAGTCTGAGTATTTCTTTCTTGGGATTTGAAGAGAGCACAGACTGACACATAGTTTCTTTAACTTGTTCTTGTTCTAGTTTAATTTTTTAATAAATATCCATACAATTTTTTTAATCACCTTTTCATCAGTACCTGTCAAAATCTTATCTAAGTCAGTCAGTTTATCATAAAAACCTTCTGTTTTAGAATCTTTGTCATACCTTGAATGTATTTGTGCATATGAAAACCAATTCATCTTTATACTTTGTTCATCTAGTTTTTGCATAGATTTCAGTTCACCCTTTTCATTCAATATTTCACCATATCTAACTGTTTGCTCCTTTTTATGTATTATAGGATAAGAGAGTGCTCAATAGTCGATAGCCAGACTGGAATTTTCAAATAACATTGCCTTTTAGTCTTCTCCCAGTTTAACCACAGAGACTCCCACATATAATGTCTTCTAAAATACCCCTGTATCCTTTATAGAAAAGCATACCACCCCAATAACAGACCAAGTCCTTCTAATGTCAACAATCTAGTATTTCTTAATGTTATCCATTCCTTAACCCACATCAAATTTGTAGCTTTGTAATACAACTCCCAATTAGGCAAACCAAATCCTCCTCTTATTCTGGCATCTTGCAAAAGTTTTAACTTTATTTGCACTTTCTTACCTTGCCATATATATTTCAACACAATTTTATTTAAATCTTCAGAATAATCTTTTCCAAGCATAACTGGAATTGTTTAGAACAAATATAAAATTCTGGGTAATATATTCATCTTGATTGTTGATATTCTCCCTATTAATGACAGTTGTAAATTTTCCCATTTCACCAAATCTGGCGCTATCTGCTGCTTAAGTTTGATAGAATTATTCTCTTTTAGTGTACCACATCTTGCTGTCAAATGTATCCCCAAGTACTTGATCTTATTCGTGACCTGAATTTTTAATACATCCGCCAGTTCTTCCTGTTGTCTTGATAGCATATTCTTTGTCAAGATATTTGTTTTATCTTTATTTATTTTCAAACCAGCCACCTTTCCATATGCCTCTATCTTTTCTATTAATTTTGATGCTGTTTCTAGTGTGTCTTCTAAAATGAAAACCAGATCATCTGCAAATGCTTGCAACTTAAATTCTTCCTTTTTAATTTTCATCCCTTTTATATCCTTTTCTTCTCTAATATTTCTGTTTAACACTTCCAAGGTTAACACAAACAACAAAGGTGATAGTGGGCACCCTTGTCTTGTTCCTTTTCTTATATCAATAGAGTCTGTCAGTTCTCCCTCTCTATTACCTTTGCCATTTGGTTATGATATATAGCTTCTATTGCTTAAATATTTTTTTTTACCAAAGCCCATCTGTTCCAGCTGTAATAATATGAGTCACCAATTCACATTATCAAATGCCTTCTGTGCATCTAAAAATATCAAAGCCATTTGTTTTTCAGGGTGTGCCTCGTAGTATTCCAAAGTGTCCAAGATTGCTCTTATATTGTCTTTAATTTGTCTCTTTGGCAGAAATCCATTTTGATCAGGATGAATAAAATTATTTAAGTATTTTTTAAGTCTTTCTGCCAATATTGAAGCAAAAATTTTATAATCTGCGTTTAATAAAGAAATAGGTCTATAGTTCTTGATTTGTAATGGATCGGCTTCCTCTTTTGGGAGAAGTGTAATATAAGCTTCTGACCATGATTTGGGTATCTTCTTCTTTAGCATAACTTCATTCATAACTTCTAGCAATGGAAGGTTCAACAATTCTTGTAGTGTTTTATAAAATTCTGCCAGAAGTCCATCTGGGCCTGGTGGCTTTCCATTGTTTTGCTTCTTAAGTGCTTAAGTTAACTCCATCATTGTTATATTGCTTTCTAATATTGTTTCAATCTCTTTAGGTATCTGGGGTAGATTAGCATTCTGTTTAACTCTTTCCTCATCAATATACTCTTGTGTGTATAGTTTCCCATAATAGTCTCAAATGATTTCTTTCTTCTCTTTACTACCATAGCAAACTTGGCCTTGGTCATCTGTTAATTGCAATATTTTCCTTGATTCTTTTTCCTTTCTCAATTTATATGCTAACCATCTACCTGCTTTATTTGCATCTTCAAAACAGTTCTGTTTCGCACCTCTGATTTTCTGTGCTAGTTCTTCTTTTTCCATTAGTCCCATTTTATGTTTAATTATATCCATTTTTAACTTAATATCCTTTTTCTGTGGCATTTTCTGTAGCTCTTTTTCAAGTCCTTTATACTCATCCTCTAATGCCTTTGAGGCTAGTCTTTTCATGGTATTTCTTTTCCTTGTATAGTCTATTTCCAAGCCTCTGGCATATGCCTTCATTGTATCCCACACGTTCTGCATTGACATATCTTCTTTTTTGTTTTCTCTAAAGAAGAAAGCCAGTTCTTTCTCCATCCACTGTGTGAAGTCTTTTTCCTTTAATATAGTATTATTTAACGTCCATCTAGATCTTCTTTGTCCTTTCCATTTAATTGTCATTGGATTGTGATCTGCCCAAGTACTTGTTTCAATATTTATTTCTTGAATATTAGCTAACAATTCTGTTGACATCCATATCATATCTATTCTGGACCATGATAAATGTCTATTTGAATAGAAGGTGTATTGTTTATTCTTAGCATTTCTTTCTCTCCATGTATCTTTTAAATTTATTTCATCTATCATTTAAAAAAAAAGATTTAGGGAGAGTCTTTCTGTTTTGCTTTGTTGTTTTCTGTGCTGTATAGTCCAATTTATTATCTACAATTCCTTTAAAGTCTCCCATCCTAATTATATTAGCATAGTCCAGTTCAATTATTTTCATATGTAATTTTTTATAAAATTCTTCTTGATTGTCTTTCGAGGCATAGATTGCAATCAGGAATGTTTTCATATTATTGTCCATTATTTCCACCATTAGTAATCTTCCATCGTCATCGGTATAGATCAATTTCACTGGGATAATATCTTTAATGTATAAAACCACTCCTCTTTTCTTGCATTGTGTCAAAGAAGTAAATATTTCCCTAATTTTGGCTGTATCAGCAATTGTTCATGTTGCTTTTTAACATGTACTTCTTGTAGGCAGATTATATCAAATTTTAATTTCTCTAATTTATGGAAAGTTTTCCTTCTTTTAACAGCTGAGTTAAGTCCATTTATGTTAATTGTAATCAGTTTTTTCTCTTCCATGGTTATATTTTGTAGTTAGGTTTAGCAGCTCTCGTAGATCTTCGTTCACATTGTTCTTTGGCTTCCACCTTTCCGCCTACTGTACCTTCTTCTTTTTCAGTCACTATTTGGCAGTCCTCTTGGAATTCAATTAGTGAAATTTATTTTTCTGCCTCCTCCTCTTTCCCTCCAAAATATTCTGTATAAAATAATTCAGCTTTCTCAATTGAGTCAATTCTATGTCTCTGTTCTTGCCATGTGAACATTAAACCTTCTGGAAACAGCCATCTATAATTTACCTCTTTTTAAAGTAGAATTTTAGTCATACATCGGTATTCTCTTCTCATCTCTCTCACTCTTCTGGGTACTTGTTTCAGGACCACAATTTCTTTGTCTTTATATTTCAATGTTTTCTCCCTTGCTACTTGCAATATTTGCGTTTAAGTGGCTTTCTTTGTAAATCTGATGTGAACTTCTCTTGGTAAGCTATTTCTCATCGCATATCTTGTGAAGACTCGATAAACCTCATCTATTCCATCCATCATTTTCTCTTTAGTTATTTCCAAAGCTTCAGCCAAAATTTCTATCATTGTCTCAGCTAGGTTTGTCCCTTTTCTTCCTCTATGTTTTGGAATCTGAGATAAAATTCTGATCTATCAATATCTCCAATCTTCTTATCTCTTTGTTTATCTTCTTCTTCAATTTTTTGGAATACTTCATCATCATTTGTTGAATGTTCTCCACCTTTTCATAAGTTTTTCCTGTTCTTTGTTCAATGTTCTCTGTTCTCTTTTCAATATTCTCTGTTCTTATTTGTGTATTTTGAATTCCTTGCATAATCATCTGCAGTGTCACTTTTTCCTGTTCTTTTTCTTGGCGTAACATCGTCTGTATTGAGCGTTGTCCTCCAGATGGTGAAGAGGAAGAAGTAGAAGTTGAGGAACCAGGGGCTGTTAGTTTCCTACTCATTTTGGACAATTCAAAATCTTCAGTTCTTCTAGACCTTAATCCACTTGTGAAATAACCAATTGTAATTTCAAGTAAAAATAGTGGGAAAAAAGAAGCCTTATTATTATTAGTAGTAGTAGTATTGTTGTTGTTGTTATTGTTATTATTCAGGTTCTTGTATACCTTATTCCAATCGATTGGTTTGATAGCAATAAAAACTCAAAAATGGAAGAAAAGACCATAAACACACACAAAAAAGAAAAAATTGTTAAATCTTGGAAAAGGCAGAAAAATAGAAAATAAAAAACTAAAAAAGAGAAAAGTTCTTCAGGTTCTTCAACACCTTAATCCAATTAAAAAGTCTCAAGTATAAAAGGATGCATAAGAAAAAAAAGAAAGCCACAAAAAAACTAATATGGAAGGTAAATAGAAAATATATATATAAGGGAGAAAGAGAGAAAAAAAGAAAAGAGACTACTCCCTTAAACAAAATGGAAGGAAATCATTAATACTAAAGCTTTTCCTTTAAAATAAAATGCAAACGTAAAAATTAGACTTCAAAAACAAAAAGAAAGACAAAAACAAGTTCCAAAAGGCCAAAAAGCCAAATAGCTATTACAAAAAGTAAGCTAGCAAGGAGAGGGTTTGTTAAAGTAAGAAATAGCCCAGCTTAAAAAAAAGTAAAAAGAGCACACTGCACCTTGTTTGGTTATCCAAGGCTTTTGTTAAAATTTATAACTCTCTTCTCCAGAGTCTTATCACCTTTTTTTTCTATAAACTTCAACACCAGACTCCAACTATTGATAGAAACCCAGAAGAGCACCTGCAATAATACTCTCCCATGCTCTTCCCTCTATCTTATCAAACAGGCAATGTCCTTGAAAAGAAGTGTCAGATCTTTCTCAGCTTTGTCTGGTCAAGAAAAAAAAGAGATAGAATATTTCCAAGCCTCTAGTTGGCAGTGTTATAAAGTTTCTTCTGCTTTCACTTTCCCCCTCCTTTTCCAAACAAGATATAATAAAAATTAATTAAAAAGGGGAAAAGATATTTAAAAAGATGACTAGAAGGGAGTCTCTAGCCTAGAATATTATAAAGTCAAAGAGGAGAGAAAGAATAGGTGAATAGGTGAAAAAAAAAACCCAGTCCAGTTTCAAAATATAAAATCATGTGTAGAAAGTCCAACAATGAGAAGAAGAAAAAAGTAATATTACTTTGACTTCCTGTTTAGAATCGCTGCTTAATCACTTCTGTCAAAACTTTTACAGATTCTTTCTTTTCCTTAGGGTGTCCTTTCAAATCTTAAAGTAAAGAAACCATTCTCACCAAACCGGCACACTTTCTCTTTCCATTCTCTTTTGTTTCAGAGCTGTCCCAACTTCAGCAGCTTTAAAAGCTGCCTCTTTGCCGCTGGCAAAAAGAGCTTCTCCTGGATCTACCAGGGACTTTGCGGTGTCCCTGGGATCGACAGGATGCGCTCTTTACATTCACCATCTCTTCGTCTCTTGCCTTACAGTTTTGAGCTAGCCCATGAAAGCCATTTTACAATTTAATAATTCATTACACCAAACCAAAAGATTACAGTCCATAAAAATTAATTTAGTTTGATGTGGAAGTTAATCTGTTCCAAAAACAATCATGCAGGTGTCTCACTGTTCACCAGATAAATTCACCCAGCTTTATCTTAGGTCTGCTTAATCTTGCCACACTGAGTATAAAATCTGATCTCACAATGTCCAGCCATTCCACATTTACAGTGTTAATTTTCTTTCCCACTAGTTAATGTTCATAAATGTTACTTCATATTCATCTTGAGGGAAGATAGGACCCAAGCTTTCTCAGCACTGCAGATAACAGGAAATAGAAAGCCAATTTTATTTCCTGCCCTTTGCTTTCATCTTGCATGGAATATTAATATCACCTAAGCATTTCATTAGACCATTATGTCATTGTTATCTTGATTGGCAGTAGGTAACTATGACAATTATGTAGGCCACTATGTCTGGCTAGTGAACAAGACTGACTAAAAAATACTCACTGGCAAAAGGATACATAACTGATCTCAAATAATAAACTATTTATGACTGGAAACAATAGTTCATAAAATTAATACAGCTCTTACTAAGAAACCAGATTTTTTTCTTCTTTTCAGAAAATTAAAAACATCTTAAACTAACACAGGGTTAAAAATTATGATGAACCTGAAAACATTGGGATATAAAGGAACTAAACATTTTTGGTTATTTCCCACATTGTATATGTTCACAGCTAAATATCTCTTCAAGTGGGATTAAATCCAGCTATGAATTTGAGGTATCAAATTCTGGAGCTAAATGATGAGTTCTTTCAGGTGATGTGTCCAGATAAGATGTTGGGAATACTGTGAAAAGGAGGAGGCATTTCTTACCAGTAGAGAACTGTCTTCCAAAAACCTGTACAATAGTGAATTTGACCTTTCCTGATTTGGACATGTGATGTCTTATGCGGCTCTTAACACTTTTATCATATCACTATATTTATTCTGGTTATCTGAGTATCATGAGAGAATTCTGCAAAAGCTTCACTTGTGCTGAAGTTCTTGTGGGGGGGAGGGGAGTTCTTGTGGGGGGGGAGGGGAGATTTCATGCTAAAAGTAGTAAAACTAGTTTGGGAGTCAAGCACATTCAAAACAGCATTTACAGTGGTTCACTATAGGCATTGTGTTATTAATTGAGAGGAAGAATAAAATCAAGTTTTGAATGCAGAAGCATTCAAACTATTCAAGGACAAAATAAAAACCAAAGCCAAACCTGCTTAAGATAAATATAGTACCTTCTTGATAAATATCATACTATATTGCTTCTTGGCCTTTGGGCTAAGATCAAGTGTGTATATGTACCATATAATATGTAAATTGATTTACAGTATTGTCCCTGGATCCTTTAAAATATAGCATAATAAATCCTTACAAGCTATTTATTCTGCAACATATTATTTTTTCTCAATCCTAAATAACAGCTAGCCATAATTTTTTACTTTTACCTTGTGTAACTAAATAGCCTCTCTAAGGAGATGAATAATGTACTCCATAGAATAAATGCTTGAAGAAGCAAATGAGCAAGACAATTAGAAAAGGTGCAAATAACCTTGTATTTCACTTCAACTTGCAATTGTACAACTTACTCTTACCTCTGATTAAAACTCTTTAAAATTAATTTCCTCTCAAATTCTTTTCTTAATCATAAACACATTTCAAACATCTTGTAATGAGTCAATATTTTTGGAGGGGGGAAGTATAAGGAACTATATATGGAGCACAAGTATCTCATTAAAACAATTGAACTAGGAGCTGTGCCCTCTGTTGAACAAATACTGCCTTGGTCCTTTGATTATATTATCTCATAGAAGCATGAGATACCCAACATCAAGCAGAAAGGGTATCTCACTGAGCTATTTCAAGCATGAGTAAACCTATATATCATTAGAACTTCTGCACAATATATAGCAGAGTGGGTCATCTCCTTCCTTGAGTAATTTTGTTAGTCAAACACATAAGTATTGACCATGTCACCAGTTCCAATAAATTCTAAATCAAATAAATTCAATTCACTATAAGTTCTAAGAGGGATGTCCTAAGCTTCTCTTGAATACTGATTATTCTGATGATGGATTCCACTGTGGAGACTTCCCACTGAGCCTTAGGAATCCTTTTGTTTCTGTTTGTTTTGTCTAACCACTATTACATAAGAAAAATAAACACTGATGCTATTCACAACTTTTTTTCTCTAACTCCTAATCTGGTAGAAAAATTATTTTACTTTCCTTTTATACAACCAAGAGCAGACTACTGATTTTCAATACTAGGAACTGCAAACCCTAGGCAGTGTCTTCGTATTTTGCAACATGACAGACTATAGGGGGTGCACACCAGATGTAGGAATATAGGAACAGTCTTTCATTCCCTTCCACAGAGTTTATGTTAAATCAAAACTCACCCATTACAATCTTGGTAGCAGATCTTGGTTTCAGTAAGGAATGGCATTTTATTTCAAAATACCAGCTTCGGAGAAAAACTTGTCAATCTTTCTTGTATCAGTGGACTCTCATCTTCAACACTACAACATTCTAATTGGTTGCTTTTTAAATCAAGACATAAACTAGTGCATAGATAGGGAGCAATAGCAAATATTTCAGGGTCTTCATCCCTGTTTGTTCCCCATTCAATCATCCTTCTGTTTATAGGATGAAGGAGAAAACAGGGGCAATGTAAAAAGGGAAATGTAGGAGTGGTATGAATGTCTAAGGAAATCAACTCAGGATGCCAAACCTGTTATCACAACAGGTAAAAATCAGTATGATGGGCCATAATTTAAATATCTACTTGTGATCGATTACATTTGATTAAATATATTAAATTTGAAGTTGGTTCTAAAATTCTAAAGTATTCCTAATGCAGCTATGGAATTTCTCATTGGGAGGAGGGAGTAGAAGGATTGTAGCAAAATTCTTTATTAATGTTTTTAGCTGTAATCCCCTTTGGGGGGGGAAAACCCAAGATATAATATAAGTTTGTGTATATTTATAATCTTTCTCCTTAATTGGTTTATTGATCATCTGATAAAGTGACCTGTTCCTGAAATGTTTATGTACTGATAAAATTGGTTAGTGTCAGATGGTGCTCCATTTAAAATCCAAGAAAAAAAAATACTTAGACTCCATTAATTAGAGAAAAGATATCTTTTACTGGAAGTCAAGTGATAGCAACAAAAGAATTCTGAATCTGAGAAAATGAGCACATAAATCACATATACAAAGTGATGGCAACATTCCTACCCCCAATAGTTCAATGCACTCATCCAATTAAAAGTTGTGTATAGCATCAAGTGGGCATCTCCGGGTGATGAGGCCTCTGTCCATTGACCTTGACATATTTTGATAAAGAGTTGTGGCTGTGCATAGCATAGGATAGAAGCCTAAGCAAGAATCTTCCCCCCCTCCCAACTTATATAGTTCTGTTTTGTGACACCTCCAGCTCGCTTCCCACAACCATGTCCCCCCTCTTCCCCCGTTACTTATGACAGCTGAAAGATGCAAAGCAAAGTAAGAAAATCTTGAAGGCTGACAGTTTTTTAAAACTGTGTTTTTCTTAAGTAATATGTAAATTGATACTATGTGAAATGTATTGTCTTGGTTCTTAAATTGAAAATGCAATCCAAAATAAATAATTTTATAACCTCTACTTTTGTTGATAATAATGACTTATGAACAACTCAAAATTACCATGAAAGAAACAAATACTTATCTGCACAGATTCACCAAATGATCCATTTTAACTGAATTCTAGAGAAAATATATGAGTAAATGTTGATTTTGAATATTGAAAAAAGTGAAAAGCATGTGCTTTCAGTTGATGTAAAGGCCATGATAACATATCCCTTTCAAAAATGGCATAATGTTCTTTAAAAAGTAATGTTTGTTGTTAGATCTGTGGTGGATCGGTTCGACAGAGACGCAAGACCATTCAAGTGATTTCAGCTCTTTATTATGAATAGAGAATAGTCTGGGAATGCGAGCTGTGGCAGCCCTTCATATAGGGCTAACTCGCGGCTCGGTGGCCAATGGCAGCACTTTGAATCTCCCGCGATCGGCACAGCCAATCGCGGAAGATTCCTAGTGCTCCAATCATGGGCGAGCCTTTGACCAATCAGGTTTCCGCCTGTCCGGACCAATCAGTTGCGAGGGTTTCGGAGTATGCTAATATCGTACACCCCTCCCCTCTTGGTTTTGTCGGTGTGTAGTGATGTAGTCATGTAGGTAGGCGGGACTTCGCACCTGCCTACTTGACCTGCGCGGTTCAGTTCTGGTGTGGTCATTGACCGGTTCAGATGCCTTCTCTGACGCTCCAGTTCCTTGGGATGGAACTGCCTGGAATGTTGAGCTGGGCCTTTCTTGGTAGCTTCCTCCCGGTCTACCGGGGCTGGTTGAGCTGCCGCTTCTGCTCCCGTCAGGTTTGTCCTGGCCGGGTGAGCTGGTTTGGCTGCTCCTTCCAGGTGAAGATTCCGGGGTTTTGTGTTCCATTGGTCCTGCGTCTACAGGTGAGTAGCATCGGTTTATTGTTTTATCTATTCTTGGTGGGGGGGTGTTCTGCTTGCGTTAGTTGGTTCCCTTCAGTTCTTTCTCTATCGCTTGCCAATTCCCCCCCCCTTCTAGTTTCTTGTTCGGGTGCCTGGCTGGTGGTGACGGCTATTCTTGACCTAAGTTGGTTTATGTGCTGTTTCCAGTTTTTCCCATCGCTTGTTTCCAGTCGGTATGATAGGGGCCCGGTTATCTGGGTGATTGCTGGCACCCAGAGTGGTTCCCTGTGAGGTTTTTGGCATATACTAGGTCCCCTACATTAAATTTTCTGTGTTTGCTGGAGGAGCCTGGGGGTTTGTCTGGGTTATATGTTGGGTGCATTCTGTCTTGTGTTGAGCGTAGTTTCCTGCCCATCATTAGTTCCGCCGGGCTTTTATTTGTGGTTGCGCTAGGTGTAATGTGTTGAATGAGGAGCATTTTATTGATTTTGTCCTGTATATTGGTTGTTTCTATTTTTTAGATGGCTTTCTTGGTGTATTGGACCATGCGTTCCGCCCGCCCGTTCGCCGCCGGGTTTGCTAGTGTGGTTAATGCATGGCGTATCCCTTGGCCTGCCAGAAATTGTTCAAATGCTAGTGCGGTGAACTGGGGGCCATTGTCCGACACTATTACATCTGGCAGGCCGTGCGTAGTGAAAAGTTTACTCAGTTTCCTTATCACCGCCTCCATTGTGGTTGACTTCATGGTGCTTAACTCCAACCAGTTGGAGTAAGCATCTACTGTGATAAGGTACATATGTCCCTTGGTTGGCCCCGCGAAATCTATATGAATCCTAGACCACGGACCTCTTGGTTTTTCCCATTCTTGGGTTGGGGCAGCAGGAGGATTGGATCTGGATTCTTAGCATTGTTTACATTTGGCAACCCCGGTTTCGATCTGTTTACCCATTCCTGGCCACCATGCGTAGCTCCTGGCCAGGCTTTTCATCTTAACCATCCCCGGGTGCCCCTCATGCAACATTCCCAATACCTTTTCCTGTAATTTTTCAGGAATTACCACTCTGTCCCCCCAGAGTATACAGCCCTTTTTGGTAAAGAGTTCAGTCTGTCTGTTCCGGAAGGGTCTGAATAGTTCGTCTATGTCCCCTTCCGGCCACCCTTTTCCCACCCAGCTCAAGATTCGCGCCAGCCGTTTGTCTTTATTTGTTTCTCTGGCAATGTCTGGCGTGGTCATGAGTGGGTTGGATATTGTCTCTATTTGAAGTACCTCTGTTGTGGATGCCGGGTCATCTTCCCAGTCTGGTAGGGATGACCGGCTCAGGGTATCTGCATGGGCGATGTCCTTGCCGGGTCAGTGTATCAGCTGGTAATTGTATGCTGCTAGGAATTCGGACCACCTTGTCATTCTTGGCGATAGAATGTTCGGTGTGGCCCTGTTACCCGCCAGGATTCCTAGCAGCGGCTTGTAGTCCATGATGATTGTAAAAGTCCTACCGTAAAGGTACTCGTGAAATTTCTTGATGCCGGTGACGACTGCTAGGGCCTCTTTGTTGAACTGGCTGTAGTTCTGCTCTGGCTTTGAAAGTGTCCTTGACGAGAAAGCGATGGGTGCTTCCCTCCCGCCTGGTAGCTGGTGGCTGAGGATGGTGCCGATTCCAAATGGCAACGCGTCACAAGTTACCGTCAATGGCAGGGTCTCGCTGTACTGGATTAGTACCACGTCGGATGTTAGCAGGTTCTTTGTGTTGTTGAAGGCGCTCTCCTCTCATGCTCCCCAGGTCCAGGTGGCTGTTTTATCTAACAGCCTATGCAGCGGTTCCGCCACGGTCACCTTTTGAGGTAGGAAGACATTGTAAAAATTTAACAGTCCCAAGAAAGCCTGTAATTCCGTTTTGTTCTTTGGTCGCGGTGCTTCCCTTATGGCTCTCAGTTTCTTTTCTGTGGGGTGAATCCCTTGTTTGTCTTGGAGGTACCCCAGAAATTCGACCCTTTCGGCCCGTAGCTGGCACTTCCCTTTCTTGACTTTAAGTCCCGAGTCTCTGAATTTCTGCAGTACCTCCCTCAACCTGGCTTCTAGTTGTTTCTCATTTTTCGCAGCCACCAAGACATTGTCGAAGTAGGGCACAACCCCTTCTATTCCCTGGAGGAGTCTTTCCATAAGGCTTTGGAAGACCCTGGGTGCCACGCTGACTCCAAATTGGAGCCGGTTGCAGCGGAAAGCCCTTCGGTGCGTTACAGTGGTTTGGGCTTCTGCTGTTGTGGCGTCGACCGGCAGTTGCTGGTAGGCTTGTGCCAGGTCGAGCTTTGCGAAGATCCAGCCTCCCCCCAGTGAGTGGAGAAGATGCTGGACTACTGGGACAGGGTATGCGCTTTGTTGGAGTGCGTGGTTTAGGGTGGCCTTGTAGTCACCACAAATTCTCACTGACCCATCTGGCTTGATGGGGGTGACAATTGGGGTCTCCCACCGGGCATGATCGATCGGTTCCAACACCCCTTGCGCGATGAGCTTGTCAAGCTGCTCATCGATCTTGGGCTTGAGTGCAAATGGCACTCGCCTGGGCTTAAGGCGGATTGGCGCGATACTCGGGTCTATGTTAAATGAGATAGGGGACCCCCGGTACTTGCCTAGGCTGTCATCGAAGACTTCCTGGAAATCCCTCACGAACGCAGCTTCCCAGTCCGCCTCTCCGATGTGGTGTATGCCGGTTACTTCAATGCCCAGGGGTGCGAACCACTGCAGTCCCAACAGGCTCAGGCAATCTCGGTCGACGATCGTCGGGGGTAGCACTTCTGTGTGGCCCTTGAAGGTGACCTTAAAATGGCCCCTGCTGGCTACAGGGATTCAGTTCCCCTGATAGTCCTTGAGGGTTAGTGTTTGGTCCTCCAGTTCATGGCGGCGGATGGCGGGAACCAGACACTTGAGTGTGTGCCAGGAGACCATTGAGAGGTAGGATCCGGAGGACACATCCATTTCGCATGGTTGGTCTTCTATTCCCACCGTCACGTATACTTCCCTGGCATCTCTTTTGGAGGAGTGGCCGATGACGACGGTTTGGTGTGTCTCCTCCCTTTGTCTTGTCTCCTGGAGTCGCCTGTTCCGACCTTCTCGGCTCCATCGATTCTCCGTCTGGCAATCGCGGTTTCTGGTGGGGGTGCTCTCTCTCTGTCGAGGGCTGCCTTCTCGTCGTCGTGAGCTGTAGTGTCTTTTGTTCTGGCATACCTTGGCGATGTGCCCCCATTTCTCGCAATGCCGGCAAATGGCATCGAGAAAATGGCAGTCCGCCCAGGGGTGATCGCCGCCACAGCCAGCACACTGGCACCTCGACTTATGACCTCGTGGCCCCCGTGGTTCCCACGCTGATTGGAGGCGGTGGATTTCCTCGTCCTTGGTTTCTGAGAAGGAGTCAATGTCGCTGTGGTGCATGATTGTGTCTTGATGGTCAGTTTCTGGTCTCTTTTGGGGGTTTGATGTTTTTTCTCTGGACGTCGGTCGTGGCATGATGCTCGATTGCCGCATCCGAGCTGCTGATTTCTTAGCCGCCTCAGCTACTACAGCCTCGGTGAGGGCATCGGTGAGGGAGATTTTTCTCTTTGCCATGATGCAGCTCTGGAGGACAGGGTCTTGGAGTCCTAAGACGACACGGTCTCGCAGTGCCTCATCCAGGTTAGCAAACTCGCACAGACCGCCCAGGTCTCGTAGTGCCGCTATGAAGTCGCCAAGCCCCTCGCCCTCGCATTGATCCCACCTGTAGAACTCGTGCCGCCGGATAAGGATGGGCATGACGGGGGCGTAGTGGTTCCGCAGCAGGAGCTCGAGATTGCCCCACTCCATCATCTTGACATCTTCTGGTTTGGCCAGGGCTTTGGCCATTTTTAACACTGCGGACCCGCAGTGTGTGAGAAACACGGCTCGTTTCTTGTGGCCGTTGGCATCTTTAAGATTGCTACTCTCGAGGAACATCTGGAACCTATTGGTGTAGGATTCCCAGTCCTTGGTAGCAGGGTTGAAGGGAGCGGGTGATGAGTTGATTCCGGCCATTCTGCTTGCTGCTGCGTGCCACCTCGCCACGTGCTGGATGGTCTCCTTGTCTCACGATCCCACCTTCATTGCCAGTGTTAGATCTGCGGTGGATCGGTTCGACAGAGACGCGAGACCATTCAAGTGATTTCAGCTCTTTATTATGAATAGAGAATAGTCTGGGAATGCGAGCCGCGGCAGCCCTTCATAAAGGGCTGGCTCGTGGCTCGGCGGCCAATGGCAGCACTTTGAATCTCCCGCGATCGGCACAGCCAATCATGGTAGATTCCTAGTGCTCCAATCATGGCCGAGCCTTCGACCAATCAGGTTTTCACCTGTCCGGACCAATCGGTTGCGAGGGTTTCGGAGTATGCTAATATTGTACATTTGTAACACTGGAAGCATTACTGAGGACACCTGAATAAACTAGTAGGGAGCCAATCTTAATAAGTTAAACAATTAACCTTGGAGAACACCTGCCTCTCAGATCAGCTAAATTAATCATTCCTGTCACATTTAACAGCACCATCCACCGAGAAATTCTGATAAAGATAAAAGGTTCAACCCTAGGTCAGAATCTACATCTGGCTATATTTTTCATGTTCAATTCCAACTATAAAAACCTAAATATTTACCAAAGACAAGGTGGAAAGTACTGGTCCTAATTTTTATTGAGCTCAGGGTGGGTAACCTGCAATGCTAAAACTAATTTCAGCCTTTTTACTTTAGTCCTGAAGTTCCACTAATTTCCAAATTTATACCAACTTTCAGTGACATGCACTCTATAAATACTTACCTGATTGCCCCATGTTGTATCTCAAGATGGAGAATATATGAAAACCTTAGCATAAACCTAAAGCAGGTTTAATTTAGTCAATAAAAAGACAATCTTTCAAGCCCTCCAAAAGAGAATCCCAGGCTATGAATAACTGAAGTATAGCTTCCCCCACATTATATCATCACTGCTCGCTGCAGCCTTTTGTTTCCTCCATAAAGCTGCCTGACCTCCAGCCCCCAAAACATATAAAAGATAAAATCGCCTCTGACCTGAGTTGAGCTTTCACACCTGGTGACTCTGTGGATACCTTTATGTAGTTTTCTTAGTAATGACAGAGAAGTAGTTTGTCATGGTTTTTTCTCAAGATTGTTTTCAACTTATAAAACTATCGTACAATGTTGAGATTTTCCATCTGAATATTAACCACACCAGAGGTGGTATTGAGTAGGTTCTGAGCAGTTCTGGAGAACCGGTAGCAGAAATTTTGAGTAGTTCAGAGAACCGGCAAATACCACCTTTGACTTCCCCTGCTACACCCACCAAGCCACGCCCAAAGAACTGGTAGTAAAAAAAAATTAAATCCTACCACTGAACCACACCCCACACTGGTTGCTTTTTGAGAACAGCTAAATCAAATTGCTGCTGCTTTGCATATAAGAAACTAATCCAACTGACTTGCATCACCATTAGAAAAATGTCATCAGACAAATATTTAAAAGTTCACTAGAAAAAAAATTTAAACGCATGTTTTTCTGTCTGAACATTTTTTCATGCCATGGTCTGGGTTACAAAACAGTATAGTCTATCATTAAATATTACCACATTATTTATCTAGTTTTAAAAAATATAATCCTAATTGTTTCCAATGTCTGGTTTAATCATTTTTACAAGCAACGTATGTGTTATCATATGTTCCAATGAGATAGGTCTTGCACTCTAAGTATCACATTATTATTGTTAAGTTTGAGCATGGGTGAGAAAGAATGGAGACAAGTTTCTGAACAGTGAACTTCAGCTCTTTATTTACATCGTGACTTGCTCATTTAACAGCAGTAAAACCCGCCTTATATAGGCAAACCTTGTAACGTTTAACCAATAACAAGCTAGGAACGCTAGCTTTTATAACCAATAAGAACTCTCTGTTAAGGGCCAATCGGATTCCCCGGAACGGGCCAATCCGGTCCGGCTGCTTAACAGCCAATCAGAAGTGCAGGGCCAGAACCCTGCACTTACTCCAAGCTCACATTTTATTAATCATATTGCATACACAACACCCCTTCCCCCTGGCTTCTTAGTTCAGGGCGCAGTTACATAGTCCCTTAAATAGGACAGTTGTCTTTTTAGTCTCTTTGATTTTCGTTGTATCAGCTGGTTGCAATCCTGCTGAGGTAGATCATTGTCTGGCAGTGGGGCTGCCTCCGGTTCAGAGTTCACTTCTACGTCGTTGCCCACATTTTCCGCAATTCCCTGAGGTGCAAACGTTTCTCCCTCCGGTTCCGCTTCCTGAGTTTCTATTAAATCGTCGTTTCCTTCGAACGGGTTTCCTTGGGCTTCATCTTCTTCCGCACCTCCCCCCCCCTCAGTTTGGTCATAGGGGAGTTGCGGACTGGCCACTGCAAGCCGCGACAGTAATTGGTCGATATGCCATTTCCAAAGTTTATCGTCAAGGCATTGCACAAGGTAGGATCTGGGGCCAGTTACACGTACTACTGTCGCTTCCACCCACAACGGGTCGCCCGATAGGTTTTTTTGCATAAACCAGGTCTCCTACCTGGAAGGTGCGACAGCAGCCGCTGGATCCTAGTGGTTTCTCCAGTTCATAAGCAGGGTGCAACCGGTCAAGGTGGGAGCGGAGCTTTCGCCCCATTAGCAGTTCAGCGGGAGTTTTGTTGGTGACGCTATGTGGGGTGATGTGTTGCAAGAAAAGGATTTGGTTGACCTTGTCGTCAATGTTGTCGTAGTCTACCTTTTGCAAGGTTTTCTTCACAAATTGGACCATGCGTTCTGCTCGGCCATTGGTCACAGGGTACGCAGGCAAGGTGAGTGCATGGCGGATGCCGTGGTCAGCGAGGTACTGCTCAAACGCTAGTGTAGTAAATTGTGGGCCGTTATCAGATACCAGGACATCTGGTAATCCGTGGGTTGCAAAAAGCCTGTTTAGAATCTTGATGACTGCCTCGGAGGTCGTAGTCGTCATGCGATGAATTTTGAGCCAATTGAAGTAGGCATCGACGGTAAGCAGGAAGGTGTGGCCCTTGGTTGGCCCCGCGAAGTCCAGGTGAATTCAGGACCAGGGTCCACGTGGTGTCTCCCATTCAGTAGGCATGGCTTTTGGTGGGGCGTTGCTGACTTCTTGGCATTTGGGACAAGCTTTAACCCACTGTTCGATTTGCTTGTCAATGCCCGGCCACCATGCGTAGCTTCGCGCAAGGGCTTTCATTCGCACGATGCCGGGGTGGCCATCGTGCAAAGTTCTCAGCAGCACTTTTCGGAGCCGTTCTGGGATAACGACTCTATCACCCCAGATGACACAGCCTTTCTGGGAGAAGAGTTCGGTCTGTCGAGACTTGAATGGTGTGAAATCATATGATAACTGCTCCAATGGCCATCCGCGTTCTACCCAGCCTAGGACTCGTGCTAGGGTGTGGTCGCATTTGGTTTCTCTCACGATATCTTGGGCGGTCAGTGATGGCGAGTTGAGTGCCTCGATTTGCAACGTGGTTACCGTTGGTGCCAGATCATCGAGAGTCTCTGGAAGCGGTGCTCGGCTCAATGCATCGGCGTGGGGAATGGTTTTCCCCAGGCGGTATTGAAGCCGATAGTTATAAGCAGCTAAGATTTCTGACCATCGGCTCATCCTAGGGGATAATATGTAGAGAGTCGGCTTATCTCCGGCTATTATCCCCAACAAAGGCTTGTGGTCAGTCACAACAGTAAAAACCCTCCCATACACGTATTCGTGAAATCTTTTCACAGCTGAGACAATTGCAAGGGCTTCTTTATCAATTTGTCCATAGTTCCGCTCCATTTTTGAAAGAGTCTTTAAAAAATATGCAACAGGGGCTTCGTTCCAATTTGGCAGTACGTGGCTCAAAATGGCGCCCACCCCGAAAGGCGATGCATTAACAGGTTATAACTAACGGCAAACTCTTGTTATACTGCATGAGTACAGAGTCAGAAGTGAGCAGTTTTTTAACATTTCAGAACGCCTGTTCTTCACGATAACCCCATAACCAATTTGCTTTTTTATCTAACAATCGGTGTAATGGTTCAGCGACAGTTGCTTTGTGCGGTAAAAATACATTATAAAAATTGATGAGGCCTAGGAACGCCTGGAGATCGGCCTTGTTTCGTGGCCTGGGAGCGTTTTTGATCGCTTTTAATTTACTTTCGGTAGGGTGAATGCCCTGGCTATCAATCAGGTACTCTAAAAACTCAACACTGTCAGTACACAATTTACATTTGTTTTTTTTAACCTTAAGACCGGCCTCTTGGAATTTTCTTAGGACTAATTTTAACTGGTCCTGTAAGATTTTTTTTGTAGGGGCTGCAATTAATACATCGTCAAAATAGGGGACCATGCCCTTAATCCCTTGCAATAACCTTTCCATAAGGCTCTGAAAAATTCCCGGGACTACACTTACTCCGAATTGCAGCCGGGTACATTTAAAGGCACCTCGGTGCATCACAATAGTTTGGGCCTGTGCCGTTTTTTCATCTACTGGTAATTGCTGATATGCCTGAGCTAAATCCAATTTAGCGAAAACTTTCCCGCCCCCCCAGGGAATGGAGGAGGTGCTGCACCATCGGAACTGGATACGCGTTCTGCTGCAGGGCGTGGTTCAAAGTGGCCTGGTAGTCCCCACAAATTCAGATTGACCCATCTGGCTTAATGGGTGTTACAATAGGGGTTTCCCACGGGGAGTGATCGATGGGCTCCAACACCCCCTGAGCTATCAGTTTGTCGAGTTGTTCGTCGATTTTAGATTTTAAGGCAAACGGAACTAGATGGGGCTTTAGGCGAATGTGAGCTATATTTGGATCTAAGCTGAATGAGATCGGGGTCCCCTTGTACTCGCCTAAGCTGTCCGCGAAGACATCCCTGAAC
This sequence comes from Hydrophis major, assembly GCA_033807585.1. Classification (NCBI taxonomy): domain Eukaryota; kingdom Metazoa; phylum Chordata; class Lepidosauria; order Squamata; family Elapidae; genus Hydrophis; species Hydrophis major. The sequence continues at coordinate 315,757,521 of CM066329.1, forward strand.
TCATAGATAAGGTCTTCCTCCCAGTCACAGCCACCGACTTGGTTTACGCCGGCCACTTCAATGCCGAGTGGCGTGAACCATTGGAGGCCCAGTAGGCTAGGCCTATCTCTATCGATGAGCGTTAAAGGTAAGTACGCTGTGTGCTTCTTGAAGGAGACTCGGACTCTACAGGACCCGATGACGGGAATTCGATTCCTCTGGTATTCCTTGAGGATAAGGCGTTGGAAACAGAGATCTTGGCGTTGAATTGTGGGGATGAGTTGCTTGAGTGTCTTCCAAGACACCATCGAGAGGGACGATCCTGAGTCGACCTCCATGTGGCAAGGCTGGTTCTCAATGGCTACCGTGACTCAGATTTTCTTAGTGTCCAAGGCTGAGGAGTGACCGATAGTGATAGTATGGTGAGCCTCTTCTCTCTGCAAAGCTTGCTTTCTGTAGGAGTGGTTTACTGGCTCTCGCCTTACAGGACGGTTTCCTGTCGGTTGGCGATAGTTAGCCCCTTTTGAGGCCTGGCTGGGTCCTGGCAAGCTGCGGCAGACCCGTCCGATGTGGCTTTGTTTTCCGCACTCATGGCAGAGTGCGTTGCGGAATTTGCATTCGGACCTGGCATGGTTGGCTCCACAGCCAGTGCAAGGGCATACAGGCTTCGGGTAGTGGTCCCGGTCAGACCGCAGTCGATGGACCCCCTCTTCGTCGCTGTCTGACAACGAAGAGAAGTCTTCGTGGTGCATTGTCGCAAGCTGTCCTTCCGACTTGGATAAAATGTCGCTTGTCGGTGGAGGTACCGGAACACGGTTTCGGCGTATTTGTGCAGCCGACTTCTTGGTTGCTTCCGCTGCGGTAGCATCGGCGATGGCGTCGGCAAGGCTGATGTCGCCTTTCGCCATCAGCTTGCTTTGGACGCCGGGTGCATCCAGTCCCAGAACTATGCGATCTCTTAGTGCTTCTTCTAGATCGGTGAATCTGCAGAGGCCTTCCAAATTTTGGAGGTCTGCTATGAAGTCGGCCACGCTTTCTCCCTTTCGCTGGCTTCTTTGATAAAACTCGTGACGTCTCATGAGCGTAGGCACAGTTGGGGTGTAGTGGTCTCGCAGGATAGGTTCGAGGTCGTCCCAATCCATGGCCTTCACTTCTCGGGGTTTGGCTAGTGCTTTAGCCATCTTAAATACGGTTGGACCGCAATGCGTTAGGAACACCGCCCGTTTCTTCCCAGCTGTGGTGTCCTTTAAGTTGTTCGTCTCTAGGAACATTTGGAAATGATCCATGTAGGACTCCCAGTCCTCTTGTGTTGGATCGAACGGAGCGGGTGGTACGATGCCACCGGACATGGTTCCGTTGTTGGCATCGTCTGTCACATGCTCAGTGTTCTTCGAAGTTTCGTTGGTTCAGATGTCTCCAAATCCTACCTTTGTTGCCAGTGTTAAGTTTGAGCATTGGCAAGAAAGAATGGAGACAAGTTTCTGAACGGTGAACTTCAGCTCTTTATTTACATCGTGACTTGCTTGCTTTTTTAACAGCAGTAAAACCCGCCTTATATAGGCAAACCTTGTAACATTTAACCAATAACAAGCTAGGAACGCTAGCTTTTATAACCAATAAGAACTCTCTGTTAAGGGCCAATCAGATTCCCCGGAACGGGCCAATCCGGTCCGGCCGCTTAACAGCCAATCAGAAGTGCAGGGCCAGAACCCTGCACTTACTCCAAGCTCACACTTTATTAATCATATTGCATACACAACAATTATTAATGGAAGAAGTATAGGGTACCTATTACATGCAGATCAACGAAGACATTACAGTTTGCCTTCTGGACTGCAAATTAGACTCAGGAATTTTTTCAAATCAGTGGAAATTAAGAAACTTGGAAGGTGTCTATTCATAGTATCTAATATCTTCTGGAAATGCCAACAGAAATATTTCTGTGCATATTCTAGTTTTACTACTTGAAGAGTCAATAGCAGCAGCACCAAGCATTCCCAGTGAGCCAACATGAAATATATAGGTAATAAAGAATGCTAGAACAAGTGAAGAGGGGATTATATTTGTTTAATACCCAGCTACACAATATAATATCTATAAATGCAAATTTTCTTATGGATGCATACATTATCTCCAGAAATCAAGCTCACCTAGGAAGAATTTGAATTGTACTAAAATCAATCTTCAGATAAGCATGAACTCCAATATTTACCAAGATTCCATGGGCATATTTAATAATCTTTATATTTAGGCCAGAAAAGTGCTCTGAAGTCACTTATTGCAAATGAAGCTAAAATAAAAGTCCATCTGATCTGAACATATGAAAGTTGTAATTTACATTTTGATAAAGTTTGCAGGATGCTTCCACTAAAACAAAACTTTTAATATCCCACAAATCTCCAGTCAGAGGTGGTATTTGCTGGTTCACCAAACTACTCAAAATTTCCGCTACCGGTTCTTCAGATCTGATCAGAATCTACTGAATACCAGCTCTGCATTGCAGGCACAACTTAATAAGCTTGTTTTGAAGCTTTACTTTGATTTGTTTGTGGCTTAGCATGTTCAGTAAAGTTGTTAAGTATAATAACATATAATGAAAATGGTGACAGAGACAATGATCAAAACACTATTTTTTCCTCTAAAGGAAACTTCTCCCCTAAAATTGAGCCTGTTGTTGAAAATCATTTATGTATGGAGAAGAAGGGACTGCCCTCCTTAAATCTTTTTTTCAGATTCAATGTTTCATTAGCTTGGCACATTGTTTTTCTATCAAATATGACACCAGCTGCCACCAAATACCAGCCAGCATTGAAAACAGACCTTCTTTTCTGAAAATTATTGAGAAAAACATTTGAATGCCACAATGACTTATCACAATGACAGGTAAAAACTAGTCTGACCAGATGGGCCATAATTTAAATATCTACTTGTGATCAAAACTAACTAAGGGTGAAGCAACAAAATTAAAAATTACATGGGTAACACTTGTTTATGGCATAAATTGCCCTGTGGCATAAATTGTGGCATAAATTGCATGTTCATTAATGAATTCATAATTTGGCAAGGAGAGGGTTGTTACCATCAGGATTCTGGCCACATCTGTGCAGTGATGTCTAAACACACAGATTTGGGTAACAAGAAATAATATTTGCTTTGTTACTCCAGATATGAGTATAGTAGCTTCTATGATAAACAAGGGCAAGGGAAGTATATTGTATGGAGATAAGGGATTAGAGATACTAATGGTTGTTAAGGGATTTGAAGCTAGAGCACAGTAAATCAGTACTTTATTACTGGTCGTGTATTCCCACATAGTAGCCATTTTGTGTAATAGTATGCTCTCCAATAAACATTTTGATAGAAAACTCCAAAATGTAAAAATTCCAGATTTGCCCACCATCAAAAAAGTTGGAAACCACCAAAATCTATTAGATAGAAGTATCTTGGTTCTACTATTCCTCATTTTATATTTATAGTATCCCTATCCAGTGGATTGACATGAGAGAGACTTCAAATCATCCATGAAACTTTTGTTTGAATCTGAGGTTCCACTCTTTTAGTCCAACATAAACCATTATCACACTGGTTGCAATGTTCTGATGTAGTACAACACAATAACAGTATTTATGAAAGCTTCACAGTTAGCATAAAGTTAGGGTCATCTTGATAGCTTTCATGTAACACATAAAGATTTAATCAGATCAGAAATAAACAACATGGTAGGCTTGACAAATCTTTTTAAGGAGTTAGTGAATTCTTGGAATGAAGCCTGGTTGCTTTCAATATATTGTATGAATAAAATATCTCATAGTTTGTCTAATACTATAATGGCTCTGTTGGATCCCAGTTCAGAGGAGGAAGAGCATGACATGATCCCCTCAGAAAAAATGGAGAGTCCAGGGCCTGGGGATGAGGCAGTCCCAGGGTTGTCCAGCAGTGGGGCCAGCCAACCAGATGGAGAGCCATCTGCAGAAGAATATAAGCTGCAGAGGGCCAGCAGAAATGACAGGCTGTAGACCCCATCTGTCAAGGAAAAGCTACATCTCCCGCTCAATTTGTGGGCACAGAAAGAGGAGCAGAGGGAAGCACAGAGAAGGTTGGTGAGATTGCTTGTGAGGAAGTAGTCCTGCCTTGCCTAACAAGGAACACCTGGGGAAGGGTGATTTATTCAGACACTGGGGGGGAGGGTGTATTTATTGAGAACATCTATTTGCTTTGGTGTGCACCTTCCTGACTTTCATGGACTCTGTTTCTTGAACCTTGGGCTATATTTTGAAACTGTGAATCTCATACTTGTGCATTTAAGAATTGCTTTCTGCCTTTAGAATGTTGAACTGTGCTTTGGCTTTTGGAACCTTGGACTCTGTTTTGCAGATTGGGATTGTGTGAGCAATCTTGGGTCAGCTCGACCCTAGTTTGTGGGACTGGGTGGTTCTGGCAGAGGTGGACTATGGACAGGGAAAGGGGAATGGATCTTTACCAGCTCCATTGGTGAATTGTTGGAAGCTGTCTAAATGAGTAATAAACTGACTTTAATACCTACCTTGCCAGCAGAACAAATAGTCAGCCAGGAGTAATAAGCGTTAGGAGAGAATGAGCAGTATATTCAAATGTGATGCATTAAATATCATAATCACCATTAATTTCAATGGATGGATAGATATGCAAAAAAATTGAAGACATGTTTTCTTCAACCTTCAAATGATAAAAAGAAACTTCTTTTTGTAAACAATTTTGGCAGTGACAATAGTGACAGGAAGAAAATGTTCGTCACAGTTGTTCTGGCTCTCAAAGGAAAAAAAAAGGCCATCAACTGTAGCTCTGTGGAGAATTGCTGCATTGGCAAAAGCTTGTCATAAAACTGAATTTCATGACGGGCATTTACTATCATAAAACACAGTTTACTGTGTTACCGCAAACCATGATAGAATTATAGATCAGTAATAAAAGAATTTGCCCTCATTCCTCAGAGAAAATCTTATAGGACAAGATTTGCAGCTAAAGAAAGAGAGAGTATAAATCAATAAGAGATGTATCCGTAATCTGATGGACATGTGCATAAATCTTAAAATTCAATAAGTGCTGCAGGAGTAGCCTGTGTCATAAAGCACGGGCTCCCAAACAGGTGCTCCAATAAATAAAACACTTCCATATTGAACTGTCATTGCCCTGCACTGCTATTTTGATCAGCAATTCCTTGTTATCAAGCCATCCATGCTGAGCAGCTTTGTGAGGGAGAACAGCAAAAGTACCTACTACAGAGCTCCAACTAGCTTGCCCAGTTTTGAATCAGCAGCAGACCTGCTTGATTGAAAGGTACTTAACTGACTGGGGAACTGAGTCAATTTACTTTCGGCTGTATGCCAGCTTATTTGAAGCTAGAGCACAGCTAATTTTCCCTTTGGATTATTGCAGCCCTGCATCACTTGTTGGCCATCTGCTTCCCCACTGATGGGGATTTTTGCTTCACTCTGATTCTTTGCTCCTTGAATTAGTCCCCATTATTCTGTTCTTTACCTAACAAAGTATTTAAACCTCTTGGTCATGTTCATCTTCTTTGCAGGTGAATATTGTTTAAACCAGTGTTTTTCAAACATGGAGCATTAAAATTTAAAAATGCTGCTTGAAAAATGCTGTGAATTGAAGTCCGCACATCTTAAAGTTGTCATATTTGAAAATCAGTGGTTTAAAATATTATCTCCTCCATTCCAATCGATACCAAACTATGCAAGGATGATTGTAATTGATGGAGAAGAAAAATACTACTAGGAAAATGACTGACATGCCATTATTTCACCTTAATAGTTTTCAAGGTACTTTAAAATGCAGGAATAATGATGACTTTATAGCCCAAAGCTATTCTTGATATCACTAATTTATCACTAATTTAGATATTTGGGGGAATAATTCATGCACATAACATGTACTGAAAATATGGGTTGGAAGAGTAGCAATTTATTTTGTTTTCCTCTGGTGCAGAGAAGAAGTGAGGATTCTTTGGATCCAGAATAAGTACTTACTGGGAGAAGGAGGGTCACGTAAAAAGTCATCAAATTGGTCTACTAAGTGCTTATTTGTGGTGTTCCTTCAGAAGAGTCCGCAATTGTAGGTGGGCAAAAATGAAAGCAATGCATCATGATTCAAACTCAGCCTATTTTCATCATAGATCTCTCTCATTGGAATGATGACATGTAAGAACTGGTATCTGAATAGCTTTCCTTTCTTTTTTCTGCCTTTTCCTCACAAATTCTGCTCAAAACCGTTCTCTTGACTGCAGCACTAGCTTTTTCCTAAGTTAAAATTGGGTGGCTCTGCTATAATTATACCCACTCTTACATAAATGAGTCCAGGATTTTTGTGGGAGGGTTTTCTGGTGTTTTTCCTGTAAATGCAGTATCGGCTTTTGTCAGATAAACTGAGTCTTGATCCATTAGTTGCAACAGGAGTTGAGCGATCTGCTTGATGCCCAAGCATAACATTGTGGCCTAAGAGAGAGTGACTGTCTCGGAGTCACCTAGATGGGTTTCACGCAAAAGGTGGGCAGGACTAGAACTCACCATCTCCTGGTTTCTAGCCTGGTGCCTTTACTACTAGATCAAATTTGATCTCATGAGACAGACATATATATATATATATATATATTTATTTTAAATTTTATTTGGGTTTTCACAAAAAAAAAACAATGCAAATCAAACATCTTTTTTTGAAAATAGCATGGTCCTGGGTTATCACTTCTTCATACAGACACTCAATTTCATGCTCATTTGTGTGTTCTATTCCATGTCTTATTACTGTTTTTTTCTACATAGTTTTTCTCCTCTCTTAATTTTCTCAACTTTATTTTGATTATCTCATCTCAATTCAAATCATTATATTTATACTTTTGTCTGTCCTGTTTCAATTTCATATTATCTTTTCTCATTAAACAAATTTTCCCCTGTAGTTACTAATTGGAGTATGACACCTTTATATCTTTTAATTTTATCCATTCAACTCTTATTTAAGCTTCAATGTATACCTTTAAGATTATAGCATTCAATATAATACATAACTTCCAATCGAATTCTGCTTGGTACATTCTTAAAATACACACTATATTCTTTAAAAAAAAGATTTTTTATATATATGTAAATAAAGCACTCATTCCATTCCAATTCAATTCTATCATTAAAATCTTAATATCTTTAATATTTCTTTTCAATTAAATATCATACTTCCTTGGGAACACTTATATACTTTCCATAATTAATTCTTTTTTTCCTCATATTTCTCTTCACTTATATTTTATAAATCATTAATAATAAAAATGTTCCCATCCTTTCCTAATTTAATTCTCTTATTCACTTTATTTCATTTATTTATTAACAAACATTCCACTAGATTACGATAAATATTTTATCCATCATTTTAATCATATTTTCTAAAATTATTTCTATTTGTAATATAACAATACTACCTTATGTACCTTTGCAGAATCCCTTTTACAATTAAGTTTTTACCCATTATCTCTAAACAGACTTATACTTTCAATTCTTATACCTTTTCCCTTTTTCTCTATATCTTTTTCTGTCCTTTATAGCTTCTTTTCCTTTCCTTCTTCCCCCTCTTCTTCTCCCTCCCCTTTTTACCCCCTTGTCTCTCTACTTCTAATTCTCTCTTCTGTAATCCCCTCTTCTGTTGCTTTCTAATATTATACTTGTTTTTCAAACTATTCTTTTTTTTGGTTGTTTTTTCAAATCTTAAACTTTTCATTCTCTTTTCCCCTTTTCCTTTTTTTCCTCCACACAAAATTACTTGATCATTAAAGATGGCTCCTTCCTTGTCCCAGTCTTCTTGTTCTACAAACATTTCTTGTTGTTTCTCATAGTTCTAGATCTCCATTTCTAAGAGTTGAAATATGAAGCCAAAAGAATCTCTCCCTTCTTGTGCATCTTCTTTGTACTTTTTAAGTTCCATTTTCAGTTCTTCTAAAAGTGGTGCCATTTTAGACACTTTTAAACAACCACCTGATTGATTTTAGTCATTTAAATGCAATAACCAAAAATCCAAAGATCACCAAATAATCCAAATAGTCCAAAGCTATTTCTTCTTGATTCTTTTTTCCACTTTCTCTTCCTGCGGTTCTATTATTTTGTTGCCAAGTTTCAGTTAAAATGTATCTTTTAGGAATCTTGTTGAGGTTTCACTGTATATTCCTTTTAATTCCAGGCAGTCTCCTCCATTTTTCCAGATCCTGCCCTTTTATTCTTTTTCTCTCCTTTCCTGCTTTGAAAAGCTTTTAAGTATCCAGAAATCTTTATTATCCCTTTGACATTTTATTTTCAGCTTAAATGCCTATTGATGTCAAAATAGATTTTTTTTTCAATTTCTTGCTTAAGTCTCTTAGCTGTCAGTATAGGGAAAGGAAGAAAAAAAACCAAATCCTTTCCTTTTCCTCTCTCCTTTGCTGCTTCAAAATCTTCTTTGGGAACAATGTTATTTTTTATATATATAGTTTAAATTCCAGGGCACATTATGTTGTTGCTTTTGCAGTTTAACCCGGTCAACCAAAACTTTCTCTTCTTATCTTCCTCCTGCACATTCTTTTCCGGTTGGGTTCTTCTTTGAGGTGGCCATTTCTGACCACCGCTGCAACCGCCTTTGGGAAAGCGAGTAATGGTCAGCTGAGGAGGAGAGATGCAGCTCTCCTCAACCCTGCTGGCAGTCTCCCCCCTCTTCACCACCTCTATGCGGTGGCTTAGCCCCAAAACCAGCCAGCTTGGGGCACTCCGGCGGCAAGCACGGATCGAAACCGCACACGATCGCGGTTTTGTCTGTCAACGAAGGGACTCAAACCGGAAGTCCAGACATATCTTTTGAAGAGAATAATAAATCTAAAAAGTATTTGCTTCTGTTAACATCTGTTACCTAAAGTCCAGTGCTGCCAGATAATTATTCTGATCTTGCACTAAAGGGCAACCAGGAAAAACATGCTATTTTCATTTAAAATATTTTACAGCATAGCCTCTCAAAGGATGTGAGAGAAGAGACTGGCAGTGCAACCTTACTCAGCTCCAATAATTTCTGCTCAGCAATCTGTTTGGGCCATTTTTTGGCTTGTATATTTATCACAGTTCAGAGCATAAACCCTTTACTGATTTAACATCTAAAGTTGTTTGAGCTATAATAATCAATATTGTACAGAAATCCACTGCAGTGTCTCAGAATAAAGGTGGGGAAGATACCGACCACTGAAACAATGACAGGGATGCTGTAAAAATAGCATCCTGGTTAATCTAGCACAGTTTAATTAATCAACGTGGATTATTATTGGTTGCTAATTTAAAACATTCTGTCACTAAAGAGTGCAATATGAATGATTTCTTTTTTTTTCTTACTTTCTTTTTTCATATTGGCTTCCTCCCACACCTCCTTTTACTATTTTCTTTGCGCATATAAACATACATACTCATGATTTTGAAAAGAAAGTAGAACACCATCTTGGAACTGGATTTGGGTTTTTTTCCTTCCTCAGCCATGGGAGTTCTTTTTTCAAAAACAAAATGGAATTTCCCCTTCAGTGCAGCAGGAAGCCCATCGGTTATTCTGTCAGCATGTGGAGCCAGGGAAATCCTTCATGAAAGAAGCTCACGTGTGAGCAATCCCTGCAAGCATTCCTCCGATAATTCACCCGTGTACGCAGAAAGGCTCCGCAGAGTTTGTCTTTCTCTTCTTGCTTGCTTGGCAGAGCAAAGAGCAGTGATTAAAATCCAGCAGCAGGCTTCTTTTAACCAGGCACATTATTGTTACTGTTGTTATTTCTATATGCACTTACTGCAGTGATTCAAAGTCATGGTGTATAATTGCAATTATTATTAAAAGTGCAGAGTTTAGCACTTGCAATTAAATTGGCAACACTCAATATGTGTTGTGCTTCTCCAAAAGTCACAGATATGTTAACAGTTAAAATAAAATTCAAGCTTTCCTTTCCCTCCCATCTCTCTGTAGAATAGCATTTTTGTGGCAGGATAGATCAATTCCCCTTTCAAAGACCAACCAGGCACCTGCAGGTTGACAAACGCTGCCAACACATTTGTGTGACTGCATAAGGAAGAAATAAGGAGGAAGATCCATGAATTATTATTCTAAAAACTTAAAATTACACAAAGCTGCTTGATTATAAGCAGCACTAAGAGCCTCTGGATCACAATTCATAGAAAATGTTTGAGCTCCAACAAGGCTATCTGAAGATAGCTATCAACAAGGATATCTGAGACCCTTTTCCAAGGTATCCTTCATTCAAGTTCACTCTTTAATTTTCTTCACATTAATGCTTTTTCCTGGCCTCAGAAACCAATGTCCTTGGTTTCCATGGAACTGATCCAAAGTCACAGCTTTTCAATATTATGCTAAGCAGCAGGTTGTTATAATCATAGTTTGTTAAACAAACATACTGTATCTGGGCTGCAGCAATCAGAATTAGATGGTTTTATTTCTCTTTTCTGCCTTCTGGTTGCTGGAATTTTGCAGCCCTGCACAGTTACCTAAACTGCAATTGTTATGGACTAAGCCAACGCAGCGATACAACCCTAAAAAGCTTTACTTTACAGCAGGCTTGTAATCCTGCACTTCTCATTGGCCCGTAAATAGTGAATCATGATTGGTTGTTTTTGGCCAGTCTGATTGGCTGTTAACGGGGCCCCCTGATTGGACGCTTGTGAAAGCGGTAGACTCAAATCATTGGTTGTTTTGACAGCAGCCAGCTCTATAAAAGAGCTGCTGCTGCCCAAGTATTTGCTCTGTTCTTTCTCATTAATAAAGAGTTGAAGTCACCGTTCGATGTCTCGTCTCCGTTCCTTGTGCCCATGCCCAGGACTTAACACTGGCGATGAAGGTGGGATTTGGAGATGATAGAGCTGACTAAGTACGCATCAAACAAGACAGAGCACGTGGTGAAAGAGTGCACGCAACAAACGGCAAGATGACCAGCGGTGCCATACCACCCGCTTCATTCGACCCAGCAACCGAAGACTGGGACTCGTATATAGATCACTTCCAGATGTTCCTGGAGACCAACAATTTAAAAGATGCTACGCCTGGCAAGAAACGAGCGGTGTTCCTGACTCATTGCAGCCCCGCCGTTTTCAAAATGGCTAAAGCACAAGCAAAACCGGCGGAAGTGAAGACCATGGATTGGGATATCCTCACCCCAATACTCTGGGCTCATTACACACCCGCAGTACCTACACTGATACGAAGACATGAATTTTACCAGAGGGACCAACAGAAGGACGAGAGCGTTGGAAATTTCATAGCCGACCTCCGGAACCTAGGAGGCCTTTGTGGTTTTGCAAACTTAAAGGAAGCCCTAAGAAACCGCATAGTTCTGGAATTAAATGCACCACATGTGCAGAGTAAGCTGATGGCGAAAGGCGACATCAGCCTTACAGATGTCATCGCCGATGCTACTGCCACAGAAGCAACCAGGAAGTCAGCCGCTCGAATGCGCCAAGCGAACAGACCGCTTCGCCAACTCGCCAACGAGAGCCCACTTGCCACTGAGAAGCACGCTACCACTACCCACCACAAAGACCTCGAATCATCCTCAGACAGCGAGGAAGAGGAGGTCAACCGGCTCCGCTTGGAACGAGAGCAAAGGAACCAGAGACATCCGCACCAATGTGCTGGTTGCGGGGCAAACCACCCGCAATCAGACTGCAAATTCCTCGACACATTCTGCCATACCTGTGGAAAAAGAGGCCACATCGCGAAGGTCTGCAGGAGCAGATGAGAGTCCAGCCCCAACCGAAGGGAGAACAACCTCCGTCGGGAGATAGGCAAACCTCCTGAGAACCAGGACCATCTGAACCACCAATGGAACAGCCACTACTACTACAGAAACCAGGCACCTGCCTCTTCAATGAGATGAGAAGAGGCCCACCAAACCATTATTATCGGCCACGCTTCATCGTTCGATGCAAGAAAGATCCGCGTAAGAGTTACTATTGAGAAACGACCGTGCATGATGGAAGTTGATTCAGGATCATCCCTATCGATGGAATCCTGGAAAACCCTCAAACAGCTGATCCCTGCAATCTGCCACCAGGACCTCAGCATGCAACAAATCATCCTGAAAGACTACCAGGGAAACAGAATTCCAGTTGTCAGTTCCAGCAATGTCCAAGTATCCTTTAAGGACCGCACAGCTTCCCCTGACTGTCGTCGATTGTGACCGACCCAGCTTGTTAGGGTTACAGTGGTTCATTCCACTTGGGATTGAACTGGCCAGCATACACCAAACCAGAAGCGATGACTAGGAAGAGGCTCTCATCCAGGAATTCCAGGACGTGTTCACAGGAACATTAGGCAAGTACAAGGGGACCCCTATATCATTTAATCTCAGCCCTGATATAGCTCCCATTCGGCTTAAGCCTCGTCGGGTACTTTTGCCTTAAAACCGAAGATTGACGAGCAGCTAGATAAACTTATAGCCCAGGGCATATTGGAACCGATTGACCACGCCCGCTGGGAAACCCCGATAGTAACGCCCATGAAGCCAGATGGTTCATTAAGAATTTGTGGGGATTACCGGGCCACCCGAAATCATGCCCTTCAACAGAGCGCTTACCCAGTACCGGTGGTTCAACACCTTCTTCATTCCCTGGGTGGCAGAGAAATATTTGCGAAATTGGACTTAACTCAGGCGTACCAGCAACTACCTGTAGACGCAACAACTGCAGAAGCCCAGACAATAGTTACACATAGAGGCGCTTTCAAGTGCAATAGACTCCAATTCGGAGTAAGCGTGGCGCTGGGCATTTTCCAAAGTTTAATGGAGAGACTATTACAAGGCATAAAAGGCGTCGTGCCTTATTTTGATGACTTTCTAATAGCTGCCCCCACTAAAGAGTTATTAGTACAACTACTCAGAAAAGTTCTTCAGAAATTTAAAGACGCTGGTCTGAAGGTAAAAAGGGACAAGTGTCAACTTTGTACGGAGAGACTGGAGTTCCTGGGATACCTTCTCGACAGACAGGGAATCCACCCACCGAAAAAAAACTAACCACAATCAAAAATACCCCGAGACCTAGGAATAAGACAAACCTCCAAGCCTTCCTGGGACTCATTAACTTTTATAACAGCTTCTTGCCTCAGAAGGCGACCGTAGCCGAGCGCTTACACAGACTTCTCAATAAAACGGCTCCCTGGGTCTGGGGACGGCGTGAAGAGAAAGCGTTCCAAGGGGTAAAAGACCTCTTAACCTCCGATGCTGTATTAATGCAATACAACGAGACTCTACCGTTGACAACCGTCAACCTGTGATGCCTCACCATTTGGAGTGGGAGCCATTTTAAGCCATGTCCTACCAAATAGAAATGAGGCACCCATTGCGTTCTTTTCGAGAACTTTGTCTAAAACCGAAAGAAACTATAGTCAACTTGATAAAGAGGCTCTTGCTATTGTATCCACAATTAAACATTTCCATGAATATGTCTATGGGAGACCCTTTACCATAATTACAGACCACAAGCCGCTACTTGGTATTTTGGCGGGAAACAAAGCAACTCCCCATATCTTATCACCAAGAATGACACGTTGGTCAGAATTTTTAGCCGCCTACGATTACCGATTGCAACATCGCCTGGGGAAAACCATTCCCCACGCTGATGCTTTGAGCCGCTCCTCACTACCAGAAATCATAGAGGACCCTGCTCCAACCTTAGCCGTATTGCAAATCGAAACCCTCAAATCGCCGCCGTTGACCACTTGAGACATTGCCTTAGAGACAAAAAAGGACCCTGTTTTGGCACGAGTCCTCAGCTGGGTAGAACGGGGTTGGCCGGTCAGCGCAACCAATGACACATTCAAGCCATTTAGGAATCATCAAACAGAGCTATTCTCCCAGAAAGGCTGCATAGTGTGGGGAGATAGAGTCATAGTTCTGGAGAAATTGCAACATAGGGTATTGAAAATGCTGCACGATGGACATCCAGGCATCATGCGGATGAAGGTATTGGCCAGGAGTTACGCATGGTGGCCTGGCTTAGATAAACAGATAGAGACTTGGGTAGCAAAATGCAGCAAATGCCAGGAGACTCGCTCTACTCCTCCAAAGACTCCCCAACTCAGTGGGAAACGCCTCGAGGTCCTTGGTCCCGTATCCACATCGATTTTGCAGAACCCACAAGAGGACACACCTTCCTCCTAACAGTGGATGCCTATTCAAACTGGCTCGAAGTCCACAAGATGAAAAACACCACCACAAACGCAGTCACTAAAAAACTGAAAAAACTATTCGCTACCCATGGATTTCCAGATGTCCTGGTCTCCGATAATGGCCCCCAATTCACTGCCCTGCCATTCGAACAGTACCTGGCAGATCGGGGCATCCGCCATGCTTTAACATCGCCAGCTCACCCTGTGGCCAATGGTAGGACTGAGCGAATGGTTCAATTTGTAAAACAGACCTTGCACAAAATGGACAACGGTGACATTGATGACAAAATAAACCGGATGCTTCTTCTCCAGCACATAACCCCAAACAGTACCACGAACAAAACCCCAGCTGAACTCCTGATGGGCCGGAAACTTCGTTCGCATCTCGATCGCCTCCACCCAAACTACACACCGGAACAACCCCCAGGATCCAGCAGCAAGTGTCGGGCATTCCAGGAAGGTGACCTCATGTTTGCAAAAACTTCTCGGGTGACCCATTGTGGGTCCCCACAACCATAACGCAACTTACGGGACCCCGATCCTATCGCCTGCAAACTGCAGATGGTAAGATGTGGAAACGCCACATAGACCAACTCTGTTCCAGATTAGCACCTAGTCCTATCTCAGCCCCGGAATCTCTAGCTGGGGGGGAAGGAACATTGAGGAGGCCGAAGAAGAAATGATAATCGAAACCCAACAGCCAACACAACCAACCAGAGGATACTCACCATTCAAAGGAGAACTGAGCCAGGAAGTGGCCTCGCCGCGTAACAGCACTGCGATGGAAATGGATCCAGAGAACCCAGAAGACAGCATTGGCGTAAGCAGGGAAAGCAGCCCAGGGCCACAATCTTCACCGTCCAACCCAGCTAGCAGCCCACCGGAACCAGAACCAGGACAGAAACCGGTGGAACAGCACAGGTCAAGCAGACAGGTGAAACGACCTGCCTATCTATGAGAATACATCACCCCACCCCCCAGACGGAACCAAGGGGGGAGGTGTGTTATGGACTAAGCCAACGCAGCGATACAACCCTAAAAAGCTTTACTTTACAGCAGGCTTGTAATCCTGCACTTCTCATTGGCCCGTAAATAGTGAGTCGTGATTGGTCATTTTTGGCCAGTCTGATTGGCTGTTAATGGGGCCCCCAATTGGATGCTTGTGAAAGCGGTAGACTCAAACCATTGGTTGTTTTGACAGCAGCCAGCTTTATAAAAGAGCTGCTGCTGCCCAAGTATTTGCTCTGTTCTTTCTCGTTAATAAAGAGTTGAAGTCATCATTCGGTGTCTCATCTCCATTTCTTGCACCCATGCCCAGGACTTAACAGCAATGATCCCAGCACAAATGACCCTAAGTCATATACCATGGTTTACATGACAGTATTCATGCAATACACAAAATCAGATGTAAGCAAATCCCATAATGGTTTAAATCAAGAGTTCTCACACTGTGAGACAGATTTCCCATGACAAGAATAAAGTTTTTTAAAAGCCTGGTGTCCTCATTTTTGTCTCCATGAGCCCACAGTGGGCAGTTAAAGTACCACAAGATTTGAAAATCTATGTTATATGTATTAAAATGTAATGTAATAAACTAAATGCTGTATCACAATGAAATCATTCATTTTCTCCATGAAACAGCCAAATAAATAGACTATCACTTTCACCGGTCTTGGTATTAAAAATTTGAAAGCTTATTGTCTGTATATAAACTAGTAAATATTCTAATACTGTAAATCCAAGACTAATATTGAATGTGTCTGGGTAGTTTATAAAAAAAATGTTTCAGGTTTTTCAAACATAGTGTTTAGTAAGTAATTTGGCCTGACACTTTAAAATACAAGATTCAGATATTTACAGTATCTCATGCCAGAATAGTTCATACAAAAAGCAACGAAACTTTCCCTTATTTGTCTTTTATACAGTACTGCTTTCACATATTCTTGTGAAGAAGAAACAGCAGCCATGTCACCATGACATTTGAAGAGCAACTATTGTAGTGAGATACAACTACAAATGGTCCTCAATTTACAACCACAATTGAGATCAGGAATTCTGTTGTTAAGCAAAAAGGGGAATAGGGCTACCAAACTGCTCTGAAAACAGGAGTGGGATGCTATCGGTTCTTCCTGGCTCTATAGAACTGGTAGCTCTGAAGAGCAGCAGACACCAAACCAGTTCTGTGTTTGCTGATGTTTGTGCTACCCGCCTGCCCACCGGGGCTCTTACCTCTCCTTTATTTCCTGCTTTTTCAACATCAGCTACTTTGCACGGCACAGCTGAGATTGAAAAAGCAAGAAAACAGGGACTTTCCAAACACTGCGCACTGCGCACAGCACTTTTCAGCTGTCCGGGAGGCACAGCTAAAGGTTTTTTTTACATGTGCATGCAGCAAAACGTAGTCACCGAACTGGTAGTAACATTGGTTGAATCCCACCACTGGCTGGAAAAACATAGATGACCATCAGACAACAGCAGAAGATCTTTTGCTGGCATCTAACATCATCAAGATGTTTGCATCCCTGATCTGATAGTCCTAAAATAGTGGAGTTCTTGGTGTTCATTTGCAAATGGTTTATTGTCCAAGTAGCAGAGGTGGCATTCAGCAGGTTTTGACCAGTTCTGGAGAACCGGTAGCGGAAATTTTGAGTAGTTCAGGAAACCGACAAATACTACCTCTGACTGGAGATTTTACAGTATCCTTCCCCTGCCACTCCCACCAAGACACACCCACAGAACTGATAGTAAAAAAAAAATTAATCCCATCACTGCCAACTAGGTAATATTACTCACTGATATTGCTACCTAGTTGAGTAATGAAACATCTGCAAGAAAATAACCAGCTCAGAGAGCATCCAGAGCTCCACCAACCCTGAGATACAGATACTCTGTTCTATTAGAGTCCTACAATTATGGATACAGTTTTAACATTTCCTCATTCTCAGCAGTTTTGGGAAAGTGTGAGAAGATGGAAGGAAATTTTCTCTTGACCTAGAGCAGCTGCCAAGAAAAGGCTGTGTATATATCCACAAATTCTGTAGCATGTATGCCTACTACAGAGGCTGCCTTATTGCCTAGCTTTAGCTGTACATTTATCTTAAAAAGCAATAAAAAAATTGTACACTTTTTAACCTGTCAGGCCTGGGAGATAAATTATTGCATGGAACATGGAAAGGCATGCTTATCTGTCATTTTCATGGCCAATTTCTCAAATCAGAGAAAGGAGTCCAACTGGCGTTTCATATTGATCAGCTACACACTCTCCTCAAGAAATTGGTTAAGTGCTTTATCCTAGTTTCTTCTAAATACCAAAACTTCATGATGGTAATAACATGTTTCTTTTCTCCTTAAAAAAAATAAAGGAAATGAAATGTAATTCTGGTTTATTGCAAGCGCCTTGGATCTTTGGCTTATAGGAAAAACTATAGTGGTAGCTTGGAAATTGTCTGACCAAGCTATTAAACTTGGATAACTTGGTTCTTAAACTTAAACTTGGTTCTTTTGCTTCCAGCCTCCTCTTTTTCTGAAGCTGGACTCCTGCATTGTTGTATGGCTTGACTGTTATGGTTGGCTGTATGTGCTTACTGGCTGTGGTTGAAGTATAATCAACATAGCTTTCCAAACATTTTCTGGGACTGTTCTCCTAGATTTACTCTACACTGTTTACTTGGTATACTTCAAAATGGAAAAGACGAAGCATTTTTTGCTCCTTTTTTATCTGGTTTGATCCACTCAAGAACCTCTCTCTCACACTCTTGGTTTCTCACTTCTCTATATCCTCCAAAGAACTTAACTCACTTGGATTTCAACTCTTTAACCTTAGGTGAATCCAAGCAATCTCTTCCAAATCAGTTGTGGTTTTGTTAAAGGGATTGTCTCCTTTTTCTCCTAAGTGGAACCCTTTTTAAGTAGGTTGTTGGAGAAGTGGAAGAAAAAATGAGCATCTGTTTCCATCTTCTCACAGTTTTTAATTAGTGAATGGAAGGTACATTATTCAACTTGAAGACTATATTTCTATCCTTATTCCAGCTTCCAGATCAAAATTCTTCTTCTGAAACCATGTGATTTTGATTTAAAAAAGAAGAAATTGACAATTACTGAGAGCTAATTAGTGACAGCTCACCAAGTTACAGGAGAAACTCGAAAAATTAGAATATCGTGCAAAAATTCATTTATTTCAGTAATGCAACTTAAAAGGTGAAACTAATATATGAGATAGACTCATTACATGCAAAGCAAGATAGTTCAAGTCATGATTTGTCATAATTGCGATGATTATGGCTTACAGCTCATGAAAACCCCAAATCCACAATCTCAGAAAATTAGAATATTGTGAAAAGGTTCAATATTCTAGGCTCAAAGTGTCCCACTTTTATCAGCTAATTAAGTCATAACACCTGCAAAGGGTTCCTGAGTCTTTAAATGGTCTCTCAGTCTGGTTCAGTAGGAATCACAATCATGGGAAAGACTGCTGACCTAACAGTTGTGCAGAAAACCATCAGTGACACCCTCCATAAGGAGGGACAGCTTCAAAAGGTAATTGCAAAAGAAGTTGGATGTTCCCAAAGTGCTGTATCAAAGCACATTAATAGAAAGTTATGTGGAAGGGGAAAGTGTGGAAGAAAAAAGTGCACAAGCAGCAGGGATGACCGCAGCCTGGAGAGGATTGTCGGGAAAAGGCCATTCAAAAGTGTTGGAGACCTTCACAAGGAGTGGACTGAGGCTGGAGTCAGTGCATCAAGAGCCACCACACATAGACAGATCCTGGACATGGGCTTCAAATGTTGTATTCCTCTTGTCAAGAGGAACAACAAACAACATCAGAAGTATCTTACTTGGGCTAAAGAAAAACAGAACTGGTCTGTTGCTCAGTGATCCAAAGTTCTCTTTTCTGATGAGAGCAACTTTTGCATCTCATTTGGAAACCAAGGACCCAGAGTCTGGAGGAAGAATGGAGAGGCACACACTGCAAGATGCTTGAAGTCCAGTGTGAAGTTTCCACAGTCTGTGTTGATTTGGGGAGCCATGTCATCTGCTGGTATTGGTCCACTGTGCTTCATTAAGTCCAGGCTCAATGCAGCCATCTACCAGGAGATTTTGGAGCACTTCATGCTTCCTTCCCAGATGAGCTTTATGGGGATGCTGATTTCATTTTCCAGCAGGACTTGGCACTTGCCCACACTGGCAAAAGCACCAAAACCTGGTTCAATGCCCATGGGATTATTGTGCTTGATTGGCCAAAAAACTCGCCTGACCTGAACCCCATAGAGAATCTATGGGGCATTGCCAAGAGAAAGATGAGAGACATGAGACCGAACTATGCAGAAGAGCTGAAGGCTGCTATTGAAGCATCCTGGTCTTCCATAACACCTCAGCAGTGCCACAGGCTGATAGTTTCCATGCCATGCCGCATTGAGGCAGTAATTGCTGCAAAAGGGGCCCAAACCAACTACTGAGTACATATGCATGCTTATACTTTTCAGAGGTCTGATATTGTTCTATGTACAATCCTTGTTTTATTGATTGCATGTAATATTCTAATTTTCTGAGATTGAGGATTTGGGGTTTTCATGAGCTGTAAGCCATCATCATCACAATTATGACAAATCATGGCTTGAACTATCTTGCTTTGCATGTAATGAGTCTATCTCATATATTGGTTCCACCTTTTAAGTTGCATTATTGAAATAAATGAACTTTTGCACGATATTCTAATTTTTCGAGTTTCACCTGTAGTTTGCTTCTCCTTGTGCCATATAAGTACATATTATAAAGAAGAAAAGGAAACTCAGTAGAAAGTTTCACAGATGAATTTTAAACCTACACCCCCCATCCCTCCCCCCCAAAAGAACAATATTCAACCAATCCATTCTTGGAAGGTTCCTCTCAGCCATTCAGCAGCCTAAGACAAAATGGCTCTTAAAGGCAGCTTACCGAGGAAGGCAGGAGAGTGGAAGATTCTGCCATAGGGCCCAGAAGTGAAAGATAGTAGGACCTTTCCATTCTGTAGTCCTGTTCTCAAGAGATGGCTAGTGATCCATCCTCACACCAGGTCAAGTAAGGCCCTACACCAGGCAGTGAGCATTTCTTTTTCTTTTTTGAAGGTTTTGGCTGAGTTGAGCTCACTAGGGAAAGGGAAAAAAATGAATATAAAATCAAAGAGGAGGAAACATTCGTATTTAAAAATCTACAAAGATCAATGTTATTTTTAGAGTATAAACTTTCATGGATTATAAATCACTTTCCCAGAGCTAAATTACAAACCAGTTTTATACATCTACTTACTTTATCTTTTTTCTTAATTAGTTAAGAGCTGTGGAAATTTTTATTAGAATTACAGAGAAAAAAGGATTTATCTTTTTCTTCTTCTTAGGAAAGCACTCTGCTCTGATTAGAAAAAAAAATTGCCCCCAAAGCCTAGCATAACTATTGGGGCTATATGAAGAATTTTTAAAATATGGTTTCCGGTTCCGCGTGGCTTCGGTGGCAGCAGGAATTCGCGACTGTTCACGATTCCTACTGCGCTTGCCGCCGAGGTACCCCCGATTCAAATGGGTCAGGGGGATATGGCTAGCCAGTAGGGACAGCCGAAGAGAGAGGGGAGCCGGCAGGGGGTTGGGGGTGTCGCAGACCCCCTCCTCGTCCGGAAAAACCCCTTTTTCCTGAGGTGGTGGAGTAGCGGTCAGCAATGGCCGCCACGAAGAAGCCTGCAACTGGGTAAGATCGTGCTGGAGGAAGCAAAAAAAGTGAAAGTGCTGGCTGAGCCGGGTCAATCAACATCTTTTAAACTCGCTGGAACTGAACTGTCTGAATTGCTGGAGGATACATTGTATCCCTAAGAAGATCGAAAGCAGCGGAGAAGCTTTTAAAGGGAACATTTTTTTTCTTCACTCTCCCACCCCATAGAAACAGCAGATGAAGATTTGAAATTTATTTGGGCACTGAAGGTGAACTATTTTGAAAGTTGAAGTCAAGGGATAAAAGATTTCTTGGACATTGGACTTAAAAATTTAAGAAATTGGAAAACCCTTATTAGAGGTATGGATTTCTGATCATTTAAAAATTGATGTTGCAAGTGGGAAGGGAGAGGAAAAAAATTGGAGCAGAAGTGGAAAAAGGAGGAGATTGCCTAGAATTCCAAAGAAAGATATATGGTAATTGGACCTCTTTGATTAAACTGTAACCCCAGAAAGAGAAATAAAAGAAGGAAGAAAAGTATTAATCATTGGAACTTCTTTTGAACTCTTTTTGATTAAAAATACTTGGGTGGTTGTTTTGGGGAAAGTTTCTCTTTTTATGATGGCATCGCTTGTGGATGAACTAAAGACTGAATATCAAAAATATAAAAAGGAAGAAAAAATGGAATAGATACTTTGGGCACTTTATTTCAATTTTTAGAAATGGCGTTATGTAATTATGAAAAGCTGACTACGCAGCAGAATGACTGGGACAAAGAAGAAGAGGAAGAAGAAGCCATCTTTGATGAACAATGGTTTTTTTCCAGGGAGAAGGAGAAAGAGGATAAGAAAAAGGGGATTTTAAGGTTTCAAAAAACAACCAAAAAAGAGAAAAATGAGAGGAAAGGTGGATGCAAGATTAGAAAGCAAAGGAAAGGGAGTAAGAAAAGGGAGGAGGGGAGACAAAGGGGTAAAAAGGGCAAGGAGAAGAATAAGCAAGAGAGAAAGGGGTGGAGGAGAAGCCTCAATGGTGGGAAGGAAGATCTAAAGAAAAAAAGCTTATTTAGAGACAATGGCTGAATCTAATTAAGGATAAAAAAAGCGGGGGATTCTGGAAGGTACATAAGATTGTGTTTTTATATGTGTATATAGAGTAGAACCTTTCTTATAAAATTTATTGTGTAATTTTAGAATGTACTAAACAGAATCCCAAGATAAATTAAGTGTTATATGAAGTACTTTTAAGTTAGGTCAATGAGTTAAAGGCGTCACTCCAATTAGTGTATAGGAGAAGTATAGTAAAAGAAAAAAGATGAATGGATAGTTGGAAATAGAACAGACAAAGAATGTTATCGAAAATGGTAATAAGATAGGGAAGGATATATAAAGTGAATATGATGTGTAAATTTCGTCTGTGTGAAGAGTTTTAACTCGGGATCAAGCAGCTTTCAGAAAAGATGTTTTAAGTTTTGTTATGTTTTTTGTGTTTTGTATGTTGATAAAAGGCAAAAAAAATTTAATTAGCAAGAAATAATTTGGATGAAAAGGAGAAGTTGGGATAAGATATGAAGTTAAATAAAGTAAATATTGATATTATAATTGGGAATCATTATGTTCTATTGGTTTTCTTCTTTAATTACTACTATTTTATTTTTTTTAAGAAAAGAATTTATAAGCTGCTATGCCTTGATTGTCTGTGCACTGTTTTGTAAAATTAATTTTAAAAAATGGCAAAAAAAAAAAAGAATTTTTAAAACATATTGTGGGCACTCTCACAAAATGACTTCTCAGAGGCTTGCAAATTTATAAACTGTTTCTTATATTGGTCACAATTATTTACAATACTTCCATTTACCAGAATGCAAACTGACAAGGATGCTATTCACTGTCCCCTTTAAGTGTTCCAAAACAGGGGTCTACAACCTTCACAACTTTAAGCCTGACGGACTTCAACTCCCAGAATTCTGGGAGTTGAAGTCCACCAGGCTTAAAATTGCCAAGGTTGGAGACCCCTGTTCCAGAATGCTCCTACTTATCTTTGGAGGGAGAACTTGGGGGGGGGGGTTTAAGTGAGCATCTGTAGGGAACAAACAATTCTTGTAAATAAAAGATGAATTTCTGCCAACCCTCCATCTAAGTGATTTAGCAACATAGGCAGCTTCACTCATTTTCCATGTTCCTGTATTTTCTCCCTTAACATTGCCTGAAATTAATTAAAGGAATACAGGATCAAAGAATATCTAGTTGAAACAGGCTGAACAACAAGCATTGATTCGTTTGCATTTTAAAAGAAAATGAGACAGTGCCATATATGATAGTGTTTTCGAACAGGTTTGTAATGACACTTCATCACACTTAATTACACTCGGAAAGATTTATCCCAATTTCTCCCAGGGATGGTTGCTCTTAATAATCCAAACTGCAAATTGTAAACTGGAGACCCTTTGTGCTTGTTCATTTATACAGTAATTCATCTTCCTTCCATCTTCTTTGCCATTTATTATTTACACAATTAGTAGTAAATTATCAAGTGCCCTGGCTAGCATATGTAAGTATAAATAACAAAAGGAAGATAATACATGGGAAAAAGGATACTAAATTTATGCCATGTTCTGCAGAAAAACTATTTAAATCAGCTTTCATTAATCAAAGCAATCCTTTTTGGTGCGTCAACAGAGTTAAAAGTAGACAAATTACTGTAGCCATGCTGGATTTTAGTTGCAGAATATGTACAAAAAGAGGTATTAGAAATAACACTTATTTCTTTACACTCTAGTCATTTTTTCTGCTATTTTTATGGTTAGGTATTTGAAAAATCAAAAGGGATAGTTTAGTATATGGCAGTTTTAAGGCAACACACTAAAAATATGTTTGTTTTGATGAATTCCCTAAAGAAGACTTTATCTTTTTTCAAGTCTCATGAAGAGGACTAGAAAAGAGGCATCTTGCTTTACAAAAAGCTGCTCTACTCACTGTGTACTACATTCTGTACTACAAATCATGCACAGACCTAATTAGATTATAATACATTTCGTGATGAGAAAGGCTGTTTTTTCATTATTATTTTATACCTTTTCACCGTGTTCCTTCTTTAATCACTCTTGGTTTTAAAAAATGTACTTGAAACTTCTCTTTAATATAATGTTGTATTCTGATTTTGTTGATTATTTATTGTCAGGAGAGACTGACAATAGTTTATGTGTTTAACATGAATGTGCGGATATAGAGACACTCTTAAAAGTAATTCATTTCATTCACAAGACTTCTGACCATTGCAGTTTTTGATCCCAGTGTCGTAGTTAGCCAGCAGCAGGAGCGGACAGTAAGGAGACTGAGGACTCAGATGAAGAGCCAGGACCATTAGGGAGTGGACTGCTGCCTTCAGAGATTGTGGGGGCTGGCAGCAGTGATGAGGAGGTTCCCGAGAAACCTGTGCAAAGTGTGCATGCACACAGGATTGATCATAGGAGAGAGCAGTTACAGCAGCACAGGCGACTCAGGAGTAAGGCTGCAAGGTAATGGCCCCTCCCTCAAGAGGATAAAAGCCAAGTTTGTAGAAGCGTTCTTTGCAGAAGGCAAAGACGCTCTGAAGCTCAGCCTCATGGACATCATAGTTAGTATTTGCAAACTCTTGTAAATTAGTTCTTATTTCTGGATTTTTGGCAGCCTTGACAAACAACTTGGCAAGGCTCTTTTTTGTCAGAGCTAATTAGTTGGAAGTAGCCTTTTTTCTGTGAAGAAAAAGAATTTGTAGATTAAACTTTAAAAGGTGGGGGCTGCTGCCTTTGTCTGGTGTTTTCTCTCTTGGAACCCGGTTGGGTCAGAACACCCAGTAACTTATTACTGTGGCTGCTAACAGGTTCACCAACATTGCCTTAGTCTCTCTATGTGTCAAAGGTGACACCCCACAACATTTTGAGTGACACCCTAAGTTTCACTGATACCCAGTGACAACTATTCTTGAAAGCTCCCCCCCATTCTAGCATGATTTTTGGAGATTATGAAGGTTGCATGAGAATGGAGTGTGCTTTATGTTAAGTGTGGAGCATGGGTGCGAAGAATGGAGACGAGCCGGTGAAACAGTGAACTTCAACTCTTTATTTACATGGTGTGACAGCTCAAACTGGATGGCTGCTATAACCTTCCTTATATAGGCAACTTATTAACTATTCAACCAATGGCAACCTGGGAGCGCTAGCTCCGTTAACCAATGAGAACGGCTTGCTAATGGCCAATCAGATTCTCCTGAACGGACCAATCTGATCTTGCCATTTAACAGCCAATCAGAAGTGCAGGGCCAGAATCCTGCACTTGACTTCAAGCTCTAAATAACTTTATTAACATAAATTCATTCACAACACACCTTCCCCCTGGGTTCCGTTTACGGGGTGCGGTCACGTAGTCCTTGAGGTAGGACGGTTGTTTTGTTAGTCTTTTTGATTTTCGCTGTGCACCCGGTATTTGGCTGCACTCTTGTTGAGGTAGGGCGTTGTTTGGCGAAAGGGGTGCCTCTGATTCAGAGTTCGCATTTTCGTTGTCACCAACATCTTCGGTATCACCCTGAGGTGAACTCACTCCCATGCCTGATTCCTGTTCTCACGTTTCTGTTCCGCTATCGTTTCCTTCAAAAGGGTTTTCTGCTAATTGAATTTCATCTTCCTCTGTATCTCCCCCCCACCTCAGTTTGGTTATTAGGGAGTTCAGAAATGCCTGACTGCATCCTTGATCGTAGTTGATCGATATGGCACTTCCAAAGTCTATCGTCAGGGCATTGTACAAGGTATGAACTGGGGCCGGTTACACGGACCACAGTCGCTTCT
Organism: Hydrophis major; assembly: GCA_033807585.1. Classification (NCBI taxonomy): domain Eukaryota; kingdom Metazoa; phylum Chordata; class Lepidosauria; order Squamata; family Elapidae; genus Hydrophis; species Hydrophis major. The sequence goes on from CM066329.1 coordinate 315,783,193, forward strand.
ACCCACAGCGGATCACCCGATAAGTTTTTAGCGAACACCAAATCACCTACCTGGAAGCTACGGCATCGGCCGCTGGATCCGAGTGGTTTCTCCGGTTCGTACGCTGGGTGTAACCGGTCGAGGTGGGAGCAGAGCTTTCGTCCCATTAGTAGCTCGGCGGGAGTTTTGTTGGTGACGCTGTGAGGAGTGATATGCTGTAAGAAGAGGATTCAGTTTATCTTCTCTTCAATGTTGTCATAGTCCACTTTCTGTAGCGTTTTCTTGATGAATTGTACCATGCGCTTAGCCCTACAGTTGGCTGCAGGATGCGTAGGCGAAGTGAGAGCATGTCGAATACCGTGGTCCGCCAGGTACTGCTCAAAGGACAGTGCAGTAAATTGGGGCCCGTTGTCAGATACCAGAACGTCTGGTAATCCGTGGGTTGCAAACAGTCTTTCCAGGTTTTTAATCACTGCTTCGATTGTCGTGTTCCTCATTCGGTGGATTTTGAGCCAGTTCGAGTAGGCGTCTACGGTTAACAAGAAGGTGTGGCCTTTGGTCAGCCCAGCAAAATCAAGATGGATACGGGACCAGGGTCCCCACGGTGTCTCCCATTCGGTTGGGATTGCCTTTGGTGGAGCGTTGCTTACTTCCTGGTATCTATGACAAGTTTTGACCCATGACTCAATTTGCTTGTCGATGCCTGGCCACCACGCGTAGTTTCGTGCGAAGACCTTCATGCGCACAATGCCGGGGTGGCCATCGTGCAAGGTTCTTAGTAGTGCCTGTTGGAGTTGTTCTGGAATAACGACTCTATCGCCCCAGATGATGCAGCCCTTTTGAGAAAACAACTCTGTTTGCCGAGTTTTGAATGGTGCGAAATCATCTGATACTTGGTCCAATGGCCATCCGCGTTCCACCCACGTGAGGACTCGTGCTAAGGCGGGGTCGCATTTTGTTTCTCTCGCGATATCATGGGCAGTTAATGGCAGTGCACGGAGTGTCTCGATCTGCAACGTTGTCATTGTTGGCGCGGGGTCGTCAATAGTCTCTGGATGCGGTGCATGGCTCAATGCGTCGGCGTGGGGAAGAGCTTTCCCGGGGTGGTATTGCAGCTGATAATTATAAGCAGCCAAGAATTCTGACCAGCGAGTCACCCTGGGAGATAATATATAGGGGGTTGGCTTATCCCCAGCTATTATTCCCAGCAAAGGTTTGTGGTCAGTCACTATAGTAAAAGCCCGGCCGTACACATACTCATGAAATCTTTTGACAGCCGACACAATTGCAAGGGCTTCTTTATCAATCTGGCTATTTGGCTCAGTTTTCGAGAGCATCTTTGAAAAATAGGCAATGGGGCTTCGCTACCGTAAGGCAATACGTGGCTCAAAATGGCACCCACTCCGAAAGGCAATGCATCACACGTGATATTTAACGATAAGCTTTCATTGTACTGCATTAGTACAGCGTCAGAAGTCAGTAGTTTTTTTACATTACGGAACGCCTGCTCTTCTCTATGACCCCATACCCAAATTGCTTTTTTGTTCAGTAGACGATGTAAAGGTTCAGCGACAGTCGCCTTGTGCAGCAAGAATACATTATAAAAATTGATGAGGCCTAGAAACGCCTGGAGGTCGGCCTTATTCCGGGGTCTGGGAGCGTTTTTTATTGCTCTCAATTTGCTATCTGTAGGGTGAATACCCTGACTGTCAATTAAGTACCCTAAAAATTTGACACGATCTGTACACAGCTCACACTTATTTTTCTTCACCTTAAGGCCTGCGTCTTGGAATTTTAGGAGAACCAGTCTTAAACGATTCCGTAAAATTTTTGAAGTAGGGGCAGCAATTAACACATCGTCAAAGTAGGGGACAATGCCTTTAATCCCTTGTAAGAGTCTTTCCATTAGGCTCTGAAAGATCCCCAGGGCTACACTCACTCCGAATTGGAGCCGCGTACATTTAAAGGCACCTTGGTGCATTATGATTGTCTGTGCCTGTGCCATTTTTTCATCAACCAGCAGTTGCTGATAAGCCTGCGCTAAGTCTAGTTTAGCGAACTTTTCCGCCCCCCAGGGAATGGAGGAGGTGTTGCACCACCGGCACCGGATATGGGTTTTGCTGCAGGGCGTGGTTCAGGGTGGCTCGGTAGTCCCCACAAATTCTAATCGAACCATCCGGCTTAATGGGTGTCACGATTGGGGTCTCCCAGGGAGAGTGATCGGTTGGCTCTAACACTCCCTGGGCTATTAACTTATCAAGCTGTTCGTCGATTTTTGGCTTTAGTGCGAACAGAACTCGACGAGGCTTAAGGCGGATGGGAGCTATTTTTGGATTAAGGCTAAATGATATCGGGGTCCCCTTGTACTCGCCTAGCTTTTCCGCAAAGACGTCCCTGAATTCATGGACGAGGTCCTCCTCCCAGTCACTGCCGCCGATTCGGTTAATGCCTGCCACTTCAATGCCGATTGGTGTGAACCATTGGAGGCCTAACAGGCTAGGCCGGTCCTTGTCAATCACAGTCAGGGGTAAGTACACTGTGCAGTTTTTGAACAAAACCCGGACTCGGCTGGATCCCACAACTGGAATCCGGTTCCCCTGATAGTCTTTAATTAAGAGTCTTTGGGAATGAAGGTCTTGGCACCGGATAGTAGGGATGAGTTGCTTGAGGTCTTCCAGGAAACCATCGAGAGAGACGATCCCGAGTCGACTTCCATTTGGCAGGGCTGATGGCCACTTTAATTCGGATTTTCTTGGCATCCAAGGAAGAGGCGTGACCGATAGTGATAGTTTGGTGAGCCTCTTCTCGCTTCGTTAGGCGATTCATAGGTCGGTTTCTGTTGGAGTGGTTTACTAGTTCTTGCATTACAGGATGGTTTCCTGTCGATTGGCGATAGTTGGCCCCCTTTGAGGTCTGGCTGGGTCCTAGGAGACTTCTACAGACCCGTCCGATATGGCCTCATTTCCCGCACTCATGGCAGAGCGCGTCGCGGAATTTGCATTCGGACCGGTAATGGTTGGCCCCGCAGCCAGCGCATGGTTCCTGGAACTTTGGGTAATGGTCCCGATCAGACCGCAGTCGATGGACCTCTTCTTCGTCACTGTCTGACGACAAAGAAAGGTCCTCGTGGTGGGCAGTTGATAGCTGTCCTTCTGACTTAGGTGAAATGTTTCAGGCTGGTTGGTGTGTCGGAGTGCGGTTGCGGCGCAGTTGGGCAGCCAACTTCCTGGTTACTTCTGCTGCAGTAGCATCAGCGATGGCATCGGCAAGGCTAATGTCGCCCTTTGCCATTATTTTGCTCTGCACGTTTAGCGCATCTAATCCCAGAACGACTCGGTCTCTCAAAGCCTCTTCCAGGTCAGCGAAATCGCAGAGGCGTCTCAAGTTTTGGAGGTCCGCAACGAAATTGGCAACGCTCTCTCCTTTCCGCTGGTTTCTTTGGTAGAACTCATGCCGTCTTACGAGCGTTGGTATGGTCGGTGCATAGTGGGCCCTTAGTAGAGGTTCGAGGACGTCCCAGTCCATAGCCTTCACTTCAGCCGGTTTTGCTAGTGCCTTGGCCATTTTGACGCAATGCGTTAGGAATACAGTTTCTTCTCGGTTGTGGCATCCTTCAAATTATTGGTTTCCAAGAACATTTGGAAACGATCCATGTAGGACTCCCAGTCTTCTTGCGCTGGGTCGAACGAAGCGGGTGGTATGACGATGCCGGACATGGTTCCACCGTTGTGCGTTTCAGCCACGTGCTCGGTTGTCTTCTTTGTTGTTTAGTCAGCTCTGACGTCTCCACATCCCACCTTCGTCGCCAGTGTTAAGTGTGGAGCATGGGTGCGAAGAATGGAGACGAGCCGGTGAAACAGTGAACTTCAACTCTTTATTTACATGGTGTGACAGCTCAAACTAGATGGCTGCTATAGGCTTCCTTATATAGGCAACTTATTAACTATTCAACCAATGGCAACCTGGGAGCGCTAGCTCCGTTAACCAATGAGAACGGCTTGCTAATGGCCAATCAGATTCTCCTGAACGGACCAATCTGATCTCGCCATTTAACAGCCAATCAGAAGTGCAGGGCCAGAACCCTGCACTTGACTTCAAGCTCTAAATAACTTTATTAACATTTATTCATTCACAACACTTTACATGGCCTCCAGAGCTACTGAAAATGATGTGAGAATGGGGTGTGCTTTCATGTGGTTTTCATACACTATAGAGGTTGCAGAAGAGCATTCTCCAAGGCCACTTCAAGAATGAAAGCCTTGTTCAATCCAAAGTAGCCTTGGGTTAGCTGCAGAGGCTGTCAACAGAAAGACAATATTGTCTGAACGTAAGCAGCATGTGGCAGATCCTGGACAGCACTGGGCAGCAGGGGCAATCATGCTCTCCCCTGAGGTTCATGCATGAGGCGCTAATTTGAGTAGAGATACTGGGATAAGATAACATTTGTCCTACAGTGAACCAACACATTCATATTGGTAATAAAACTAAAAGTGGCTTAGCTATAACATCCAATATATTAAAACTGCTGGTTCCTTAAATCATTTTTCTCTCTTACTTCACAGAGTTCTGTTATGATCCTGAAAATAGAATTTTGTCCTATAGGAGGATTCAAGAAAAAAAGTTCTAACTTAAAATGGCAAGAATTACCACTGTCTGACTCTCATCATCCCATAATCTTTATTAGGGCAATGTCATAATTAAACAACTCAAAGTCACAAAATAGTGGGCAAACTTTTGAAACTTTTAAAATGATAAACCATCATCTTAACCATCAACCATCAACCACCACTTTAAATGGTGGTTGATGGTTCCACTGATAATTGTCTAGTTGTATTTGCAGCATTTGGAAATATCACTAATTATCATAAGGCATGACTTTACTCATATTATGCTTTTCTGAAACTTAGAACTGAGAATTTGCAGATAGCTTAAATGTTCTCAGAAAATTTCAGAAGCTCAACCTAGTCCAAGAAGAGAGAAGCAGCTTTGGAAGGTTTAAGAAGAGGCATACCTCAATATGATATAATTGTTCAGGACAACAAGGGCATGTTCATCTTTAGTGAAACCTGCCTATCTTACTTCATATTCTATTTAAATGGTCATTTGACATAACATTGAAAATACAATCAACAAATATGCCTGTAATAAGATCAAGTACTGTTCATGCAATGTTGTAGGCATGGGTAAAATAGTTATTTAAATATACAGGTATTATGTTCCTGGATTTTGGCCCTAAAGATATCCAATGCAACAATTTTAGCTGTTCATTCACACAATGATTTTTTATTTCTAAAAAGTACACCCACAATTTTTGAATTGTGGCATGCCTATAATATTCAGTGAGAGAAAAGCATGCAATTCCATCAACATTTTCAATTTCCAAAAAAGATATTCTTGCCTTCCTGATCTCTGATATATGCTGTATTGTAATAAAAAGTCAGTTGTATCAGCTTACCTCTTCCCCATTCATCGCCAAATCGCAGAATTACACCAGGCATGTAATGTGCAATTATTAAAGGAAGGTCCAAAGTGAATGAATGAGAGTGACAAGATGTCCAGCAACAGAGAATAGAACAGAACTTTCTAGTTTAGAAATTGAATTGCGGTAGTATTAGATATGTTTAAAAAATATGAAACAGTGAAAATGAAATGTAATAACTATAAGTAATAATATTATGTTTATTTGCACTAAAATGCATGATACCCAGGTATCACACTGTTCATGCATTAATATGTATAAACAACATAAAATAAAAAAAACTTGACACAAAAGGAACTTTCTAGTTGCCCAAACTATATTTTCTTTTTATGATTTATTTACTACTAAAACCGTGGAACTTATGCTGGTTTAATTGCTTGAAAAGAACTATTTATGTTCCTCATCCCAAAGCCCAAATGTAAATGCTTTCAGCATTTCAAAGGTGACTGGTTATGACACCATCAAATTTTATGTTAGCTACTGCATCCTTAAATAAGTGACACAAAGATATTGGCTCTTTCCAAAGAACAGCTTTATAGGAATACACAATGATGCGAGGGGTTCAAGTGAATGCTAAGTCGAATTGATAGTTCAGGAAGTAGTTCAGGGGCTGCCACAGAGAAGAAGGATTAAAGCTATTTTCTAAAGCACCCAAAGGCCAGACAAGGAATAATGGATGGAAACTGAACAAGATGAGATTCAACCTGGAAATAAGGAGAAACTTTCTGACAGTGAGAACAATCAACCAATGGAACAGTGTTGTGGTTAGCCGGCAGCAGTGAGGAAGAGGTTCCTGAGGAGCCTGTGCTAAGTGCAAATGAGCACAGGATGATTTGTAGAAGAGAACAGCTGGAGCAGCACAGGCGACTCGGGAGTAAGAATGCAATGCAATGCCCCTCCCTTCAAGGAATATAAGCCTGGTTTCAAAATGTTTTTGTTTTTGCTTTTGCAAAAGGACTCAGCATTGTATGGTAGAGACTCCGGCTTATCTGAAGAATTCTATCAAGGCTTTTCTGGTTGAACTAATTGGCTGCAAGCCATCTTTTATCTACAAAGAAGTTTATTTGTAGATTAAAGCTGTGAAAGTTTGAGGTACTGAGTTTATTTGAGATTTTCTTGCTGGTAACAGGGTTGGGTCAGAACAAACAGCTTGCCCTCAGAAGTTGTGCAAGCACCATCACTTGAGACCTTCAAGAAGAGATTGGACTGCCATTTGTTAGAAATGGTGTAGGGTCTCCCCCTTGGCGTGTTGGACTAGATTACCTATAAGGTCCCTTCCAACTCTGATTATCTGTTATCTGTTATCTGTTAAGTATACTGTCGTGTCCGTCGGCAAGGAGACCAGGAGGCGGTGACTAGGTTTCAGCTCTTTATTTAGTCCCCGGAACCGATCTGGCTCCAAGGGAAAAACAGCGGCTTTTTATTCTCAAGCCACGGCGGCCGCGGCCAATGGCACCGCTTTGAATCTCCCGCGATTCATTTCCACCAATCGCGGGAGATTCTCAGAGGGCCAATCAGTGCAGCTCGCTAAACCAATCAGATCGCCTCGCGCTTTGGCCAATCAAAGCGCGGGGTTTCAAGAATGCAAATGAGCGTACAGAACACCCCTCCCCTCTTGGTTTGGTCCTACATAACGTAGTCCCGTAAGTAGGCAGGGCTCCGCACTTGCCTACTGGACCTGCGCAGGTCAGTCGTTGGTTGGCTCCCAGCCAGTTCGGTCGGGTTCTCTGTGTCTCTCGGCCTCATCGATGGAACCGCCTGGTATGCCTTGCTGGGCTGCTCTTCGCAGCTCCCTCCCAGTCTACCCGGGCTGGTTGAGCTGCGGTTTTCGCCGCTCCCACCTGGTCTTTCCGGGCTGGTTGAGCTAGCCTGGCTGCTTCTCCCTGGTGAGGTTCCGAGCTGGCTGCTTGCTGGTGAGTATGGCTGGTTCCTTTCTTCTAGGTTTTGGTTCCCGGGGTATTCCCTCCCCTCTTGGCTTGTGTTAAGAGGATTGTTTATGTCTGGTTGCGTGTCGGTTGTGTTTCTCGTGGCTGTTCTCAATCTTATTTGATCGATGTGGCGTTTCCACGCTCGTCCATCGGTTGTTTGCAGCCAGTATGAGCGGGGACCTGTCAGTTAGGCTATGGTTGCTGGTACCAATAGTGGGTCTCCGGTTAGGTTTTTTGCATAGATGGCATCGCCTGGTGCAAAGGATCGGTGCTTGCTTGAGGAGTTTGGGGTTTTTTCCGGGTTGTATGTGGGGTGCAGTCTATCGAGTGGGGACCTTATTTTCCTCCCCATTAGTAGCTCTGCCGGGCTTTTATTCATTGTCGTGTTCAGGGTTATATGTTGTATAAAAAGCATTTTATTTATTTTGTCTTGGATTTTCCCATGTTCGATTTTCTGGATGGTTTTTTTTGTAAATTGAACCATCCGTTCCGCCCTTCCGTTCGCTGCCGGATGTGCCAGAGCTGTCAGTGTGTGTCATATGCCCCATTCCGCTAGGAATTTTTCAAATTCCAGCGAGATGAATTGGGGCCCGTTGTCCGACACGATGACATCCGGGAGGCCGTGTGTTGCGAATAGTTTGCAAAGTTCCTTGGTCACGGCCTCTGTGGTGGTGGATTTCATGTTGCTTACCTCCAACCAGTTGGAGTAAGCATCTACCGTTACTAGGAATGTATGTCCCTTTGTGGGCCCGGCAAAGTCTATGTGGACCCTAGACCAAGATCCCCTGGGAGTTTCCCATTCTAGGATCGGTGCCGTGAGAGGGCTTGGTCTGGTTTCTTGGCAGCATTGACACCTTGCCACCCAGGCCTCAATTTGCTTTTCCATCCCTGGCCACCAAGCGTAACTTCTGGCCAGGGCTTTCGTTCTAACTATGCCCGGGTGCCCCTCGTGTAACAATTCCAATACCTTCCCTTGCAGTTTTTCCGGGATAATGACCCTATCCCCCCACAGTACACACCCTTTTTGCAATGAGAGTTCCGTTTGCTGGTTCTGGAATGTTTTGAATGTTTCATCGTTGTCCTTTTCTGGCCACCCTTTCTCCACCCAATGTAACACCTGCGCCAGACATTTGTCTTTATTGGTTTCTCGGACAATGTCTGACGCGGTTATGGGTAGATCGGGCAGAGTCTCTATGCTGAGGGCGCTCGTCGTGGGTGCTGGGTTGGTATCTAGATCGGGTAGCGGCTCGCGGCTCAAAGCGTCTGCATGTGTGATAGTCTTACCGGGTCAGTGTGTGAGCCGGTAGCTGTAGGTGGCAAGGAATTCGGATCACCTTGTCATCCTGGGAGATAAAATGTTCGGGGTGGCCCGGTTCCCTGCCAGGATGCCCAGCAATGGCTTGTGGTCTGTGATGATTGTGAACGTGCGGCCATAGAGGTACTCGTGGAACCTCTTCACTGCTGCGACGATGGCTAGAGCCTCCTTGTCCAGCTGGCTATAGTTCCGCTCTGGTTTGGTGAGTGTCCTGGAGAAGAAAGTGATGGGTGCTTCTCTTCCATCTGGGATTGTGTGGCTGAGGACTGCGCCGACGCCGAAGGGTGAGGCGTCGCATGTGACGGCGAGTGGTAGGGTCTCATTGTATTGGATGAGGATGGCATCCGAGGTGAGCAGGTCCTTGGTTTTCTTGAAGGCGGCTTCCTCGTGTTTCCCCCAAGTCCAGGTAGCCGCCATGTCCAAGAGCCTATGCAAAGGCTCCGCCACGGTCGCCTTTTGGGGCAGGAAAACATTGTAAAAATTAAGCAGTCCCAGAAATGCCTGCAGTTCCATTTTAGTGCTGGGTGTGGGGGCCTCCTTAATGGCTCTGATTTTGGTTGCGGTTGGGTGGATGCCATGCCGGTCTAGGAGGTACCCCAGGAACTCGACCCGCTCTGTGTAAAGTTGGCACTTTTCCCTCTTCACCTTTAGCCCAGTTTCCTTGAATTTGGTTAGCACCTCCCTTAGCCGACCCTCTAGTTCTCGCTGGTTGGTTGCCGACACCAGCACATCGTCAAAGTAGGGCACCACCCCCTTGATGCCTTGCAAGAGTCTCTCCATGAGGCTCTGGAAAATTACAGACGCCACACTGACTCCGAACTGGAGTCGGTTACATTGGAAAGCTCCCTGGTGGGTGACTATGGTTTGCGCCTCTGCGGTTTCTTCGTCGACCGGCAGCTGTTGGTATGCTTGGGCCAGGTCGAGTTTCGCAAAAACCTTGCCTCCCCCCAGTGAGTGTAGAAGATGCTGCACTACTGGGACGGGGTAGGCGCTTTGTTGCAAGGCACAATTTAGGGTGGCCTTATAGTCCCCACAGATTCTCACCGACCCATCGGGCTTGACTGGGGTGACTATTGGGGTCTCCCACCAGGCATGGTCAATTGGTTGTAGGACCCCTTGCTTGACGAGCTTGTCAATTTGCTCATCAATTTTTGGCCTGAGTGCAAAAGGTACCCACCTTGGTTTTAGGCGTCTCGGGAGAATGTTAGGGTCTAGGCTGAAGGAGATGGGGGGCCCTCGGTACTTGCCTAGGGTGCCGTCGAACACTTCCTGGAAGTCCCGTGCCAGTTGTTGCTCCCAATCGGTCTCAGCAATGTGGTTGATGCCCATGACTTCGATGCCAAGTGGTGCGAACCATTGCAGTCCCAAAAGGCTGGGTCGGTCTCAGTCCACGATCATCAGGGGAAGCTTTGCAGTATGGCCCTTAAATGTTACTTTGAATTGTCCAGTTCCGACTACCAGGATGCGGTTTCCCTGGTAGTCTTTAATGATTAGTCTCTGGTTCTCCAGTCCTTTCTTTTGGATGGTAGGCACCAAGCATTTGATCTCTTGCCAGGTGACCATGGAGAGGTAGGACCCGGAGTCCACCTCCATTTTGCATGACTCGCCTTTGATGCCTACCTCCACGTAGACTTTTCAGGCGTCGGTGGTTGATGCATGGCCAATGATGACCGTCTGGTGGGTTTCCTCCTTCCGCCGGGTCTTGCCACCTCGTCGGGTTCGCCCGCTCCAGTCCCATCGGCTGTTGGCTGGGCGATCTCTGGTTCTGGGGGGTGTGCTGTCCCATCTCCGCTCACTGTGGTCCCGCCATCTGGGGCTGTAGGCTTTCTTTAATCAGAAGACGCGGGCGATGTGACCCTTTTTGTCACAGTACCGGCAGACTGCATCGAAGAAACGGCACTCAGATCTAGGGTGGTCGCCTCCACAACCAGCACACGTGGTCCCCGACTTATGACCCCGCTGACTGCGCTGGTCGCATCCTGCCTGGAGCTGGTGGATTTCTTCCTCCTCGTCTGAAGTGTCGGAGGCGGAGTGGAATTCGCTGTGGTGGGTGGTGGTCTCACGGTGACTTGCTTCCTGTTGGGCATCGGCCGCCCGTCCAGGGTTGGTGGTCATGGTGCGGTCCCCTGCGTCAGATCTCCGCATGCGGTTCGCTGACTGCCGGGTGGCCTCGGCTGCGGTGGCTTCAGCGATGGTGTCGGCGAGGGCGATGTCGCCTTTGGCCATCAGCCAACTCTGTAGGACTGGATCCCGAAGTCTGAGTACGACTCGGTCCCGTAGGGCCTCGTCCATGTTGGAGAATCCGCACAGGCCTCCTAGTTTCCGCAGCTCTGCAACAAAGTCGCTGAGGCTTTCGCCCGGTCTCTGGTCCCACCGGTAGAATTCGTGCCGCCTGATGAGGGTGGGCACGGTGGGGGCGTAGTGTTTGCGGAGCAAAGGTTCAAGGTCAGTCCAGTCCATCCCTGTGACGTCAGCGGGTTTCGCTAGGGCTTTCACCATCTTGAACACTGTGGGCCCGCAGTGTGTCAGGAAGACGGCTCATTTTTTCGGCCCGGTGGTGTCCTTCATGTCGCTGCATTTGAGGAACATGCAGAATCTGTCCGTGTAGGATTCCCAGTCCTCACTAGCGGAATTAAAGGGCGCGGGTGGAGCGATGCTGGCCATCTCATCGGTCGTGCTTCCGTCGGACACGTGCTCGGTGGGTTTCAGACTCGGTATCCCATCCTCGTCGAAAGTGTCGTGTCCGTCGGCAAGGAGACCAGGAGGCAGTGACTAGGTTTCAGCTCTTTATTTAGTCCCCGGAACCGATCTGGTTCCGAGGGAAAAACAGCGGCTTTTTATTCTCAAGCCGCGGCGGCCGCGGCCAATAGCACCACTTTGAATCTCACGCAATTCGTTTCCACCAATCACGGGAGATTCTCAGCAGGCCAATCAGCGGGGCTCGCTAAACCAATCAGATCGCCCCACTCTTTGGCCAATCAAAGCGCGGGGTTTCAAGAATGCAAATGAGCGTACAGAACATATACTTTGAAGATTATTTAGAACTTCAGTCAAGACTGCCTTGGCAGGGCAGGGGAAAGTGTTCCATACCAACCAGGGTGGCTCTAGAGAGTGAAGTAATGGTTTTAGAAAATATACTGCTCTTCCTTCCTAAGGATTTCAGAAACCTGTATAACTTATTGAAAATATAAATATGAAAAAAGGAAAAAGGGGAAGAAAGGAAAAGAGGCGAGAGGGTTGCAGGAGAGAGTTAAAGGCTGCAACTCTTTATCAATAATTGATTTAAAAATTTCTAGTGAGTATGGAAAACAAAGAATACTGCAATATAGAGCATGTTTAATTATAAATCTATTAAATTAAAAAATGTACAAAAAGTAGCCATATCACTTCAGTCACCTAGCAATGTTTTTGTATTTGGTTTTACAATTGAGTTGATAATATAATGTTTTTTTATAAGTATATTTAGGGTGACATCTAGGAAACCCATTCTCTTACATACTTTCCCTTCTGTTTCTTGCCTGAAAGAGTTTCCTTCCTTCCTTCTTTCCTCCCTTCATTCCCCAAGCTGAGAGAACTTGCTTGCTTGTGTACTAGTCTTCTCACTGAGAGATCCTCCTTTCCCAGCAAAGAGACACTTGTGGCTTTCAGGCATTTCAATGTCTTAATCTTGCCTGACCAGATCTCATTGACCCACTGGCAGCATTTATCCTGGAGGATACTGATGTTCAGCATGAGAGATCTTGGGCTGCCAACTGTACAGCAGGCCTTCACAGGCCTTAACTTTGCTGTAGACTGTTAACCTATATAGATATCCTAGAAGTGCTAGGCTATCAATATCACTGTTCCTCATCTTAAATTGCTTCCAGGGATCAGCCTGCATGTCTATATAGTATCCTCCTGCCTTTTCTGGGCAACTTATTTCGTTGCCTCAAGATATTGTTGAAGGCTGCAGACAATGACAAAAAGTGATGGATAAGGTATTCCTATTTGACATCTCCAAAGCTTAAAAGAACATTTGGTATCTAGAAAACCATACAACTGTGTTTTTCATATACTGTATTTGGTCTATTAATGAATTCAGATAGCTATTTATTTCAAGAGTATTTAGAACAGCAAAATAAGATTAAAAGTTTCTTTTACAGTTTGATTTTTCCCTGAAACATAGAATTTAAAACAATTTCAGAGCCACTGAATGAATTATTTTCCTACATTTTGGATTTAAGCTTCTGCATCAATCTGCCTACATCTCAGATATTATATAAGTTAAGTTCCAAGAAAAGAAATCTATCTATAAACTGGCTGTGTGTGTGTGTGTGTGTATGTGTGTGTGTTATTCAGCTTTGTTTGGGTATTTTCCCACATCATTATAGTTGTGCTTTTAAAGTTGTAGCAATGTTTCGGCAGAATCTCATCTGCTATCATCAGGCTTCTGTATTGTGTTCGTCTGTGAGTCAGACTTTCACAGCCGTTTCTGTTTTAAATTTGGGGCTAGCCTACTGCTGTGCCAGAATGGTTTTTTCTTCATCCTGATTGGTTGGGAGTCTTGGTCTGTGTTTATTGGTCTTGGAGTTTGCTGTGTTCTGCTTGATTGGTGTTTCTAATATCTTCTGTCTGTTTTGTAGCTTTTTTTTGTCTTGATTGGCTGACAACATTGTGTTTCCTGTATTGGAGGCTTTTCGTGTGGCTTGGCTCTGAGTAAACGGACAGCAATCATTTATTAGGAAACTAGGTTTCATTTGGGTGTCTGGTTGGGGTATGTTTGAGCTGGAGGTATCAGGGGAAGTCTGTTTGTGCCCAGGAGTTTGGCTGGCTTGTGGTGTGGAGATTTTTTTGTTTGAGAGTGTAGGTTTCCAGATAATTGACAGTCTGGTAGAGTCATCTCTTCTATTCATGCTTTCTGGTCTTTTTTCAATCTCTATGGCTTATCTGATAATTCTGTAGCTGGGGTTTTCTATAGTGGCTAGGGTTTGGGTGCCATTGAAGTTGATGCTATGACCTGTGGCTTTCATGTGTTGGACTAGTGAGGAAATGTGTTCCAGCTTTTTTATTGCATTTTTGTGTTCATCTAGGCGGGTACTTATTCTTCTATTGGTCTGTCCAATATATGTGGCAGGGCATGATGCCCAGGGAACTTCATATATGCCTTGGTTCTCCAGATCAGTTTTATCTTTGGGGTTTCTTAAGATGCCTGCTGTTTTTCTGTCTGTTTTGAAGGCAATCTTTTTTCCCCAAAATTTTATTAATTTTCAATAAACAAACATAGACAAACAAAACACAAAACATGAAAACATAAAACTTCTTTTTGGAAAGCAGCTTAGTCCCAGGTTACATCTTTTTGTACAGACATAAATTTAAATTCATGCTCACTTTTATATACCATTTCATATCTTATTTACCATTCTACATTTTCTATATAGCTTCTCCCCTCTTTTCACTCTCTTAATTCTGTTTTATTTATTTCATCTCAATTTAAATCATTATACTTATATCTTTTGTCTGTTCTGTTTCAACTATCTATTATCTTTTCTCATGAACACAAAATTTCTCCTGTAATCACTGATTGGAGTATGACGCCTTTATATCTTTCCCCTAAATTTAACACTTAAAATAATACATAATTTTCATTCAGATTCTGCTTAGTACATTCTAAAGCTACGTATTATTTTTAAAATAAGAAAAAATAATAAGATTATAATATAATTAAAACAATAATCCATAGCAATTAAACTCTATCATTGAGATTAATATTCATTTAAGTCTTAAACACTTTACACATTCCCTTTAATATTATCCCATTTTATAGTCATATAATGTTCCAATTTTCTAACATTATTTCAGATACAAATACAACAATACAGTCTTATGTACTTTTGCAGAATATCTTTTTTAGTTGTATTTTTACCCATTATCTCTAAATAAATCCTGTTTCTTTACATATTGTTTCAAACCTTTATAGTTTCTCTTCCCTTTTTTCCTACCTTGCTTCTCCAGTGTCGCCTTTTTACCCCCTTGTCTCTTGATCTCCACCCTCTTTTGTATTCCTCTTTTCTGTTGCTTTCTGACATTATATCGACTTTTCACCTTATTTTTCCATTTTTGGTTGTTTTTTTAAGTCTTAAATTCTCCATTCTCTTTCCTCCCCCCCCCCTTTGCCTTTTCTTCCCCAGCTAGAGTTGCTTGTTCATTAAAGATGGCTTCTTCTTCATCCCAATCTTCTTGTTCTTTTTTTTTTTTTTTGATGTTTTATTAATTTATTTATTCCATTTTCTCTTTGACATTACATTATTTTATCTCCAGCTTTTTGTGTTCTTCTTGTAGTGATTTTTTTTCCGGAGCTTCGTTTCGGCGATACAGCTGCGATCTCGGGGCTCTGAGATCGTAGCCGATATTTTCACACCTGGTCGGTCCCAACAGACCTAAACTGTCCCGTAGAGACAGGGATTGTGAAGGGCACTGTCCCAGGATCCCAGAGATATCGCAAAATCTCTGGTTTGATCCGGGAGAAGCCCTTTTGCTGGTGGCGGAGAGGCAGCCTCCATAGCTGCTGAAGTCAGGACAGCTCCGGAAAGAAAGTGTCTGGAAAGAAAGTGTGTCAGCTGGGTGAGAAACTTCTACTGTGTTGTAAATTCGCTGAGATTTGAAAGGGCATCCTGAATAGAGAAGAAACCTGTGAGGTTTTTTTTTTGACCAAAACTGTTTGAGTGGCGTTTTCTAAAGTGATGTCAAATTGAGGCTTGGATTTTTTTTTTTTTCTTACTTTTTTGGGGGGGACTTTAGTGTGACTTTGTAGGTAACTGGATTGAATTTTCTCTTATATATATTTTTATGCTCCTTTTGATTTTTTAATTTTCTTTTAGGATAGAGGCTCCCTTTGGCTATTTTTTTTTTTTTGCATACATTATTCATTTTTTCCTGCTGGGGGGGAAGAGCATTAAGAAATTTTGCAACACTGCCAACTAGAGGCTTGAAAATATCTTATTTGAATTGGAGAGAACTGTAAGAAGACTCCTTCTCAAGGACATTTTAATGTGATAAGATAGAGGGGGAGCACAGCAAAATATTATTACAGGTGTTTTCCTGGACTCTTATCAATATTTCAACACTTGAGGCTTGGCTTTGAAGCTGCTGGAGAAGAGAGTCATAATAAGAGCCTTGGATAAATAAATAAAGTGCAGTGTGCTCATTATATATATATATATATATATTTACTTGTGATATCCCTACTCACCAGCCTTTTTGTAAATTTCAATTCTGGTAATATTCTTATTTTTGCTTTTTATTTTAAAGGGAAAGCCTCAGAGTTTTTTCTTTATTTTTCTCTTTTTCTCCTTATTTTTATTGGGATTTCTTTGCTTTTTCGATCCATGTTTTTGGACCACTCTGTTTTTCTTTTTTGATTATTGAGACTTCTCAACTGGATTAAGGTGTGAAGAACCTGAAGGAATTTCTTCTTTTCTTTTTGCTTTTTTTTCTTTTAATCAATATTATTATTTTGGGTTTGTTTGTTTTTTTCCTTTCTATTTTTCCTTTTTTATGGTGGACTACTTCGTAATTGGATTAGAGTCTAGAAGAACCTGAAGATCTTTCTTCTTCCTTTATTCCTTTTTCTTCTTTGGTTTTGGGCCTTTTACTATTGGATTTTTCCATTTTGGATTATAATTGGCTACTCTACCAGTTGGATTAAAAGTCAAAAAGAATTTGAAGCTTTGGAAGCATTAAAATGAGCAGGAAACCAATATCAGCTGGCGTTTCTACCTCTACCTCTGCCTCCCCACCAGCTGGAGGACAACGTTTAATTCAGACAATTTGAAGCAAGATAAAGAACAAGAAAAAGTAACTTTACAGATGATTATGCAAGGAATCCAAGATCTCAAGACAAAATCAGACACCATTGAACAAAGAATAGAAAACATTGAACAAAGAACAGAGAAGACTGATGAAAAAGTGGAAAATATTAAACAAATGATGGGGAAGTATGAGGAGAGATTCCAAAAAATTGAGGAAGAAGGAAAACAAAGAGAGGAGAAGATTGGAAATATTGACAGTAGATTAACTGTGGTTGAACAAGAAAAAAGTGGGATGTCGAGGTGAGAGATGGAAAGGTCAGAATTTTATCTCAGATTTCAAAATATAGAAGAGGAAAAAGGAGAAAATTTGGCTGCGATAATGATAGAAATTTTGGCAGATGCTTTGGAAACTACAGAGGAAAAGATGATGGATGGAGTAGGTGAGGTATATCGAGTTTATACAAGATATGTGATGAGATATAAATTACCAAAGGAAGTCCATATTAGGTTTACCAAAAAATCCATTAAAACACAAATACTACAAGTGGTAAGAGAGAAAACATTGAAATACAAAGGCAAAGAGATTGTGGTTTTAAAACAAATACCCAGAAAAGTGAGAGAGATGACAAGAGAATATCGATTTCTGACCAAAATGCTACTGGAAAACAAAGTGAATTATAGATGGCTGATTCTAGAAGGATTAATGTTTACGTGGCAAGAGCAGAGACATAGAATTGATTCAATTGAGAAAGCAGAACTTTTCCATGCAGAATTTTTTGGAAGAAGAAAAGAGGAGGCAGAGAAAGAGGTCTCATTAATTGAGTTTCAAGAGGAACAACTGGAGACTGAAAAAGAGAAAGGAGCTGTAGGTGGACAGGTGGATAGTAAAGAACAGCGTGAAGTGAGATCCACGAGAGCTGTTAGACCTAAATATAAAGCATAATCATGGAAGAAAAAAAACTGATTACAATGAATATAAATGGACTCAATTCAGCTGTTAAAAGAAGGAAAACCTTTCATAAATTAGAGAAATTAAAATTTGATATAATTTGTCTACAAGAAGTTTATATTAAAAAACAACATGAACAATTGTTAGTACAGCCAAAATTGGGGAAAATATTTACTTCTTTGACTCAATGTAAGAAAAGAGGAGTGGTTCTATACATTAAAGAGGCTATCCCAGCAAAACTGATCTACACGGATGAAGACGGAAGAGTATTAATGGTGGAAATAATGGACAATAATATAAAAATACTCTTGATTGCAATTTATGCTCCGAATGATAAAGAAGAAGAGTTTTATAAAAAGCTACACATGAAAATAATTGGACTGGACTATGTGAATATAATTATGATGGGAGACTTTAATGGAATTGTAGACAATAAATTGGACTACATAGCAACAACAAAGCAAAATAGAAAGGCTCTCCCTAAATCTTTTTTTAAAATGACAGACGAACTAACTTTAAAAGATATTTGGAGAGAAAGAAATGTTAAAGCTAAACAATATACTTTTTATTCAAATAGACATTTATCATGGTCCAGATTAGATATGATTTGGATCTCAACAGAATTAATATCCAATATTCAAGAAACAAATATTGAAACAAGTACTTGGGCAGATCATAGCCCAATGATAATTAAATGGAAGGGACAAAAAAAAAGATCGAGATGGACATTAAATAATACTATCTTAAAGGAGAAGGATTTTATACAATGGATGGAGAAGGAACTGGAAATAAAAAAGAGAAAATAAAAAAGAAGATACTTCAACGCAGAATGTTTGGGATACAATGAAGGCATATGCTAAAAGTCTGATAATAGATTATACAAGAAAAAAGAATATTAGGAAAAGGCAAGCTTCTCAGGCCTTGGAAGATGAGTATAAAAGACTTGAAAAAGAATTACAGAAAATGCCACAGAAAAAAGATATTAAATTGAAGCTGAATGTAATTAAGCATAAAATGGAATTAATAGAGAAAGAAGAATTGGCACAGAAAATCAGAAATTCTAAACAGAATTACTTTGAAGATGCAAACAAACCAGGTAGATGGCTAGCATATAAATTGAGAAAGGAGAAGGAATCAAGAAAAATATGGAAGCTAATAGATGATCAAGGCCAAGTTTGTTATGGTAATAAGGAGAAAAAGGAAATTATTCGAGATTTTTTTTTTATAACAAATTTTATTAATTTTACAAAAACAATACACAATCCAGGCATAACAACTTGAAAAATCTTTTCTAAAAAAATAATAATAATAATTAAAGAAGAGAGCCAATAGAACATACAAAATAATTCCAAATTGTAATGTCAATATTTACATTATCTATTTAACTTCATATCTTATCTGGACTTCTCCTTTTATCCAAATTATATTTCTTGCTTATTAAAATTTTATTGCCTTTCATAAACATACAAACCACAGAATATAGAAAAAAAACAAAAGCTAAAATATCTTTTCTGAAGGCTGCCTGATCCCGGGTTGAAACTCTTCTCACAGACACAAATTCAAACATCATATTAACTTTATATATCCTTCCATATCTTATTATCATTTTCTTCTTTTTTATAAACCAATTTTATTAATTTTACAAAAACAGTGCACAAACAATCAAGGCATAACAGCTTATAAATTCTTTTCTAAAAAAAAATAGTGATAATTAAAGAAGAAAACCAATAGAACATAATGATTCCCAAATATAATATCAATATTTACTTTATCTATTTAACTTCATATCTTATCCCAACTTCCTCTTTTCATCCAAATTATTTGTTAATTAAAATTTTATTGCCTTTTATCAACATACAAAACCCAAAAAAACATAACAAAACCTTTATATATCGATCCATATCTTATTACCATTTTCAATAACATTCTTTGTCTGTTCTATTTCCAACTATCCATTCATCTTTTTTCTTTTACTGTACTTCTATACACTAATTGGAGTGACGCCTTTAACTCATTACCCTAACTTAAAAGTACTTCATATAACACTTAATTTATCTTGGGATTCTGTTTAGTAACTTCTAAAATTACACAATAAATTTTATACTCTAAATACACATATAAAAACACAATCTTATATACCTTCCAGAATCCCCCTTTTATCCTTAATTAGATTCACCCATTGTCTCTAAATAAACTTTTTTTCTTTAGAACTTGCTTCCCACCATTGAGGCTTCTCCTCCCCCCCTTTCTCTCTTGCTTATTCTTCTCCTTGCCCTTTTTACCCCTTTGTCTCTCCTCCTCCCTTTTCTTACTCCCTTTCCTTTGCTTTCTAATCTTGCATCCACCTTTCCTCTCATTTTTCTCTTTTTTGGTTGTTTTTTCAAACCTTAAAATCCCCCTTTTCTTATCCTCTTTCTCCTCCTCCCCGGAAAAAACCCATTGTTCATCAAAGATAGCTTCTTCTTCCTCTTCTTCTTTGTCCCAGTCATTCTGCTGCGTAATCAACTTTTCATAAGTACATAACGCCATTTCTAAAAATTGAAATAAAGTGCCCAAAGTATCTTTTCCATCTTATTCTTCCTTTTTATATTTTTGATGTTCAGTCTTTAGTTCATCCACAAGCGATGCCATCCTGAAAAGAGAAACTTTCCCCAAAACAATCAACCAAGTATTTTTAATCAAAAATAATTCAAAAAAAGTTCCAAAAGTTAATACTTTTCTTCCTTCTTCTATTTCTCTTTCTGGGGTTACTGTTTAATCAAAGAGGTCTAATTACCATATATCTTTCTTTGAGATTCTAGGCAATCTCCTCCTTTTTCCACTTCTGCTCCAATTTTTTTCCTCTCCCTTCCCACTTGCAACATCAATTTTTAAATGATCAGAAATCCATACCTCTAATAAGGGTTTTCCAATTTCTTAAATTTTTAAATCCAATGTCCAAGACCTTTTTTGTCCCTTAACTTCAACTTTCAGAATAGTTCACCTTCAGTGCCCAAACAAATTTCAAATCTTCATCTGCTGTTTCCATGGGGTGGGAGAGTGAAGAAAAAAAAGTTCCCTTTAACAGCTTCTCCGCCGCTTTTGATCTTCTTAGGGATACAATGTATCCTCCAGCAAGTCAGACAGCTCAGTTCCAGCGAATTTAAAAGATGTTGATTGAGCCAGCACTTTCACTTTTCTTGCTTCCTCCAGCACAATCTTACCTGGTTGCAGGCTTCTTCGTGGCGGCCATTGCTGACCGCCGCTCCACCACCTTGGGAAAAAGGGGTTTTTCCAGACAAGGAGGGGGTCTGCGACACCGCCAGCCCCCTGTCCGGCTCCCCTCTCTCTTTGGCTGTCCCTACAGGGCAGCCATATCCCCCTGACCCATTTGGATCGGGGGTACCTTGGCAGCAAGCACAGCAGGAATCGCAAACGGTCGCGAATTCCTGCTGCCACCGAAGCCACGCGGAACCGGAAACCCTAATTATTCGAGATTTTTATGGGCAACTATATAAACAAGAGAATATTGATGAGGAAAAAGTCAAACAGTATCTACAGAATGCTAATTTACCGAAGATACCTAAAGAGACTGAAGAAATGCTGGAAAGCAATATAACAATGATGGAATTAAATGAAGCATTTAAGAAATAAAATAATGGGAAAGCACCGGGTCCAGATGGGCTTCCGGCAGAATTCTATAAAACATTTCAAGAATCATTGAGCATCCCATTGTTAGAAGTTATGAATGAAGTTATGTTAAAGAAGATGATACCCAAAACATGGTCAGAGACTTATATCACACTTATTCCAAAAGAAGAGGCTGAACCACTGCAAATTAAGAACTATAGACCTGTTTCCTTATTGAATGCAGACTATAAAATCTTTGCTTCAATTTTAGCAGAAAGATTTAAAAAATATTTAAATAATTTTATTCACCCAGATCAAAATGGATTTCTGCCAAAGAGACAAATCAGAGACAATATGAGAGTAATCTTGGATACTTTGGAATACTATGAGGCTCATCCTGAAAAGCAAATGCCTTTGATATTCCTAGATGTTCAAAAGGCATTTGACAACGTGAACTGAATATTTATGTTATTACTATTGGAACAGATGGGTTTTGCCAAAAAATTTATTCAAGCAATAGAAGCCATATATAATAAACACACAGCAAAGGTAATGATGGAGGGGAAACTTATAGATTTTATTAATATAAGAAAAGGCACAAGACAAGAGTGTCCCCTATCTCCTTTGCTATTTGTGCTGACTTTGGAAGTGTTGAATAGAAATATTAGGGATGATAAAAGCATAAAAGGAATGAAAATTAAGAAGGAAGAATTTAAACTACAAGCTTTTGCTGATGATTTAGCTTTTATTCTGGAAGACCCGTTAGAAACAGCTCCAAGGTTATTGGAAAAGATAGAGACATATGGTGAGATGGCTGGTTTGAAAATAAATAAAGATAAAACGAAGATTTTGACAAAGAACATGCTATTGAGACCTGGCAAAGAACTGGCAAATCTTTTGAAAATCCAAGTTACAAATAAGGTTAAGTATCTGGGGATATATTTGACAGCAAGATGTAGCACATTAAAAGAGAATAATTATATTAAACTCAAACAACAGATAGCTACAGATTTGAAGAAGTGGGAAAACTTGCAATTGTCATTAATAGGGAGAATTTCAACAATCAAGATGAATATTTTACCCAGAATTCTATTTCTGTTCCAAACAATACCAATTAGGCTTGGAAAAGACTATTTTGAAGATTTAAATAAAATCATGTTGAAGTTTATATGGCAAGGTAAAAAAGTGAGAATAAAGCTAAAGCTTTTGCAAGACGCTAGAATTAGAGGAGGTTTTGGCCTGCCTAATTGGGAATTGTATTATCAAGCTGCAAGTTTGATGTGGGTCAAAGAATGGATAACATTAAGAAAGCATAGATTGTTGACATTAGAAGGGCATGATTTGCTGTTGGGCTGGCATGCTTTTTTATGGTATAAGGGAACTAAAACACAGGGTTATTTTAGAAGACATTATATACGGGAGTCTTTGTGGTTAAACTGGGAGAAGATAAAAAGACAATGTTATTTGAAAATTCCAGTTTGGTTATCGACTATTGAAGCATTTTCCTATCCTAAAATTTACAAGAAGGAACAAACAGTTAGATATGGGGAACTATTGGATGTAAAGGGTGAACTTAAATCGATCCAAAACTTAGAGGAACAAGGTATAAGGATGAATTGGTTTTCATATGCGCAAATACATTCAAGGTATGATGAAGATTCTAAAACGGAGGGAATCTATGATAAACAGACTGATTTAGATAAGATCTTGATGGGTACTGATGAGAAGGTGATTAAAAAATTATATGGTTATTTACTGGGAATTAAATTAGAGGAAGAACAAGTTAAAGAAACTATGATTGTTTGGGGGAAGAATTTTGGATATGGGATTGATCTAGAGAAATGGCAAAAATTGTGGTCTCAAAATTTTAAAATGACAATGTCAACAGCATATAAAGAAAACTTGTATAAGATGTTTTACAGCTGGCACTTTCCCCCGACAAGAATAGCAAGAATGTTAAAGAACAAATCTGAAAAATGCTGGAAATGTCATCAGATACCCGGCTCGTATTACCATATGTGGTGAACTTGTGAGGACACTAGAAAATATTGGACTAAAATTCACATGTGGTTGGAAAAAATGACAAAGAAACACATAGACTTGATACCAGAGATCTTCTTGTTGGGAATTTTACCTGATATATATAGTAAACATTTGAAATACCTGATTGTAAATGTATTAACAGCGGCTAGGATTGTATTTGCTAAAAATTGGAAGAATGGGAAAATACCATTGCAGGAAGAAATTATTAAGAAAATATTGGAATGTGCTGAGATGAGTAGATTGACATTTGAAATTAGAGAGCAAGAGGAGAAACAATTTTATGAAATTTGGGATCTTTTTTATCAATGTCTAGATGATAAAATACGATAATAGAATATTTAGAATGCTAGACAGTAAGGAATATTTTTTTTTTGTTTTACTTGCCTTTGTTATTTGACACTATATTTATAAAAGATTTTTTAGGATTGATTTGGTATGATTATATGATTTGTTACAGAATAAACTGGTTAAAGTATTGTTGTCTCATAAAGCATGAATGATTAAAAGTATAGTCAAAAATTTCTTTTTTTAGTGATATTAGGATATATAAGTTTGGATTGACAATATGAGTTGTTATGTAACATAATTGTAATTGAGACTACAAAATGAATGCACAAAACTGATGAACCAACTGACAGACTGGATGTACATATGAGAGTTGATGTTTTAATGTTTTGTTTGTCTTGTTTATTTGTAGAAAATTAATAAAATCTTTTTCCAAAAAAAAAAAAGAAGAAACCAATCTTCTTGTTCTTGTAGTTTCTCATAAGTAGAAATCGCCATATCTAAGAAATGGAAAAGGGAGCCAAAAGAGCCCTTCCCTTCTTGTTCCTCTTCCTTATACTTTTTGAATTCCATTTTCAGTTCACTGACAAGTAATGCCATTGTATAAATTTTTTTAAACAACCCAAATATTTTTAATCTTTCAAATAGTAATGTATAAAAGTCCCAAAGTCACCAAGCAGTCCAAATACACACAGATTGTTTCATTTAACATTTTCTTCTTTTTACACTTTCTCTTCCTGGGGTTACAATTCAGTTGCAAAGTTCCAATTAAAATGTATCTTTTAGAAGTCTTGTTAAAATTTAACTCTAGTAAATTCCAAGCAGCCTCCTCCAGCAAAATCTTAATATGAATTCTTTTCCTCTCCCTTCCCACTTACAGCAAAAAAAGTTTTTTTTCCAATGTTCAGAAATCTTTATTGTCCCCTTGGCTTTAATTTCCAGTTTAATTACCTGCTGATGCTAAAGTGGGTTTTTCCAATTTCTCATTCATCTGCTGTCACCGTAAGGAAGGAGAGTGGGGAAAAAAAACTTTCCCTTTTTACTTTCATTCGCTACTTTTCCAAATCTTCTTTGGGAGCAATGTATGAATTTCAGGGTATTTTAAATGTTGCTTGATATCCCGGTCAGCCAAAACGTTCATTTCTCAGCTTCCTCCTGCACATTCTTATCTGGATGAGAGTTTCTTTGTGGCGGCCATTGCTGACTGCTGCTCCACCGCTTTCGGAAAAGGGAGTTAAGCCAGCTGAGGAGGGTGGTTGCGATTCCCCCTGACCCCTGCCGGATCTCCCCTGTCTTCAGTTACCTTTACGGGGTAACTATATCCCCAAATCTGGCTGGATCAGGGCACTCCAGCAGCGAGTGCAGCAGAAACCACGCATGATCGTGAATTCCTGCCACCGCTGAAGCCCTGCAAACCAGTTTTATCTTTTGAAGGCTGTCTTGATGTGATGCCTGTGCAATATCTTACTGATTTTTTCTGTAGTACCTCTTATGTAGGGCAGGACAGCTGTTCCATAGGCCTGTTCATCTTCTAAGTCTCTAAGTGTGTTTTTGTGGATCAAGCCAGTGATTTTGCTTTTGTGGAAGCCATTGGCTGTCAGTACTTTAGTCAGGGTGCATAGTTCAATCTTTATATGTGTCTTGTCTGCCAGGAGTTTGGTTCTGGCAATTAGTGTTTTGGCTACGGAGTTTATCTGTGCTGGGTGGTGGTGGGATTGGGCATTGAGGTAGCAGTTGGTGTGTGTTTTCTTCTGGTATATGGTGTGTCCTAGTGTGCCATCTGTTTTTTTGTAGATTAGTATGTCTAGGAATGGTAGTTGTTTGTTTGTTTCCATTTCCATGGTGAATTTGATTTTGGGTTGTGTGCTGTTTAGTGTGCTAGGAAATTGTTTAGGTTTTCTTTTCCATGGGGCCAAATAACAAATGTGTCATTGATGTATCTTAACCATAGTTTGGGTTTGTGGGTGGCATTGGCTAGTGCTCTGGATTCGAATTCTTCCATGAACAGGTTTGCAATGATGGGTGACAGTGGTGATCCCATAGGGATTTGTTCAATTTGTTCAATTTGTTTGTATCTTTGTACTAAAGTACTGACAGCCAACAGCTTCCACAAAAGCAAAATCACTGGCTTGATTCACAAAAACACACTGAGACATAATGGAGACCTAGAAGATGAACAGACCTGTAGAACAGCTATCCTTCATATATGCCTTGGTTTTCCAGGTTAATTTTATATTTGGGGTTTCTTAGGATAGCTGCTATTTTTCTGTCTGTTTTGAAGGAAGTCTTGATGTGATCCCTGTGTAGTATCTTACTGATTTTGTCTGTAGTACCACTTATGTAGGGCAGGACAGCTGTTCCATCCCAACCAGGCACCCAAATGAAACCTAGCTTCCTAATAAATGATAGCCATCCGTTTACTTGGAGGCAAGCTACACTAAAAGCCTCCAATACAGGAAACACAATGTTGTCAGCCAATCAAGACAAAAAAAAAAGCTACAAAACTGACAGAAGATATTAGAAACACCAATCAAGCAGAACACAGCAAATCCAAGACCAATAAACACAAACCAAGACTCCCAACCAATCAGGATGAAGAAAAAACCATTCTGGCACAGCAGTAGGCTAGCCCCAAATTTAAAACAGAAACAGCTGTGAAAGTCTGACTCACAGATGAACAGTATACAGAAGCCTGATGATGGCAGATGAGATTCTACCGAAACGTTGCTACAACTTTAAAAGCACAACTATAATGATGTGGTTTGGGTATTTTCCCACATCATTATAATTGTGCTTTTAAAGTTGTAGCAACGTTTCGGCAGAATCTATATATAACTTATTATACTTATTTATATTATATAAAATATTGAATTGAACTGGGGCCAGATTCATATGTATTTGGCAATGATCAACACAAATGTGTACTATTTTTTAATGGAATGTACAGTTATGTTCCATCTTCAGAACATTTCAAATTGACTTAGTAGTTTATATTTATTTAACAAGCAGGGCAGTTTTAATAATGGCCAATAGTGATATGCTTTCTCAGTCATTTTCTTTCGAAAATAAATTTTACAAAACCAGTATTTAAATATTCTAAAGGCTAAATCTGAACTAATAGAGATGTTACCACCTTCCTCCCAGGACAGAAAACTTACAAATGGTAAGATGACTGTGTAATGCAAGTGGAACTGTCCTCTGATGAGCTGTCACCAAGACAATTTATCTTTGAAAAGAAAAATTTGAGTTATCTTCATGACTGTTTGATAATGCAAGATCTCCCAGGTGAATTGAAAAAGATTGGAAGCCTGCAGATGTTCCACCTTTTCATTGCACTAAACTAGATATAAATGACAAGGTTACAGCATCTATTTAAGTATGCTTCTCTCACTCCTCCTTAAGGATGAGAGCTGTGAAGTGAAGCAAAATCAACCTTGTCAACCCAAGGGCAGTGCTCTTAAATTTCAAAGGGCAAAACAATACAGCTATCCTTGGAATAGCATCTTCTATTGAGGTCTAACAAAAACTGATTGAATATTAACCACAACAAAAAATATTTTGCTATGGTCAGGAATTGGTTTAGTTGAAATAATTAGCTTTCTGATCCTCTTATTCCATTGAGTATCATCAACCTGTTTCATACAATCTTGAACTCTTTGATTTAAAAATTCAGATAAATAGTGAAACCAATTAATCTAATCTAGTGCTCTCAGAAGAGCTGCTATCCTAAAACTGAG
Source organism: Hydrophis major (assembly GCA_033807585.1). Taxonomy (NCBI): domain Eukaryota; kingdom Metazoa; phylum Chordata; class Lepidosauria; order Squamata; family Elapidae; genus Hydrophis; species Hydrophis major. The sequence continues at coordinate 315,810,304 of CM066329.1, forward strand.
GTAAAAGATCTTTGCTCTATAGGTTACTATTTCCTGGGATCCTGTTTCCTGGAATCCCGGAATGTGGAACTCAGTTAAGGATATCAGGAGTTGTATAGAGAACCTTGCATTGAGAGGTATGGATCTTCTCAATCCTTCCTGCATACTCGCATACTTTCTAAAGATTCATTTATAAACAGAGACTCCCTGGCAGAGCTTTCAACACACACCTGCTATGTATTCAATTAAAACATTCCTTTTGCATATGGGAGGTACGTATTAGAAGATGTACAACTCTGTTTGGTTTTATTTCTTTAAAAGTTATATTTACAGCTATGAAGAAGTATGTATTAATGCCTTTTGATCTAATCCCTTTTTTCTGAGATGCTTCTAGGTACCAATTACTGATTTCTGTTTTAGATGTATGATTTATAGTATGATGAATAATACATATATCATATACACAGCAAAGTTTATTAACAGGTTTCTTACAGAGTCAACTGAGAGAAATAAAGCTTTATCAAGTGGCTGTAAGTTCTCAAACAATTGTGAGTTCTAATGTTGTTTGGCTGGTATTATTTAAGTGTATCCTGTGAACCCAGACTTTGTGATCTATGATTATATCTTAACATGATGCATAACTCCAGCCCTTCCTATTTATCTTGGCTTGTCCTTACTACTAAAATTTTTTCCAGGCTCACTGATGGCTTTTCAATTTACATTGCTGGAGACCTGAAAATATATTTGCAGTGAGTTATGAACATTCCCAGCAAGCCTTGCATAAACAAGAGCTTAACTGTTAGAAAAGACTAAATGAAACAGCCCACAATCTTCAAAAAAATGAAGAACATCCCTCAAATATATGATATAAGGATTGAATTTAATTCTGCTTTTTAAGTTCCAGTTTATTTGGAAAATAATAGTGAGCAGAATGTGTATCATATTTTATTTTAAAGAGTTAAAAAGTGATTTCTCGCAAGATCTATTGAAGACTAGTAATTTATAAACTTTTATAGTAAGCAAAATGTCCCTCAGTATTATTGTACCATTATTCAGTAACTCCACTAAATTAAAATGTCTACAGAAATATAAAAAACTCAAGGCCAATATTCTGATAACTTAACTGGTAGCATTAAATCAATTCATTTACTCAACTGTATTGAATAAGGTTATATTTCATTGATGATCAAGAATAATAGATGGAATTAAGTACACTTCACCTAGCTATTGTTGAATTATTAAAATAGTGAATCCAAGCACAAAGATAACAGAAATGGCACAGGAGTCACTAGAAAACTAAGCTAAATTAGCACCATATTCTGACTTTAAGAAACCAAATCTGTAGAACAGAATTATAATATTTGGATTTGTTTTTGAAGTTGTAAAACCACAACTACAAATTGTAAAAAAGTCAGTCTAGTGTTGATTGGGAATTATAGTCAGTGAAATTGTATTAATCTAGAAGGCATTAGGTTGGAGAAAGGTGAATGATCATATTGTGTTAAGATGAACACAGTACAAGTCATTTATTTTACAAAGAGATAACTAAGATTTCTTATTAAATATTTGCCAATTAATTGAAAAACTCAGCTTTCTGCAGGCCATATCTAAAGGTATTTAATAGATCATTGCAGGTTCAGTCCAGCTGTATCACAAACAATAGAATACAGCTGTATGTTCAGACAATTAAAGAAGATCTTGAAATTATATTTTGGAGTGATTATTCTGAATATCGCTGAGAGAGTCATCTTTGAGCTCTTGTTGTTCATGAAATAATTTGTCCATCTGTTACCAGTGAGACTAGCATACAAATGAAATGTCCATCTGTTATCACATAAATTGTTGCATATAAAAACAAAATAGTTATTTGTGGTCCATGATTTGAGGTTCAGTTGTATATGATTCTTATCCTGTCTCCTAAGGAGAAGGGGGCATGTTGGGGGTGTTCTTTTGGTATCAGCACTCATGGTATTTACACCATTCCAGGTCACCATCACTCCTTTAATCCAACATCACAGTTGACTCAGCCTTCCATTCTTCCGAGATCGATAAAATGAGGACCAGATTGTTGGGCAATATGCTCACTCTTCAAACCATTTAGACATGGCTGTAAAGCACTGTGAAGGAAGGTTAAAACTGGGCAGAGCAGGGGGGGAACAGGTTTGCCACTGGCAAAAATTCCCACCTGATCTGACACCCAATGTGATGTCTGACCCTTTCCTTAAAAGGCAACCTATCTTTATGCCACATTGCTCTTTCATTCATCTTCCCAAAACCAAATGAATAATTGCCATTGTGCTTTTCCAAAACTTTTTTTTAAAACCAGCAGGCAATAAGCAGACATATGTAACATAGTCTACAGATGTGGAGTGGTAGCGAGGCTTAGCTGTTCACATTAATCTTCAAGGTCATCCAATTACATTAAATATGTGTGATTTCATTCAAGGAAAGGGAAATGCTTATTTACAAAAACATTGTATACTATCTCAACATTCAGTAATAGCCAACATGTTGGACAGTAGAAAAAGCAATTTAGCAGTTTTAAAGAATATAATAGCTACTAAACTTAATGGCTATCTAGTAAATGAGGGACAGAAGATCCCTTAATATGAACAATGAACAGGAAGGTGCTATTGTTCTTAGATCATATTTAGAAGCTTCAAAAAGACAAGGATTATGTTTGTACAACAACATTCATGTGGTTAATTTATCCAAGGCTAATGGCATTAACTAGCATTCTAACTTTGTATGAGACACTAAAGCAGGGGTGGGCAATTAATTTCTGTTGTGGGCCACATGGAAAATCAGATCTGCGTTCAAGGGCCGAACCAATTTTATAAAAGGCCATTATAAAGGGCCCATTATAAAATGCAGCAAATTATATATAAGAATATTATATATATATAATATATATAATATATACCGTATATACTCGAGTATAAGCCGAGTTTTTCAGCCCATTCTTTGTGCTGAAAAAACCGCCCTCGGCTTATACTCGAGTCAGATTCCCCTCTGAAAAAAAAAATGGTTTGGAGCTCCGGAGCTGGGCAGCCGCTTTCCTGCAGGCAAGCCCCACTTCATGGACTCCGTCCATCCTCGCTCCCATCCACCCACCCACCCAAAGCGACGAAGTCCCCCAATCACGCAGCCCAGAATTGCCCTCCCCTTAGGGGACAGCAACGACGCCCAGTGTTTCCCGAGACAAGAAGCTCCACCGTGCAATGAAAGCGCCCTGGCTCTAGGCTCAGAAAACAACGCGAGGCGAGGTCGCTTCGGCTCCGCTCAACTTCGTTTCCTAGCTGCTTTCAGTCCGCTCGGGAGGAGGGGGAGGAGATGGTGGCGGCAGCTTGCGTTGTTTTCTGAGCTCTAGGCTCGCCGGTTCAGAAAACAACGCGAGGCGAGGTCGCTTCGGCTCCGCTCAGCTTCGTTTCCTAGCTGCTTTCAGTCCGCTCGGGAGGAGGGGGAGGAGGTGGTGGCGACAGCTTGCGTTGTTTTCTGAGCTGTAGGCTCGCTGCTTCAGAAAACAACGCGAGGCGAGGTCGCTTTGGCTCCGCTCAGCTTCGTTTCCTCAGCTCCAGCTGCTTCCAGTCCACTCGGGAGGGGGGGGAGGTGGTGGTGGCCTCCTCCCAAGCGGACTGAAAGCAGCTAGGAAACGAAGCTGAGCGAAACCGAAGTGACCTCGCCTCGTGTTGTTTTCTGAACCCGCGAGCCTAGAGCTCAGAAAACAACGGAAGCTGCTGCCACCACCTCCTCCCCCTCCTCCTGAGCGGACTGAAAGCAGCTAGGAAATGAAGCTGAGCGGAGCCGAAGCGACCTCGCCTCGCGATGTTTTCTGAACCCGCGAGCCTAGAGCTCAAAAAACAACGCGAGGCGAGGTCGCTTCAGCTCCACTTAGCTTTGTTTCCTAGCTGCTTTCAGTCCGCTCGAGAGGAGGGGGAGGAGGTGGTGGCGGCAGCTTGCGTTGTTTTCTGAGCTCTAGGCTCGCGGGTTCAGAAAACAACATGAGGCGAGGTCGCTTCGGCTCCGCTCAGCTTCGTTTCCTCAGCTCCAGCTGCTTTCAGTCCACTTGGGGGGGGAGGTGGTGGTGGCCTCCTCCCGAGCAGACTGAAAGCAGCTAGGAAACTAAGCTGAGCGGAGCCGAAGCGACCTCGCCTCGTGTTGTTTTCTGAACCCGCAAGCCTAGAGCTCAGAAAACAACGCAAGCTGCCACCACCACCTCCTCCCCCTCCTCCCGAGTGGACTGAAAGCAGCTAGGAAACGAAGCTGAGCGTTTTCTGAACCCATGAGCCTAGAGCCAGGGCGCATTCATTGCACAGCGGAGCTTCATCTCGGGAAATACCGGGCGTCGTTGCTGCCCCGAGGGGAGGGTGATTCTGGGCTGCGCAATTGGGGGACTTCGTGGCTTTGGGTAGGTGGGAGCGAGGACGTTGACTTTAAGCGCTGCCAACCAAGTGTTTCACAAATACCAGTGGGACCTCCGTCCACTACCACCCCTCCCTCTTTTGCCTCCTTCCTTCTGATCAATCAGGTTTTCCCAGTATTTGCTCACAGCTGCGTTTTCTCTTCTGCTGTGCTAGGCATTGAACGCGGGGATTTCTGATTCCCCTTACACGCGCGTGGATATGCCGCGGGGCATTTTCTTCCAAATGCCCCACTGGCAGAGAACACTGACTTTCATAATAGTGAGATCATTTCCCAAATTAATTGATTCACTAACCCAAAAGAAGATGTCGATGACAGTGGGAGGCAGGAGTCACTCTCTCCCTTGCAAGAGCCGTTCTTATGATTTCTCTCTCTCTCCCCGTAATACAGTCAAACCCTTTCCAGCACGCGGAATCCGCCCCCGCCGCTTTGCACCTTGCAAATGCAAAAACCCCGGGATTTTGCATTTGCAGGGTGCAAAGCGGCGGCGGCAGATCGCGTGTGCTGGAAAGGGCTTGACTGTATTACGGGGAGAGAAAGAGAGAAAGAGAGAGAGATCATAAGAACGGCTCTTGCTTTTTTCTTGCAAGGGAGAGAGTGACTCCTGCCTCCCACTGTCATCGTCATCTTCTTTTGGGTTAGTGAATCAATTAAACCTTTCATGATAGTGAGATCGATTCCCAAATTGATCAATCTGTTTTTCTTTGAAATAAATATTCAAAAACATTTAATCTACTGATGCCTCAATTAATGTAATTTATTAGTATCTATTTTTATTTTTGAAATTTACCAGTAGCTGCTGCATTTCCCACCCTCGGCTTATACTCGAGTCAGTAAGTTTTCCCATTTTTTTGTGGTAAAATTAGGTGCCTCGGCTTATATTCGGGTCAACTTATACTCGAGTATATACAGTACATATACATATACGTATACGTATACGTATACGTATACGTATACGTATACGTATCCATATCCATATCCATCTACATCTACATACATACATACATACATACATACATACATACATACATACATATATATATGGCATTCAGCTTTGTTCGGGTATTTTCCCATGTCATAGTAGTGGTGCTTTTAAAGTTGTAGCAACGTTTCAGCAGAATCCCATCTGCCATCATCAGACCTCTGTATAGTGTTCGTCTGTGAGTTAGACTTTTACAGTGGTTTCAGATTTAAATTTGGGGCAGCCTATTGCTGTGACAGAATGGTTTTTTCTTCATCCTGATTGGTTGAGAGTCTTGTCTGTGTTTATTGGTCTTGAAGTTTGCTGTGTTCTGCTTCTAATATCTTCTGTCTGGTTTTTTGGCTCTTTTTGTATCTTGATTGGCTGGCAACATTGTGTTACGTTATTGGAGGCCTTTAGTACAGCTTGGCTTTGGGTAAATGGACGGCTATCATTACTTAGGAAGCTGGGTTTCATCTGGGTGCCTAGTTGGGGTATGTTTGAGCTGGAGGTATCAGGGGGGATCTGTTTGTGCCCAGGTGTTTGCCTGGCTTGTGGTATGGAGATTTTTTTGTTTGTGAGTGCAGGCTTCCAAATGATTGACAGCCTGGTGGAATCATCTCTTCTGTTCATGCTTTCTGGTCTTTTTTCAATCTCTATGGCTTCTCTGATGATTCTGTGGCTGGGATTTTCTATAGTGGCTAGGGTTTTGGTGCCATTGAAGTTGATGCTATGACCTGTGGCTTCCATGTGTTGGACTAGTGAGGAAGTGTGTTCCAGCTTTTTGACTGCATTTTTGTGTTCATCCAGGCAGGTGCTTATTCTTCTATTGTCTGTCCAATGTATGTGGCCGGGCATAATGCACAGGGGACTTCGTATATGCCTTGGTTTTCCAGGTCAGTTTTGTCTTTGGGGTTTCTGAGGATGGCTGCTATTTTTCTGTCTGTTTTTCTGTCTGTTTTGAAGGCAGTCTTGGTGTGGTGTCTGTATAGTATCTTACTAATTTTGTCTGTAGTGCCTCTTATGTAAGGCAGGACAGCTGTTCCATGGGTCTGTTCATCTTCTGGGTCTCTATTATGTCTCAGTGTGTTTTGGTGGATCAAGTTGGTGATTTTGCTTTTGTGGAAGCCGTTGGCTGTCAATATTTTAGTCAGGGTGCATAGTTCAGTCTTAATGTGTGTCTTGTCTGCCAGGCGTTTGGTTCTAGTAATTAGTGTTTTAGCCACGGAGTTTATCTGTGCTGGGTGGTGGTGGGATTGGGCGTTGAGGTAGCGGTTGGTGTGTGTTTTCTTCTGGTATATGGTGTGTCCTAGTGTGCCATCTGTTTTCTTGTAGATTAGTACATCTAGGAATGGTAGTTGTTTGTTTGTTTCTGTTTCCATGGTGAACTTGATTTTGGGGTGTGCGCTGTTTAGGTGTGTTAGGAAATTGTTTAGGTTTTCTTGTCCATGGGGCCAAATCACGAATGTGTCATCGATATATCTTAACCATAGTTTGGGTTTGTGGGTGGCATTAGCCAGGGCTCTGGATTCGAATTCTTCCATGAACAGGTTTGCAATGACAGGTGACAGTGGTGATCCCATGGGGGCTTCAATTTGTTTGTATCTTTGTCCTTTGTATATGAAATATGTGTTGGTTAAGCAGTGTTCTGTTAGCTCCATGAGGTGTTTAGCTGGTTGGTATTTATTTTTGATGATTTCAAGGGTCTCTTTTATCGGGACTTGAGTGAATAGTGAAACCACGTCAAAACTTACAAGCAGATCTTCTTGCTCCACGTGTAGATCTTTGATCATTTCCAAGAAGTGGTATGAGTTTTGTACATGAGAAGCTGCTGTTTCAGCATAGGGCTGTAGCTCTTTTGCTAGGTTTTTTAGTAGTGTTCCTCTGGAGCTGATTATGGGTCTGAGAGGTATGCCTTCTTTGTGTATTTTTGGGAGGCCGTATAGTTTGGGGCGTCTGGAAGATTTCTCTCTGGGTATGATCGTGTGTTGGATCTCTTTGCTTATGTGGCTGGTTATAATTTTCTTCTTGGTTAATTTTTCCAGATATGTGGTTGGGTCTGTGTTTATGGGTTTGTATGTGGAGTCTTGGAGTAGGTCTGTCAATTTAGTTTCATAGTCTTTTCTGTCCATTACTACAGTGGCATTCCCTTTATCTGCTGGGAGGATGATTATGCTGCTATCTCTTTTCAGGGTTTGTAGAGCTTTAATTTCATTTTGCTGCAAGTTGCTTTTGGGTGTTTTGCTTGTGCATAGGATGTTGGTAACTTGGTGTCTTATTTTATCAGCTTCATCTGTATTTAATTTAGTTAGGCTGGATTCTACTGCACATATGATGGATTCTGTGAGAATTTTTGGGGGTGCTATAGCATAATTGAATCCTTTGGTTAGGACTTCTGTTTCTGTTTTGGTCGGGACACACCATATACCAGAAGAAAACACACACCAACCGCTACCTCAATGCCCAATCCCACCACCACTCAGCACAGATAAACTCCGTGGCTAAAACACTAATTACTAGAACCAAACGCCTGGCAGACAAGACACACATTAAGACTGAACTATGCACCCTGACTAAAATATTGACAGCCAACGGCTTCCACAAAAGCAAAATCACCAACTTGATCCACAAAAACACACTGAGACATAATAGAGACCCAGAAGATGAACAGACCCATGGAACAGCTGTCCTGCCCTACATAAGAGGCACTACAGACAAAATTAGTAAGATACTATACAGACACCACATCAAGACTGCCTTCAAAACAGACAGAAAAATAGCAGCCATCCTCAGAAACTCCAAAGACAAAATTGACTTGGAAAACCAAGGCATATACGAAGTCCCCTGTGCATCATGCCCGGCCACATACATTGGACAGACCAATAGAAGAATAAGCACCCGCCTGGATGAACACAAAAATGCAGTCAAAAAGCTGGAACACACTTCCTCACTAGTCCAACACATGGAAGCCACAGGTCATAGCATCAACTTCAATGGCACCAAAACCCTAGCCACCATAGAAAATCCCAGCCACAGAATAATCAGAGAAGCCATAGAGATTGAAAAAAGACCAGAAAGCATGAACAGAAGAGATGATTCCACCAGGCTGTCAATCATTTGGAAGCCTGCACTCACAAACAAAAAAAATCTCCACACCACAAGCCAGGCAAACACCTGGGCACAAACAGATGCCCCCTGATACCTCCAGCTCAAACACACCCCAACCAGGCACCCAGATGAAACCCAGCTTCCTAAGTAATGATAGCCGTCCATTTACCCGAAGCCAAGCTGCACTAAAGGCCTCCAATAAAGTAACACAATGTTGCCAGCCAATCAAGATACAAAAAGAGCCAAAAAACCAGACAGAAGATATTAGAAGCAGAACACAGCAAACTCCAAGACCAATAAACACAGACCAAGACTCTCAACCAATCAGGATGAAGAAAAACCATTCTGGCACAGCAATAGGCTGCCCCAAATTTAAATCTGAAACCACTGTAAAAGTCTAACTCACAGACGAACACTATACAGAGGTCTGATGATGGCAGATGGGATTCTGCTGAAACGTTGCTACAACTTTAAATATCCAAAGAAAGCTGAATGCCATACATGTAAGTACCCATAAGTAACTTAAGAATATATATATATAGATAGATAGATAGATATAGATATAGATATAGATATAGATATAGATATAGATACATATACATATACATATACATATACATATACATATACATATACATATACATATACATATATATATATATATATATATATATATATATATATATATATATGTATATATATATATATATATATATATATATTTGTTTTGTGAGGTTCTCGCGGGTATTTGTATGTGGATCTTTGGTTATTCGGGTTTTCTCCCGCGTAAGATTGGAAGTATCTAGACAACGTTTCGATGAAATCTCATTCATCATCTTCAGGCTTGGTCTTCAGTGCTTCTCAGAGTGATGTGAGCTTGCAGCTGCTTCTTCCTTTTAACTGCTAGGGGTGTGACTTGATTGGGTGGGGGCTTGGCTTCCAATCTTACGCGGGAGAAAACCCGAATAACCAAAGATCCATATATATATATATAATATAATATATTTGTTTTCTGAGGTTCTCGCGGGTATTTGTATGTGGATCTTTGGTTATTCGGGTTTTCTCCCGCGTAAGATTGGAATTATCTAGGCAACGTTTCGATGAAGTCTCATTCATCATCTTCAGGCTTGGTCTTCAGCTCTGTGCTTCTCAGAGTGATGTGAGCTCGCAGCTGCTTCTTCCTTTTAACTGCTCCTGGGGGTGTGACTTGATTGGCTGGGGGCTTGGCTGTGTTCTGATTGGATGGGGGGGTGTTCTCATTGGTTGGGGGTTTGGCTGTGTTCTGATTGGTTGGGGGGTTGGCTGTGTTCTGATTGGCTGGAGGCGTGTTCTGTTCAGGTGGGGGCTTGATTGTGCTCAGGTTAGTCTTAGTTGCTGGAGGGTTTGAGCTGGTGAGCTGTGATCTTGCTGTTTGGCTTCGAGTTCGTGGTTGTGCTGCATCTTCATGGTGGGGGTCAGTTCGCTTCATGTATGGTTCAGAGGGGTTTGAGATGGGTAGTGATGCAGCTGCAGTGCGGCTTCTGGTCCGTGGTCGTGTTTCATCTTCTGTGTGGGTGTGAGTCTGCTTTCTATGTGGAAGTGTGGTGGTGGCATCTTGTGTGGCTCTCAGGGGTGTGGGTCTGGTGTCGTTCTTCATGTTAGGTACGCGTCTGTTCATGAGGGCGGGTTTCCAAATGGCTGGTAGGCGGGAGGCATCATCTCGTTTATTCATGCTGTGTGGGCGTTTTTCTATCTCTATGGCTTCTCTGATGATTCTGCTGCTGAAGTGTTCGGTTTTGGCGATAGTTCTGGTATTTTTAAAGTCAATCTCATGTCCTGTGGCTTTGAGGTGTTGGACCAGGGAAGAGGTCGGTTCTTCCTTTTTGATTGAGTTCTTATGTTCTTCAATGCGTGCACCTATTCTTCTGTTAGTCTGTCCAATGTATGTGGTGGGGCAAGCAGTGCAAGGGATTTCGTATACTCCTTGATTTTCTAACTCGATACTGTCCTTAGGGTTTCTTAGGATGGTGGATATCTTTCTGTTTGTGCAGAATGCTGTCTTAATGTTGTGTTTTTGGAGGATCTTGCTGATTTTGTCCGTAGTGCCTTTTATATATGGGAGGAGGGCTTTGCCATTCTCTTGTTCTTTGTCTTGGATTTTGGCTGGGGTTTCTTTTTGGATTAGGTGGGTGATCTTCTTTCTTTGGAATCCATTGGCTGTCAGCACGCCGGTAAGAGTGTGTAGTTCGGTCTCGAGGTGTTGTTCATCGGCTAAGCATTTTGTTCTGGAGATTAGTGTCTCAGCTACGGAATTGATCTGTGCTGGGTGGTGGTGTGAGAGTGCGTGTAGATAGCGGTTAGTATGTGTTTTCTTCTGGTAGATGGTGTGTCCTAGGGAGCCATTGGATTTTTTGTATACCAAGACATCTAGGAAGGGAAGTTGGTTGTTAGCTTCTGTTTCCATGGTGAATTGTATTTTTGGGTGTTGGCTGTTGAGGTGTGTGAGGAAGTTGTTCAGTTTTTCTTTCCCGTGTGGCCAGATTATGAAGGTGTCATCTACGTATCTGAGCCAGAGTTTGGGTTTGTGATCATATTTTTCTAGAGCCTGTGTTTCAAAGTGTTCCATGTAGAGGTTAGCGATGACAGGTGAGAGGGGTGATCCCATGGGTGCTCCTTCTATTTGTTTGTATTTTTGTCCGTTGTAGGTGAAGTATGTATTGGATAGGCAGTGGTTGGTCAGATCTAGGATGTGCTTGGGGGGGTTGTATTTGTTTTGGATGGCTGTCAAGGCTTCTTTTATTGGCACTTGGGTGAAGAGGGATATGACATCGAAGCTCACTAGTAGGTCACTGGGTTGTAAGTTTTGTTTCTTTATGATCTCGATGAACTGGAATGAGTTTCTTACGTGTGAGTTGATGGATTCTGCATAGGGCTGTAGTTGTTTGGCAAGAAATTTGGCTAGGTTTTGTAGAGGTGAGCCTATGGAGCTGACTATTGGTCTAAGTGGGGTTCCTTCTTTGTGTATCTTGGGGAGACCATAAAGTTTAGGGCATCTGGATGATTTCTCTCTGGGTATGATTCTTTGCTGGATTTCTTCACTGATGGGGGAGGCTTTTATTTTGGATCTGGTAGAAAAATATGATCACAAACCCAAACTCTGGCTCAGATACGTAGATGACACCTTCATAATCTGGCCACACGGGAAAGAAAAACTGAACAACTTCCTCACACACCTCAACAGCCAACACCCAAAAATACAATTCACCATGGAAACAGAAGCTAACAACCAACTTCCCTTCCTAGATGTCTTGGTATACAAAAAATCCAATGGCTCCCTAGGACACACCATCTACCAGAAGAAAACACATACTAACCGCTATCTACACGCACTCTCACACCACCACCCAGCACAGATCAATTCCGTAGCTGAGACACTAATCTCCAGAACAAAATGCTTAGCCGATGAACAACACCTCGAGACCGAACTACACACTCTTACCGGCGTGCTGACAGCCAATGGATTCCAAAGAAAGAAGATCACCCACCTAATCCAAAAAGAAACCCCAGCCAAAATCCAAGACAAAGAACAAGAGAATGGCAAAGCCCTCCTCCCATATATAAAAGGCACTACGGACAAAATCAGCAAGATCCTCCAAAAACACAACATTAAGACAGCATTCTGCACAAACAGAAAGATATCCACCATCCTAAGAAACCCTAAGGACAGTATCGAGTTAGAAAATCAAGGAGTATACGAAATCCCTTGCACTGCTTGCCCCACCACATACATTGGACAGACTAACAGAAGAATAGGTGCACGCATTGAAGAACATAAGAACTCAATCAAAAAGGAAGAACCGACCTCTTCCCTGGTCCAACACCTCAAAGCCACAGGACATGAGATTGACTTTAAAAATACCAGAACTATCGCCAAAACCGAACACTTCAGCAGCAGAATCATCAGAGAAGCCATAGAGATAGAAAAACGCCCACACAGCATGAATAAACGAGATGATGCCTCCCGCCTACCAGCCATTTGGAAACCCGCCCTCATGAACAGACGCGTACCTAACATGAAGAACGACACCAGACCCACACCTCTGAGAGCCACACAAGATGCCACCACCACACTTCCACATAGAAAGCAGACTCACACCCACACAGAAGATGAAACACGACCACGGACCAGAAGCCACACTGCAGCTGCATCACTACCCATCTCAAACCCCTCTGAACCATACATGAAGCGAACTGACCCCCACCATGAAGATGCAGCACAACCACGAACTCGAAGCCAAACAGCAAGATCACAGCTCACCAGCTCAAACCCTCCAGCAACTAAGACTAACCTGAGCACAATCAAGCCCCCACCTGAACAGAACACGCCTCCAGCCAATCAGAACACAGCCAACCCCCCAACCAATCAGAACACAGCCAAACCCCCAACCAATGAGAACACCCCCCCATCCAATCAGAACACAGCCAAGCCCCCAGCCAATCAAGTCACACCCCCAGGAGCAGTTAAAAGGAAGAAGCAGCTGCGAGCTCACATCACTCTGAGAAGCACAGAGCTGAAGACCAAGCCTGAAGATGATGAATGAGACTTCATCGAAACGTTGCCTAGATAATTCCAATCTTACGCGGGAGAAAACCCGAATAACCAAAGATCCACAATATAATATATATATATATATATTATATATAAGAAAAAGTAACACCACGGCTACTCCTGCTACTACTTTCCACACTTTCCAAACGCGAGTCTCAGGAGAGAACAAACAGCAAACCGCGCTCAGGGGCATCCAAGCCCACCTAAAGCTAGGCCACTGCTGGTGGACACTTGCCCTGCCTTGGTGCTCCGTTTCCTGGCTTGGCAGTCCTGCTTGGGCAGCACTTTAAAAGCCCTCCTTCTCGCGTATGCGCCCGACGAGCCACTCACCACGACGGCGGCTCCCAGTACCCGAACAACTTCCCAGCAACTTGCAGTTTGCTTTTTCCTTTCGGGCGCTCGCACCTGGCCCCAAGTCGCGCAGCGGAGGGGAAACCCAGAGCGCAGCCGGGTCACCTCCTCCAAGCAGCCCGCCCACCGGGCGGAACCCTTCCCACTCATCCCTTGAGTGTCTGCCTCGTTCGTCTCTCAGTCGCTCTCTTGCTCCTTCACCAGCCCAGGAAGAAACTGCTTCAAAGAAGCCAGCAAGGTGGCTTCCTGTTGGCGCAGCTCCTCCGAAGCACCCATTCACCCCCACACAGCTGCCCGCAGTTCAATCCAGTGCTCCGTTCTGCCTGCCTGCCTTCGTTTCTGGTTGTTTCGGAGCAGCTTTGGCTGAGAAAAAGAGGTGAATAGTTATTATTCTCAGCCAAAGCTTCTCCGGAACAACCAGAAATGAAGGCAGGCAGGCAGAACGAAGCACTGGATTAAACCACAGGCGGCTGGGTGGTGAACGGGCGCTTCGGAGGAGCTGCACCAACAGGAAGCCACCCTGCCGGCTTCTTTGAAACAGTTTCTTCCTGGGCTGGTGGAGGAGCCAGAGAGCGACTGAGGGAGGAACGAGGCGGGAGAAAACCGAAGCCACTGAGCCGGAGAGCAGGACAGTCTTTGGTTGCTTCCTCCCTCCCATTCTCTCCTTTGTGTTCTTGATCCCTGATCCCAGCAGCATTCACCGAAGGCGAAGAAAACCGCCATTTTTATTTTATTTTTTATTTCTTTGTGGCCCAGTACAAAGTGATCCACGAACTGTTACTGGTCCGGGGCCCAGTGGTTGGGGACCCCTGCTCTATGCACTCGAAGGTGATTTTGAACTGGAAGGGGTTGTAGAAAGGCGAAGGGTTGTCCAGCACTACAACATTGTTCACCTGAACCTTTGCCATATTGGGCGGGAGGGGAGGGGAGGGGGGGAAGGAAGCGCAGGGAGAGGACGAGCAAATAATAGTGGGAGCATGTTCCTCCTGACACCCAGAAAAGTGCCTCGCGCGGGAGACGCACGCCGGCCAGGGATGGAGAGGCGAGTTAGGAAACTTCGCTGCTGGCTCTCCCGTCTGCTGCTCCCGCCACCTTCGGCGGAGGTATCCGCCGGGCGAGCACTGGCGTTGTGTGCCTCTCTTCTTTTCTTTCCTACCCCGAGAGCGCTCCGTGCTGTTTTGCAGCTTTGGGGGCCATGCGGCGCAGGGCAATATGCCACGCCCAGCGATTTTTTTCAGAGGCAGGCCGGATTAGACAGACCAATGGGCCGGATGTGGCCTGCGGACCATAGTTTGCCCACCCCTGCACTCAAGTATGAACTAACCCCATGATGCCAGAATACACTAGACTGCAATGCAATTGGTTGGTGACTCAATTTATAATGCTAGCAAAGTGATCAAGACAATCACAATTGGAACAAAACACAAGAAGGGCTCTTCTAACCTTTTTATGGCACATGGTTTGGCATCACTGCAGAGTTTGATGACTTGAACTAGGAAATGCATCTTAGCTACAAGCTCAACAGTGTGGTTGCATTCACATGAGACTGAATTATAATTAAGCATTTGTAGTAGTTGATTTAATCATAAATATAAGTTTCATATGAATACAGCCAGTATAAAGCTTCTAATAGGTTGTCATAAGTGTAACCAGTCTGTCCAATCTTGCTGAAAAGGGGGAATGTAGTTTAGTAGTAGAAACCATACTTTGTATACAGTATATCAGGGGTTCCCAACCTGGGGTGCTCGTACCCCCTGGGGCTGCAAGATGATATTCCAGGGGGTGCGAGAAAAGTCCAGGTAAATAATAGGATATTGGCTATATGTGGCATTTTTATTTATTATTTATTTCAGGGGGTACGAGATTCGAGTGAAATTTCTTTAGGAGTGCGGGGCGAAAAAAAGGTTGGGAACCACTGCAGTATACAATGACAAACCTTATGTCTTTATCTAGGATTATTTAAACATGGTTGGCTTACTGGTTTGCATGACACATTAGATATCATGCGCTGAGTGTGTACAAAATATTAAACTAAAATCCATTTGATTAGTTCAAGATTTATTTACATATGAAACTTATATATCACCCATCTTATCAATGGTGATTCTAAGCAGCTTATTTATTGTGTTAATGTTATAGCACATTATAAGAATACATAAAGATCAACTATTCAATTAAAATAAAACTAAGCAAGCTGGAGAAGGAGCAAAGTGCTTATAGGGAAGAGGCAGGTGTTATCTATTCCATCAATCACATCAAAAGTGCTACACTCCCATTGGGATTCCAGACTAATTGGCATAGCCATGTCTTCAAAGCCTTTTGGAAAGCCAAAAGGGTGGGACCAGATCTGACCTCAAATGTACAATATGTTCCAGAGGGCAGGAATCACAGCAGAAAAGGCTCTTTTTCTTCCAGCACAGATAAGGTAGGTTAATCCCATTCCAGGTGATTTCTCAGATAGCCTGGACCCACAACATGAACAGCTTTAGAAGTGATAACCAACACCTGGAATGGACCCGGAAGCAAACTGCAAGCCAGTTCAGCTCACAGAACAGTGATGTAGCATGGGCCACCCTAGTAGCCCCAAGAATTGCCAAAATATGCCACTGTAGTGAATGATCTCATATAACAGCTTCATATATGTGTTAAAAAGAAATGGAGAGAGTACTGAGCCCTATAGCACACCACAAAACAGAGGCCATGGGCTGGATCCCTCACTCACACTAATTGGGACTGGCCTTGGAGAAAGGAGCCAAACCAATGCAGACAACGCCTCCTAGCCTCAAACCCTGCAGCCAGCCCCAAAGGATACATGATTGATGGTACTGAAGCTCTGAAGCTGCCAAGCAATCACCTTCTCTATAATTTTCCCTTACAAGGGAAGGTGAGAGACTAGATAGAAGTGATCCAGACAAGTGAGATCAAATGGAAAGGAACCAGTGCTTCCTTAAAAGGTTCCAGAAAGATCCGCTCCTGCAGTGAAGAATTGATTACTTCCTGTACCACCTGGTTGTCACTGATCTGGAAGCTTTCACCAGCCAGGAGAGAGAGAGATCTAATTGACAGGTGGTTGCACTGACAGCATTGAAGACCCTGTCCATTTCATCAAGTCCAACAGAATTGAACTGTTCCCAGGTAACCAGGTAAGACCTTTCCCCAGACATCTCAAATGGACCTGCATTATTTGTAAGTTCCAAATGGGAACAAATCCAAAGAACATTGTTCATCAAATTTCTCTGCATGACTCTGAAGATGATCACCGAAGCCCTCCTGTCCCCATCAATCTATTTAAAATGTTATGCAACTTTATTCAAAAGTAATGTATTTTTGTGTTCAAATAATAGCAAATCTTATTTTTTTAGCCTTCTAAGAATGCTTCTGCTTAAATGATTCACATCTAAAATATGTTTGGAGCCTCTGATCTGTCCTGAATTTATTCAGCATAATGTAGTTAAGTGACAAAATCCAAGGAACCTCACATCACTTTCTGGAAAAAGAAAATTTATGGTCGAGACAGACTGAACAGCAGTTCAAAGGGTCAGTCAAGAAGTATAACAGAGACAAAACAGAGATTTAAAATTCTGGGCAAACAAATCAGAAGAGCTGATAGACTGCAGTGTCATAGACAGTGTTTCCAGCAGTCTGAATACTCTTGAGTAGAGGTGAGTATAAGAATGTGAGACTAGCCAAGATCAGCCATTGCTCATAAGTACTGTAAGTGGAGTTTAGATTTTATTTGCTCTTCGATAAACAACAATCTCAATCTCATAGTTTAAGGACTCCCAAGATGGGACCCAAATGATGTTTTCAGATCCAAGAACTGAATTCAAACCTATGTCTGAATTAGTAGAAGGGATTAGTGTCCCACAAAGTGGTGTTTCCTTGGACAAAAGGGAACCAAGGGCTCAACATCTTGTGTTTTACTTCTCCAAAACATCCCCACTGAACTGAATAAGGGCATTTTTTTTAATGACACACTGAAGTGCTTGACTTAGCAAGCTTAAGGTCAAAAGACTAAAGCTGGTATCTTGCAAGGATGTCATCATTTCATCTTTCAACTTCCAGATTTTGCTTACATGCCAAATTAGTACACTCTTTGTACAAAGGTGATATCGCTATACAAATGCTACAATTATGCATTTGCGTCACAATATCTGAAATAGGTACATTAGTCACAGCATTTGTGGAACAATGTCATGATATATTTTCTTCCCCCTTGCCTGCCTGTGGGTATCCATGATGGATGCACCAAATTAGCGAGTACTGCAATAATGGTTTTTTTTAATCAACATATAAAACAGCTCAAGTGTAATTCTCCAAGCTAAAAAAAGGCCCATAGTTTATTCTACAAAGTTCTTTGTGTAGTTTTCAGTAATTCATGTAAAAAGCACACACAATAAAAGTCTTGACTGTGTTAGATTGAGACCTACCATATTTATTCCAGTTTTCCTCCCATAGTGATCTGACCTGGGAAAACTAAAAAAGTATGAGTGAAATATCAATTGTTCCTACAGAGAATGATGCTTTTCTTTCACTTACTTCTGTGCTTTATTTTTTTTGATGGTTTTTATAATCTTTATGTGAGAGTCTCTGCAGTAGCCTATACATTTCATTTCACTGTTAACATTACTTTCCTCTCACATTTAAATAACTTTGTTGAATACAAGCCTGGTTTTGATTGCATATCTGTTAACCAACTGATGCTTTCTACTTGCCATGTGGTGTGTTCATCCTTTATGTTAGCAACAGAGTAGAGGAAAAATGTGCTAATCTGCAATGACTAACAGATGGATAATTAAAACTTCCTATTGAATAAAACAACTTGCAAATTTGTAAGTTTCATTCATCAACCATTAAGATAATGAGGGATAATGGTAACATTGCACTCACCAGCCTTGGAATGATCAGCCGATTCCAATAAAAAAAATTAGAGCATTACAAAAAAAAAGTGGCGCTAGTAAAACCAGCTACTCCATTGTATCTCTATTTTAATATATGAAATTCAATACAATCATTTCAGCAAAGCTAAAAATGGGTTCTCTCAGTCAGATTCATGCTATCTTGTGCTAGCAGCAAAACAAAATGGAAATGCACATTTTAATATGAGGCCACTTATCTGCAATATTCAGACACCAAAATCCTGCCATATAACATATAATCCTTAATATTTATTTCTCATATTTCTACAGTGTGAGAGAAGAGATAACCACATTACAAATGGCATTCCAAAACAATTTATAATGCTTGCTAACTGCAAAGCAAAGTGTCCCAGCAAGTATAAGTAAAGAATTCAGTAAATATGTATAATTTGGTACAATTTAGAACATTTTGGATTCTTCTAAGTAACAAATAGCCATTGGACAATCCTCTTTACTGTAGCCCGTAAATGTCTTATCTGCCAGGGTATACTTTCTATTCTTTTATTTTGGGGTTCTACTCTTAGTCCCAACCTTGTTTCCTAATTCCCTTTTCATACTATATCTCATATCCCATCAGATGTAGTTTTCAAGCTGCCAAGATTCTCTTAGCAGGTTCAATATTCTTTTCAAGTTAATACTCCCTGAAAAATCATTTCTAGTGCTACTATTTGTACCGAATATAGGTTTGTTCTTGAAAAGTAGCTTGAATGACATAATGACATAAAACTGTAAGAAGTCCAACTGAACCACTATTGGTTTAGTTGGTTAAAGTGATTCGATTAAATCCACAAATGGTCTATTTTAACATACTCAGGCTACAGTCTCTTGAATCCAATGAAAAAATATCCAAGTTTCACGATAACTTACTGTTCAACATCTTCTTATGGCTACAAGGGCATCACTTTTCAAGAACAATACAAAGATAACAATAATTAGGGATCTAGAAACTGTCTCCTTCTTTTTACTAATCAATTATGTACATTTTCTTCTACCTTGCACAGTATAAAAGAACCCATAATTACTTTACTCTGTAGGAATCAATTTCTAAACAGATTATATCAACCTCTTTCTTCCCTGCAACCCCCAATAATTACAGAACTGAATCATGGAACAAAACCATTACAAAATATATCTTGGAGCTAATCACGATCTCTCAGCGACATCTATCTCATAGGGTTGAGGTGGGAAAATCCCTGTAATCCAAGGGATTGCTAGGATGGCTAGTGGGTAAACCAACTAATTTTGACAATGGCAGATTGGAAATTGCAGAACTGTAAATGCAAGTAGCTCTATTCTTTTTTTATATATAATAGAGGTTTGTTTTCCCACAAAATTGGATGGCAAAAGTATAGGCTGAGATTTTATCCTGTATTATAACAATATTCACCGTCAGTGGTTCTGAGTTCTTGTGAACACTGTGCAAGATGCTGGTATTAAACTGAAAATCTTTTCCTTACTTGGTCCACATTCAAAAAAAAGTCTCTTTCCATATATTCCTATCACAATCTTAAGGTTATCTTCAGTTTCTTCATATATTTTCATGTTGGGTTTAGTTGAAAGTCCTCCAGGAATAGACTTTCTTATTAATACCTCTGATCACTTCTTGAAATCTCTCTCCAATAATACAAGAATGGCAGCTATGTTTTTACCTCTACGATGTCTTGGTTTTTCCTTAATATTGCTAATATATCACTAAACCTTAAATTACTGATGAAATAATATTAATTTTATTTAAAGAATCATTTATGAATTATTGCCATATTGTATATCATGTGCTCTTTTGGGTCTAAATCTAAAATGCTTTAAAGCTATCCTGAGAAAACATCAACATATATAAGTAACAAAAGTTATAAGGGTTCATCTTTGTCATTCATAAAGATTGCTAACACTGGCCTTTCCAGTCTGCAGTGCTTCGGAGCAGGCAGGAATCTGCGACTGCGCAGTTTCTGCCTGTGTTCACTGCCCGAGGCCCCCAAGCCATTTGGCTTTGGGGCTAAGCCACCTCCATAGAAGGTGGAGAAGACGGGGGGGGGTCTGGCAGGGTCGAGAGATATCGCACCTCTCTTCCCTAGCCAGCTAAACCCCCTTTTCCAAAGGCAGCTGAGCGGCGGTCAGCAATGGCCACCACATAGAAGAGCTCAGCCGGAAAAAGAAAGTGCAGGAGGATCTGTGAAGAAATTAAAGTGATCTTTGCTGACCGGGACAAAGTAACAATGAAAGTACCCTGGAATTTAAAACTTACTAAAGAAACATCGTTTCCAGAATGTGTCAAGATTTAAAATGAAAATTAAAGGAAAAGGTTTTTTTCTTTTCACTCTCCTTCCAAATGTGACAGAGATAGAACTTTAAGAGAAATTGGAAAACCCGCATTGGAGGTATGGATTTCTGAACATTTAAAGGAAAATCTTTTAGCTGTAAGTGGGAAGGGAGAGGAAAAAAAATTGGAGCAGAATTTGAAAACAAGGAGGAGACTGCCTAGAATTTTAAAGAGCCATTGAATATTAATAAGACTTCTAAAAGATATATCTTAATTGGAACTTTTTGATCAAATAATAACCCCAGAAAGAGAAATGGAAGAAAGAAAAAAGTATTAAAAGAAACAGCTTGTTTGGATTGTTTGGTGATTTTGGAATTTCTGAGAATTATCTCTGATTAAAAGCACTTGGGTGGTTGTTTGGAAAAACTTTTTCTCTTTACAATGGCATCACTTGCGGATGGATTGAAACTTGTATACCAAAAATATGAAAAAGAAAAGCAAGAAGGGAAGGATTCTCTTGGCACTCTTTTTCAATTTTTAGAAATGGCGGTTTGTACTTTTGTAAAGCTGAATGCGCAACAGGATGACTGGGACAAAGAAGAAGCCATTTTTGATGAACAAGTGACTTTGGGACAAAGAAGAAGCCATTTTTGATGAACAAGTGACTTTGGTTGGGGAAGGAGAGGAGAAAGAGAAAAAGGAAAAGAAGACTTTAAGACTTGGAAAAACAACCAAAAAGGAGAAGAATAAGGTGAAAAGGGGATATTATGTTAGAAAACAACAGAAAGGAGGAAAGCAGAATAAAAGGGAGGTGGAGAGACAAGGGGGTAAAGAGGGCAAGGAGAAGAATAAGCAAGGGAGAAGGGAAGGGATGAGAAGCCTTAATGGTGGGGAGCAAGATGCAAAGAAACAAAAGTCTTTTAGAGATAACGGGTAAACTTTATTGAAAAAGGGATTCTGGAAAGGTACATAAGATTGTATTTTTACATTTGTACTTAGAAATAATCTTAGAAAACTGGAAACAATATGTAATTTAAAATGTGATAAAATATTTAGTATAATTTAATGAAATTTTTGTCAAGAAAAGGGGAATACTTTAATGAAACAATGATTTAAGATATGTGATGTGGGGAGGGGGGAATAACTATGGAAAGCATAAGTGTTCCCATAAAGGCATGATATTTAACTGAAATGGGTAAAATGTTTAAGATATAAATGATTGTTAATACCAATGATTAGACTATGTTATCCTAGTGAATTTTTTTGTGAAATGAGTGATTTGAAGTAGAAGAAGGGGGAACATTCTAATGAAATAATGATTTATAATATGTGATGTGGGGGGGAATAATTATGGAAAGTAGGTGCTCCCATAAAAGTATGTGATTTAATTGAAAAGTAATGTGCTAAGTGTTTAAGATATAAATGAATATTAATATTAATGAATAGATTTGTATTGGTATTGATAATATTGTATAATTTTAAATGTACCAAACAGAATACCAATGTAAGCTATGTATTTTATATTAAGTATTATAAATGTAGGGGAAAGAGATAAAGGCGTCATACTCCAATTAGTGTACAGGAGAAGTTTTCTTCAAAGAAGAAAGATAAATGGATAGCTGGAAATAGAACAGACAAAGAATAATAAATATTATGATTCGAATTGAGATGAGATAAATAAAATAAAATTAAGAAAATTTAAAAGAGAGGAGAAGCTATATAGAAAATTGAAAATGCTAATAAGATATGGAATGGTATACAAAATGAATGTGAATTTGAATTTGTGTCTTAACCCGGGACTAAGCAACTTTCAGAAAAGAGGTTGTGTGTTTATGTTTTGTATGTCTTTAAAATTAATAAAAAAAAATTCAAAAAAAAAAAGATTGCTAACACTGAAATTAAGAACATGTTTAAATAGAATACATGAAAGCCATCATTTATAATACCATTAGATTATTGTTCACTCATGGACACACACTAAAATCTTCACCCATGGACATATACAACAATACATGCCTAACCAATTCAAATTCTAGTAGTCAGGTAAGGTTTGAATTCCAGGAGAATTAAAATGGGGCTGTGCTCTCTCTCTCTCTCTGTGTCTCCCTCTCTCTCTCCCCCCCATCTCTCCCCCACCTCAAACACACACACTTGCTGTCAGAATTCTTATGGGTAAATATATATTTTTCTTTACAATTGTATTTCTTTAGTTAATAGTTGGTGTTTAGTTTATCTCACTAGCTCCAAATGAAGGAACAACAATTTAAACTCTTTCTTGAAAAATACTTCCAAAGTCTGGAAAACACAAATCAAAAGCATTATTTCATGTATATTGTTTTAGAGCACCTTTTTTTCACTGTCCATTCAATCATGTCCAATTCACATAAACTGCTTGGAAAAGTCTCTGCTCTTTCTAGGCACAGTTTTTCAAAAACTATTTCCCACTATCTCCTTCCTGGGACTGACAGACAATATGACTGGCCTAAGGTCACTCAACAAGCTTTGTATATAAGATGGGACTAGAACTCATGGTTTCCTGGCTTCCAGCCTGATGCCTTAACCAACACATCAAACTAGCTCCCTAAACCAACCTTTCACTTAAAAACAGTGATTTTAAAATCATCTGGTTAGAGAAAAATTAAATATTTTACTGATTATTAGAAAATAATCTTTGAAAATATGTGTACTGATGGATAATGAGCCTCGATGGTGCAGTGGTTAGAGTGCAGTATTGCAAGCTATCCCTACTGAAATTTGGCAGATCGAATCTCACCAGGCTCAAGGTTGACAGCCTTCCAGCCTTCCAGCCTTCCAAGGTGGGTAAAATGAGGACCCAAATTGTTGGGGGCAATATGCTGACTCTGTAAACCGCTTTGAGAGGGCTGTAGTGCACTATAAAGTTGTATATAAGTCTAAGTGTTATTGCTAGAATCCAAATCAATAAGGAATAGCATTGCTGATACATAGGATGTTAACTAAAGATTTAAAACATAATGATACAGAAAGTCTTTCAAAGTAATTTCTGCACAAGTTAAAGAAGTAGCATGTCAGATTCTTTACAAATGGTGCCAATTTTCAGTTAGATTTCATTAACCAATAAAATATTGTCATAAGGTGTTGGAAGAGATATAAAAAATGAAGAATTGTTAATCACATATAATGGCTAAATTATATATGATGGCTTGTTTGATCCAAATCACAACCTTTCCAGATACTATCTGAAATAACACACTTGAATAAATATTGGTTCTTTTGATGTCATTTTCTGCAAAAACATGAACACAATACTACACAAATAGAGATAGTAAGATATTGAAAATGATTTAGGGCCCAAATGCGTATAACTGACTCATGAAAACAAAATAACTTGGGCTTAGAAAAACATGATTTATTCATAACAATTACCTACTTATTTATATATGCATATCAAAGTGTCTGCATAATTCACAACCATGCCAGATAAATGTTTATAAAAGTTATGCCATAGTAGAAATCTGAATGTTCAAATTGCTGGGAAGGGGACAAAGTCTCCTCAATAGATCCTACAATATTCCAGGCAGAAGTATCTAAAAATAACATGGAATGATTGGCTATTCAGAATATAGCATTGCTGGAGACAAGTTGGTTTTACTGGCTGGCCTTGATAAGAAAGCAAGAGATGGCTGATGTTTATTATTTATATTTATTAATCTTATTTTATATATCTGTAATGTTTATCCTATTTCTCAGTCAGAAGGGTTGCATCCAATTATTTCCATCCTTCCAAAATAGCTCTACATAGGAAAAATGTTTGTTTGGAAAATTCATTTTCTTCCAAGTGTGAGCAGCAAACTAAAGAAAAGGTTGTGTCTAAGATGTCAGATATCTCCACTCATGAATAGGGATATGTGGGAAAGTATAGATCTGGTTTTGCAAGGTGAACATATGCAATATTGTATCCCATTGATTTTTTTAAATGAATCATTTTTTCAACACTCCCCAAAAGCTATTATAATTATCATATGAACTTTGGACATGGGTAATATTTAATATCTGCAAATACATACTCATAATTTATATTTTTGGAATACAACTATCCCTAATAAATAAGCAGATCTTTTTAAATTTTTTCAAGTGCAAGTACTGGGCTGGAAGAAGTAATTTTCTTTTCAGTAATGTGGTTAGTTAACAGATTTAGTAGAATCCGTTTAGAATGTATTATATGAAACAATTTTATAGTATAGGTGGTTCTCAACTTATGACCACAATTGGGACCAGAAGCAAGCTGTTAAACAAGTTGGTTGTTTAAAGTGAATTATGCTCAATTTTATAAATTGTGCACCAATTTTTGGTATGATGGTTAAGTGAATCACTGAAACTGTTCAAGAAAATCAAGCAGTTATTAAGAATCTGGCTTCCCCCATTGACTTTGCTTGCTGGAAAATGTCTGGGAAAGTCACAAATGGTGATCACAGGACCCCAGAATGCTGCTAACCATTGTAAATATATACTGGTTGCCAAGCACCAAAATGTTGATCATGTGACCATGGGGATGCTGTGTTGGTTGTATGTGCAATGACTGGTTGTAACTTTCAAAGTTCACATAACAAATGGTTGTAAGTCAAAAGACTTCCTGTATATCTGTCAACATAACTAGGTGTTCTGTCTCACCTGTATCCACAGGTGAGAATCCAAAGTTCAAATATTCAAGCAAACAAAACCAGACCCAAAAGATTTAACTGCTTGTTTTCACAGTCCTTAGTAGTCTTCCTAGAATCCGTCTGGCAAGTCTGAACTGTCCATAAATCACGACGACGCAGCCATACGCAATTCTTTCACACCAAAAATACACTTTGCTTCAAGCGGGGGAGAGGCATTAACATGCTCCTTATATATCCCCTGAAGGGGCGTGTCAGTCTCTTTAATTAATCCTTGGCTGGACGTCTCTTTTCTAATTGAGATTGACGTCTCAATCTTCTCCTAGTCCTAGCATCAAGCCAGCATCCAGCAGTTTCATCATCGTTTGAAGCCTCTGACACACTTTCCTGATTAACAGTTAACACCTGAGGTACAATCAGGGAGGGAGTTCCAGAAGAGGAAGACACCTCTGAAACTTCTAATAAATCAGGCTCATCTCTCAGATTCAACTCCTCCTCCTCCCCCAGACTCCTCTCAACGTCGCTCAATAATGCAGGCTTGAATCTCAATGCCAGATCTTCTTCATCACTCAAGCCTACATCTGCTGACTGACCTGGTTCAAACCTCGGAGGCACAACACTATCCCTCACTGCAGCACCCTTCCCCCTGACGAGCTGGATGCGGTTTCGATGGCAACTGTTCATGGAACCTCCGGATAACGTCCGGAGCACAAACTGTGGAAGCATCCACCCAAGAGAGAACCTCCGATCCATTCACCAGCCACCCGACAAAGTATTGAAATCTCCCCTTCAGCCAACGAGAATTCTGAACGCTGACAACTGTGCCATCAGCGGCGGTCTTATCGCTGGGTACTGATGGGGAAGCTGTACCTTCAGGAGAATGGAGTGTACACAAATGGGAGTCATTTCAGTAATTTCAGTCTCTGGATGGTGCGCCGACGCCAAACACACCTGCACTTGTAATGCCGTCATGAGGTTCTTCCAAAACCGAGAGGTAAACTGGACACCGCGATCCGAAACCACCCTGTCCGGCAGACCATGTAAGCAGAAAACATGCTGCAGAAATAACTGGGCAGTAGTGCGGGCTGATGGCAACTTCTGACAAGGGATAAAATGAGCATGAGCCATCTTGGTGAGCATGTCAACCACCATGAGTACCATCGTATAACCCAACGACGAGGGCAAGTGCATCAAAAAGTCCATGGAGATCACCCCCCATGGTCTACCGGGAGTCAGCAGCGGTTGAAGGAGTCCAGGAGGTGCACCCAATGTGGCCTTCGTAATACAAGAGGCGACGTAAGAAAAGACATCATGTCGGACTCGAGGCCACCAAAAAGTCAGTGTGACTAGGTGAAGAGTTTTAAATAAGCCAAAATGGCCAGCAGCAGGATTGGTAACATTGAGTCATGATGAGGGCTCTAAGCGTCTTGGTGGGTACGTACAATAGTCCTTGATGCTGTAGCAAGCCCTCCTCTAGAGTCCATGGGGAGTGAGGTCCAATTTCCCCCATTCTTTGCTGTGACCAAGCGTCTATGCGCTGCACCTCTCTTACTCGAGCACTCAATTCCACCAGGTCCTGAATAACAGCCAAAGATTCCGGTGGTAGGACCGTACATGGAGGAAGAGGGTCCTCGCGACTATGGTACTCGGGTTTACGAGATAGGGCATCCGCTCTCCGATTTTGTCCACTGGGAACATATGTGACTGAAAAGTTGAACCTAGCAAAGAACAACGACCACTGGATCTGTCCTTGGTTCAACTTCTTGGCAGTGAACAAATGTTCCAGGTTACGGTGATCCGTCTGAACCTCCACCTTGTGCCAAGCCCCCTCCAGATGATGTCGCCAGGTCTCGAACGCAGCCTTGATGGCCAGCAACTCCTTTTCCCAAATGGTATAATTGTGCTCAGAAGTTGTGAGCTTCCTTGAATAATATGCGCACGGGAAAAGAGGTGCGCCATCCGTTGGGGCTTGTAACAACACTGCCCCAATAGCTACGTTGGAGACATCTGTCTCAACCACAAATGGACGATTCAGATCAGGATGCCTCAATATAGGTTCAACAACAAAGGCTTTCTTTAGAGCCTCAAAAGCCTGTTGCTGTGGGGGCCCCCACTGGAACGGGACCTTCTTGCAAAGGAGCTGGGTGATGGGATCCGTCAGTTTGGCAAAATCCGGGATGAAGGTCCTGTAGTAATTAGCGAACCCCAAGAGACGTTGCACATCCTTTACTTGACGAGAGGGTTTCCATGCCCCAAGAACTCTATGGAAGTTTGGAAAAAGAGGCATTTCTCCAGCTTTGCATAGAGTTTATGCTTCCGAAGATGTTGTAATACCTGACAGACTTGGTGAAGCTGGCTATCCCTGGACCGGGAGTAGATCAAAATGTCATCCAGGTACACCACCACGAACCAATCAAGCATGTCCCATAAAATGTCATTCATTAGATACTGAAAAACTGCAGGGGCATTGGTCAACCCAAACAGCATTACGGTGTATTCAAAATGTCTGTATCAGGTGCCAAACGCCATCTTTCACTCATCCCCCTTGGTCATCCATACCAGGTTGTAGGCCCCTTGAAGATCGAGTTTCGTGAAAATAGTGGCCTCCCACAACCGCTCCATCAACTCTGGAATGAGCGGCAAGGGATAACTATTCCGCACCGTAATGGCGTTCAACCAGCGGTAGTCACAGCACAAACACAAATCCCCCGTCTTCTTTTTCACAAAAAGGACAGGAGCAAGGTCTGATAAATGCCCGGGCCAAGTTCTTATCCAGGAAATCTTGGAGAGCAGCCAATTCGGGCTCAGACATGGAATATAGACGACCCTTGGGCAGTGGGGCATCAGGTAGAAGGTCCACAAGACAGTCATAGGCTCGATGCGGTGGTAACTGATCCACCTCCTTCTCACTGAAAACGTCGGAGAAGTCCAAAAGCTCCGGTGGTGTGGAAACAGCAGGGGCGGTGATGTCCTGGCCAGCGCAGATATGTCTCAGATGATCCACGTACTGGTGACTTGGGAAGGAAATGACGTTCTGCGCCCAAGCCACCAAAGGATCGTGCAATCGTAGCCAGGACATGCCAAGAACCAAAGGGAGATGGAGGTCCAAGGTGATATAGAAGCTAATCACCTCCTCATGGTCTCCGATAACCAAACGCAGCGGCTGGGTAGCAAAGCAAATCGGCCCCGACCTAAGCTCATGCCCATCAACGGTTTCCACCTTGATGGGTGGTTCCACAGCAACCAAAGGGACATCAAAGTGAGTTGCGAAGACCCGGTCCATAAAACTAGTAGTAGCCCCTGAGTCCACCAACACAACTGCAGGAATCCCCTCCTTCCAGGACTGTAGGAAAACCTGCGTGTCCAAAAGTAAATGCTGGGGAGGACCAGAGTTCACCTCAGCCACTTCGGGTGGTGGTGGGATACGTGCCCGACCTAAGGTTTCCCCGAGGTTGGGCCCACCCCATTTCCCGATGGCCCAAGATTCGATTTCTGGCACTGGTCTTCGTGTCCCCCTCCGTTTACAAGAACTGACAAAATGTCCCAGCCCCCCACAATAAAGGCACAAACCTCCCTGGAATCTTCACGAGCATTCCTGCACCATCAACCGCAGGCGGAGTGCACCCAACTCCATTGGCTCCTCGGTCCTGGTCACAGTATTGCAGGATACCAAGGGTGCGGGTTGCACTGGAGGTTGCGGCTGTGAGTGAGAGGGCGGTTCCGGAACTGGTTGTTTGCTCTTGCGTTGATGAAGCCGGGCGTCAATATGTAGACATTGTATGACCAACGCATCCAGGGTTAGAGCCCACTCCGCATGCACCAGCTCATCTTGGATGTCGTCAGACAAGCCCTCCTGAAAGGCATCCATGTGGGCTGACTCATTCCAAGTAGAGTCCATGCAGAGCAGACGAAACTCCGCAATGAATTCTTGCAAAGGACGTTTCCCCTGACAAATGTCTTTCAAGCATCTGGCCACAGTTTGACTTTTAATGGGATTCTCAAACATGACACGTAATTGCTGCTGGAAACCCTGGTAGTCATTTAATAATAGGCTATTTTGTATCAGCAGGGGAGTAGCCCATCTAGCAGCCGGACCTAATAAGAGGCTAATAAACCCCACCCTAGCCCGGTCGTCAGGAAAGTCTTCAGGCCGTAAGGACATGAATAATTGGCACTGTCCCATAAACGCCGGGAACATATCAGTCTGTCCCAAGAATTTATCTGGCACAGATACCGGGCATTTCCTAAAGGGGGGAGCTGGGGGAGCCACAGGAGTCTGTAACTGTGCAACATGATTAACCAGTTGAGTTACCTGTTGTTGTAAGGCCTGGTTAAGCTGTAAAAGTTGTTCAATTTTTTGTTGCTGCTGCTCCACCAGTTGCTTAAGTTGTGTTTGGTCCATCTTGGTCGTAAGATGGAGTAATGGCTTGAAGCAAAAATATTCTGTCTCATCTGTATCCACAGGTGAGAATCCAAAGTTCAAATATTCAAGCAAACAAAACCAGACCCAAAAGAGTTAACTGCTTGTTTTCACAGTCCTTGGCAGTCTTCCTAGAATCCGTCTGGCAAGTCTGAATTGTCCATAAATCACGACACTGCAGCCATACGCAATTATTTCACACCAAAAATACACTTTGCTTCAAGCGGGGGAGAGGCGTTAACACGCTCCTTATATATCCCCTGAAGGGGCGTGTCAGTCTCTTTAATTAATCCTTGGCTGGACGTCTCTTTTCTAATTGAGATTGACGTCTCAATCTTCTCCTAGTCCTAGCATCAAGCCAGCATCTGGCAGTTTCATCATCATTTGAAGCCTCTGGCACACTTTCCTGATTAACAGTTAACACCTGAGGTGCAATCAGGGAGGGAGTTCCAGAAGAGGAAGACATCTCTGAAACTTCTAATAAATCAGGCTCATCTCTCAGATTCAACTCCTCCTCCTCCCCCAGACTCCTCTCAACGTCGCTCAATAATGCAGGCTTGAATCTCAATGCCAGATCTTCTTCATCACTCGAGCCTACATCTGCTGACTGACCTGGTTCAAACCTCAGAGGCACAACAACTAGGTGTTGTTAATATTTCTTGTCATGCTTTTCCTCTGTATTTGAACTTTGGTTAAAAGCAAATAAAATTATAATAATTTCAGCAAAAATCTTAGAAAATATTAAGTTTAAGAATATTTAAGAATAAATTTTCTTAAATTCAAACAGTAGATTGCAACAGATTTGACAAAATGGGGAAATTTACAAGTATCATTGATTGGGAGAATATCTACAATTAAGATGAATGTATTGCCTAGAATTTTATATCTATTCCAGAGAATCCCAATCCAACTAGGGAAAGAGTTTTTTGAAGACCTAAATGGAATTGTGTTGAAATATACCTGGCAGGGCAAAAAAGCAAGAATAAAACTAAAATTGTCACAAGATGCAAGAACAAGAGGAGGGTTTGCCTTGCCTAATTGGAAATTGTATTACCAGGCAACCCATTTTGATGTGGGTAAAGGAATGGATAACATTAAGGAACAGTAGACTATTGGCCTTAGAAGGGCATGACTTGCTGTTGGGATGCATGCCTTCCTTTGGTACAAGGGAACTAAAATGCAGGGGTATTTTAGAAGACATTATATCCAAGAGGCACTGTTTTTTAATTGGAAGAAGATAAAAAGACAATATTATTTAAAAATTCCATTATGGATATCTACTATTGAAGCTTTTTCTTATCCTATTATATATAAGAAGGAACAAACAGTTAGATATGGTAAGATATTAAATGAAAAGGGTGAATTTAAATCTATGCAAGTGTTGGAAGAACAAGGTATAAAAATGAATTGGTTTTCATATTTGCAAATACAATCTAGATTTGACAAAGATGTTAAAACAGAAGGTATTTATGATAAGTTGACTGATTTAGATAAAATTTTGATGGGCACTGATGAAAAGGTAATTAAAAAACTTTATGGACATTTATTAGAATTTAAATTGGAGGAGGAACAAGTTAAAGAAATGATGATTGCTTGGGGAAAAATGTTTGGATATGGGATTAATTTAGAAAAATGGCAAAAATTGTGGTCTCAAAATTATAAAATGACAATGTCAACTGCATATAAAGAATATTTGTATAAGATGTTTTACAGGTGGCATCTACCCCCAACGAGACTTGCGAGAATGCTTAAGAATAAATCAGATAAATGTTGGAAATGTCATCAGATACCTGGCTCATATTACCACATGTGGTGGACATGTTCAGACACAAAAAAATATTGGACTAAAATCCACACATGGTTGGAAAAAAAGATAAAACAAAATATTGACTTTAAACCAGAGATCTTTTTATTGGGAATTATACTGGAAATATATAACAAAGAGTTGAAATATTTGATTGTAAATGTTTTAACAGCAGCTAGGATAGTATTTGCTAAGAATTGGAAAAATGATAAAATACCTATGCAAGAGGAAGTTATTAAGAAAATTATGGACTGTGCTGAAATGAATAAATTGACATTAGAGAACAAGAAAATAAACAATTTTATATGATATGGGATTTTTTTTATCAATGGTTGGATAAAAAGACATGGTAATGTAATAGACTATACAATTCTGTGATAGAAATTTAATAGACTGATATAATTATAATATAGACATATATAACTATTGGTTAAATGTATAACATAAATTTTTAAGATAAAACTTGGAATATCTCATATAAAATGATGGAATAAATAGCTTAGTTATGGATGATTAATAACTGATAAATATATAAGCATATGTTAGTTTGACAATGTGAAAATTGATATAAACTGTGAGTAATGACTTCAAAAGGATAGCACAAAATATTCGTAACCAACTGACACACTGTAAGTATATAAAATGGAAGATGGTTTTATGTTTTGTATGTGTATGTTTGTTTTTTAAAAAAATAAAAACTCTTTAAAAATAAGAAAATACTAAGTAAAAGAAAAATACCTTTAAAACCTCTGTCCATTTTAAAAATACAGTTTGGGACATTGCTGATGGCATGCATATTGTTATAGCATTCATAATGAAAACATTCATTAAAGGAAAGGATCAGATGGCATTGTAAGATTTTAATTTTAAGAATTAAGAATATTTGGAGTTAAAGCATAAACAAGCAAAAATGTTGTTTAAAAGATTCAGGTGGTAATTTGACATTTTAATGTTTCTTCTGAAGTACCATAAACTTGTTATTTATGTACAAATATCAGTGGATTTTGCAATACTTTATAGAGTATGCAGTATCTAATCCATTGCTGATTCCAGATACAGAACTTCACCAAAGCTAGCACAACTTCACCAAACATATCACAAGAAAAAGACTGAGTATTAAAGCATGGTTATTATTTCATTTTTCTTGATTATTGAATAAAGCTAGTTAATAACCTGACAGTGGCTTTCAAACTTTCAACAACTCTGTATCTTTCTGAATCATCTTTACAGATAGTCTTCCTGGATTCTTGAAGTTTGAGGTCTGTGTATTTTAGGGAAAGCCCTGACGGCACAGTGGTAAGCTTGCAGTACTGCAGGCTAACACACTGCTCATCCCAGGAGTTCGATTCTGAACAGCTCAGAGTTGACTCAGCCTTCCATCCTTTCAAGATTGTTAACATGAGGACCCAGATTGTTAGGAGCAATATGCTGACTCTGTAAACCACTAGGAGAGCTCTGTAAAGCACTATGAAGCAATATATATGTCTAAGTGCTATTGCTATTGGGTTTAATGGATCTGTTGCTGTTATATTATTCCATGCCCCTCTGAATGAATTAGATTCTAAGTTGTCTCAGATTGTTTTTATCACTGTATTCCATATACCTGTAAACTACTTGAAAATGAATATGCATGGCTTGTGGTATAATCACCTGTGAAATAAGTAAGAAAAAGTGGTCTTTATAATGGCTTAAAATCTTTTTGTCTGTCTTAGAACTACATTATTGATTATTGATGCTGAATTCACACGTGAATTTGTAATATCTGGGAGGATATTAGAAATTTAGAGCTACTTTTTTCTTTATTCCTTTACAAGAGCAATCTGTTCCAAATAAAGTGTGTGCCTAATTTTCAAATGGTTCATAACAGTGGTGGTATTCTACTGTTTCAGCCCGGTTCTACTGAGCCGATAGCAGCGATGAGCAGCAGAGACCGAACCGGTTCTCTCTGCCACTCTGCTGTTGGGCCCACTCACCCACCTGGGCTCTTATACTCACCTTTATCCTCTGCTTTTGAAGTGCAGCTGTTTTGCGTGGCACAGCAGAGTGCCATGCGGCAGCTGCTGAAGTGACTGGGAGACTGCAGGCTTGCAGGAGGTGAGTTGGAACACCTCTGAGCCTGCGTGAAGTGCGCGTTTGGCATGCACATGCATGCAAAGTTTGTGCATGCACACAAAGCACACCCACCAAGCCACGCCCACTGAACCAGTGGTAAAACTTTTTGAATCCCACCACTGGTTCATAAGTATGTCCCAAGGGTGCTTTTTCAATCGGCAACTGGACTTTCTTATTTTTCTTTGAAGACATTTCACTTCTCATCCAAGAAGCGAAATGTCTTAAAAGAAAAACAAGAAACTTTGAGACATGCATGACCTGTATGACTGAGAATCTCCACAAATATGCACACCAAGCACTACTAGATACTTTGACAAGGGACTTTAAAAGTTTCAAAAAAGTTGCCGTTTTACCTTTTTTCTCCATTGTTCCTTCCCTGTTCAGAGACACCATTCAACCAGTTTAGTGGGCTGAATGTTGGAGAACCGCAGGAGTGGGAGAGAAAAGATTATTACTTTTCTAAAGAAAGTTTATGGCCCCTCCAAATATGGCATTTTTAAAGTCTGTTGATATATTGGTGTAGGAAATAAAATTACTCATGAAAACTGAGATCATGATTGGCATAATATGTCATACTCTAACACTAATGGTGCAATTCACTAAATCACTCCCAGCTAAATGGGTAAACTTCATGCTTTGTATAGGATACAACAAAACGCTTCTATTCTGAATGGTTTTATTAATGGATTGATTGATCATTAAGGATTATTCCTCAGCATTTAGAGCATGGAGTAAACTTACTCAAGCTTTCAGAGTAATGAAAAAAAAATGATAGCAGTAAGTATGAGAATTGGGAGAGGAATGCATAGATTCTTATTTCTATGGTGCAATTTCCCACAGGGTTCCCTAACAATCTCTGCCAATAGGGCTGACCATATGTGATTATTTCATTTAATTTTAAGAACTTAAGGAATTGAAAATGTGATTAGTTCCGTGCCAATAAAATAAACCTTTCAGATATATATGAGCCTTTATCTTTTATTGCATGTTCTAAATTCATGCTTCTTTTACCAGTGCTTCTTAGAACAGCATCAGTTTTTACAAGCTGTCCTATCTCAGTTCCTAGCCTTTATCCCACTCATTTTCAATCACTTGAATTAAGTATTAAATTTTCTTCCTATAAAGTCTATTTGCTAATATCATTTCCCCAGAGATAAACCTGGCTATTTTGTGATCTAGTCTCAAATAAAGAATAAGTCAATTTTTTCTTTAAACATTGAATTATACCATAGCCTAGGCAAAAAAAAAAAGTCAGGAGAAATTAAATGGACTTAATTAGGAATAGACCAGCTGAGTCCGTTCTCTTCTGAATATGGAAGAGGAGGCAAAATAGCCATTTTTTTCATTGGCAAGGGATAAGCCAGCATAGAAAATACCAGGCTTTTTTGTTTCATTCTGTGTGTTCTGCCACTTTTAGACAGAACAAGTGCTTTGAAACAGAAGTTCTTTTTCTGAAACCATCGGAAAACATCAATATTTGGAACAATTGTAAGTCCCTGGGCAATGCATGTGTCATTTTTCAGTTTACAAGTTATGTTACACCCAAAATGGGCTATAACTTCATGGGAAGGTGGGTAATGTAAATTGCTTTCTTTAGAGAAAGGCAAACAAAACAGAAAGTTGCCATCTCCAACTTCCCCTTTTTAGTTACATCAAATGAACATTTTCCAGAAGGTGTGAATTCAAATTACTTTAGGTAGTTCTCAATTTACAATCAGTTTAACTATTTGCATTTATGCCAGCTATGGAACATTTGTGAGCCATCACAAATAGTTGCACTGCCTCTCCCCCACCCCGCACCCCGTGGTAAAATGACTTATGTTGGGCATTGGCAACCAGTCACTTTTTTGATCACTCACACCATTCCTCAGTCACATGAAAACACCTAATCAAATGAATGGATTCACACTTATTGTTAAGTTTGGAGCATGGGTGCGAAGAAATGGAGATGAGCCAGGTGAACGGTGAACTTCAACTCTTTATTTATATGGGTGACAGCTCAAACAATGGCTGCTATAGCCTTCCTTATATAGGCAACTTATTAACTATCCAACCAATGAAAACCTTGGAGCGCTAGCTCTGTTGACCAATGAGAATGGCTCGTTAATGGCCAATCAGATTCTCCAAAACGGACCAATCCAATCTGGCCATTTAACAGCCAATCAGAAGTGCAGGGCCAGAACCCTGCACTTGACTCCAAGCTCAAGATAACTTTATTCATCACACTTATTCATTCACAACACCCCTTCCCCCCGGGTTCCGTTTACGGGGTGCGGTTACGTAGTCCTTGAGGTAGGACGGTTGTTTTGTTAGTCTATTTGATTTTCGGAGTGCACCCGGTATTTGGCTGCACTCTTGTTGAGGTAGGGCATTGTTTAGCAAAGGAGGTATTTCTGACTCTGAGTTCAAGTTTTCGTTGTCCCCAACATCTTCGGTATCACCCTGAGGTGAGCTCGCTCCCGTTTCCAGTTCCTCTTCTCGTGTTTCTGTTTTGTCATTGTTCCCTTCAAAAGGGGTTTCTGTTAATTGAAGTTCATCTTCCTCTATATCTCCCCCCCCTCAGTTTGGTTATCAGGGGGCTCGGAGATCCCTGACCGCAACCTCGATCGTAGTTGATCGATATGGCGCTTCCATAGTCTATCGTCACGGCATTGTACAAGGTATGATCTGGGGCTGGTTACGCGGACTACAGTCGCTTCTACCCACATCGGATTGCCGGATAAGTTTTTAGCAAACACCAGGTCGCCTACCTGGAAGGTACGGCAGCAGCCACTGGATCCGTGTGGTTTCTCCGGTTTGTATGCTGGGTGTAACCGGTCGAGGTGGGAGTGGAGCTTTCGTCCCATTAGCAGCTCAGCGGGAGTTTTGTTGGTTACACTGTGCGGAGTGATGTGCTGTAAAAAGAGGATTCGATTTATCTTTTCTTCGATGTTGTCATAGTCCACTTTTTGTAGCGTTTTCTTGACGAATTGTACCATGCGCTCGGCCCTTCCGTTGGCCACCGGATGCACAGGTGAGGTCAACGCATGTCGAATACCGTGGTCCACCAGGTACTGTTCAAAGGACAATGCGGTAAATTGAGGCCCGTTGTCGGATACCAGAACATCTGGTAATCCGTGGGTTGCAAACAGTCTTTCCAGTTTCTTAATGACCGCTTCGGTTGTCGTGTTCTTCATTCAGTGGATTTTGAGCCAGTTCGAATAGGCATCCACGGTTAACAGAAAGGTGTGGCCTTTGGTCGGCCCAGCAAAGTCCAGATGAATATGGGACCAGGATCCCCGCGGCGTTTCCCACTCTGTTGGGGTTGCCTTTGGTGGAGCCTTGCTTACTTCCTGGCATCTGTGACAAGCTTTGACCCAAGTCTCGATTTGCTGGTCGATGCCTGGCCACCACGCGTAGCTTTGTGCAAGGGCTTTCATACGCACGATGCCTGGGTGGCCATCATGCAGGGTTCTCAGTAGTGCTTGTCGGAGTCGCTCTGAGATAACGACTCTATCACCCCAAATGATGCAACCCTTTTGAGAAAACAACTCGGTTTGTCGAGTTTTGAATGGTGCGAAGTCATCTGGTATCGGGTCCAATGGCCATCCGCGTTCCACCCAACTGAGGACTCGTGCTAAGGCGGGGTTGCGTTTTGTTTCTCTCATGATATCACGGGCGGTTAATGGCGGTGAATGAAGTGCCTTGATCTGCAACGTGGTCACTGTCGGTGCGGGATTGTCGATTGTCTCTGGAAGCGGTGCTCAGCTCAATGCGTCGGCGTGGGGAATGGTTTTCCCCGGGCGGTATTGCAACCGATAATGATATGCTGCCAAAAATTCTGACCAGCGAGTCATTCTGGGAGATAATATGTAGGGGGTTGGTTTATCTCCCGCTATTATCCCCAGCAAAGGTTTGTGGTCAGTCACAAGAGTAAAAGCCCGGCCATATACATACTCGTGAAACCTCTTGACAGCCAACACAATTGCAAGGGCTTCCTTATCAATTTGGCTATAGTTTCGCTCAGTTTTTGAAAGTGTTTTCGAAAAATAGGCAACAGGGGCTTCTGTACCGTTAGGCAATACGTGGCTCAAAATGGTGCCCACTCCGAAAGGCGATGCATCACACGTGATGGTTAATGGCAATGTTTCATTGTACTGCATCAGTACTGCGTCAGAAGTTAGTAGTTTTTTCACATTACAGAATGCCTGCTCTTCTTTATGACCCCACATCCAGATTGCCTTTTTGTCCAGTAAACGATGTAAAGGTTCAGCGACAGTCGCTTTGTGCGGCAGGAAAACGTTATAGAAGTTGATACGGCCTAGAAACGCCTGGAGGTCGGCCTTATTCTGGGGTCTGGGAGCGTTTTTTATTGCTCGCAATTTACTATCATTAGGATGAATGCCTTGACTGTCGATTAAATACCCTAAAAATTCGACACGATCTGTACACAGCTTACACTTACTTTTCTTCACCTTAATACCTGCGTCTTTGAATTTCTGGAGAACTAATTTTAAACGATCCCGTAATATTTTTGTAGTAGGGGCAGCATTTAACACATCGTCAAAATAAGGGACAACTCCTTTAATCCCTTGTAACAGCCTTTCCATCAGGCTCTGGAGTATACCTGGGGCTACACTCACTCTGAATTGGAGCTGGTTACATCTAAAGGCACCTCGGTGCGTCACGATCGTCTGTGCCTGTGCCGTTTTCTTGTCAACCGGTAGTTGCTGATATGCCTGAGCTAAGTCTAGTTTAGCGAAGACTTTTCCACCCCCCAGGGAATGGAGGAGGTGCTGCACCACCGGCACCGGATATGCGTTTTGCTGCAGGGCGTGGTTCAGGGTGGCTCGGTAGTCCCCACAAATTTGAATCGAACCATGCAGCTTGATGGGTGTCACGATTGGGGTTTCCCAGGGAGAGTGATCGGTTGGCTCTAACACTCCCTGGGCTATTAACTTATCAAGCTGTTCATCGATTTTTGGTTTTAGGGCAAAGGGAACTCGACGAGGCTTAAGGCGGATGGGAGCTATTTTTGGGTTCAAGTTAAACGAGATTGGGGTCCCCTTGTACTCGTCTAGCTTCTCTGCGAAGACATCCCTGAATTTGTGGATGAGCTCCTCCTCCCAGTCACTGCCGCCGATTCGGTTAATGCCGGCCACCTCAATGCCGAGTGGCACGAACCATTGGAGGCCTAACAGGCTAGGCCGGTTTTTGTCGATCACCGTCAGGGGTAAGTATGTTGTGCGGTTTTTGAACGTGACGCGAACTCGATTCGTTCCTATTACTGGAATCCTATTTCCCTGATAGTCCTTAAGTATAAGTCTTTGGGAACGGAGGTCTTGGCGCCAGATGGTGGGGATGAGTTGCTTGAGGGTCTTCCAGGAAACCATCGAGAGAGACGATCCCAAGTCGACTTCCATTTGGCAGGGTTGATTTTCGATGGTCACTTTAATTCGAATTTTTTTGGCATCCAAGGAAGAGGTGTGACCGATAGTAATAGTTTGATGAGCCTCCTCTCGCTTCATGGGGCGATTTAAGGTTCGGTTTCTATAGGAGTGGTTTACTGGTTCTCGCCTTACAGGACGGTTTCCTGTCAAGTGGCGATAGTTGGCCCCCTTTGAGGTCTGGCTGGGTCCGAGGTGGCTTCTACAGACCCGTCCGATGTGGCCTCGTTTCCCGCACTCGTGGCAGAGCGCGTCGCAGAATTTGCATTCAGACCTGGAATGGTTGGCCCCACAGCCAGCGCATTGGTGTTGGGACTTCGGGTAGGGGTCCCAATCGGACCGCAGTCGATGGACCTCTTCTTCGTCGCTGTCTGACAACGAAGAGAGGTCCTCGTGGTGGGCCATCATGGACTGTCCTTCTGACTTGGGTGAGATGTCGCGGTTCGGTGGGTGTACCGGAGCGCGGTTGCGGTGTAGTTGGGCAGCCGACTTCCTGGTTGCTTCTGCTGCAGTAGCATCGGCGATGGCATCGGCAAGGCTGATGTCGCCTTTCACCATCAGCTTGCTCTGCAAGCCTGGCGCATCTAGTCCCAGAACTATTCGATCTCTCAAAGCCTCTTCCAGGTCGGCGAACCCGCAAAGGCCACCCAGGTTTCGGAGGTCAGCGACGAAATCAGCAACGCTTTCTCCTTTCCGCTGGTTCCTTTGGTAGAAATCATGCCTCCTTATGAGCATTGGCACGGTTGGTGCATAGTGGGCCCTCAGGATGGGTTCGAGGACGTCCCAGTCCATCGTCTTTACTTCAGCCGGTTTCGCTAGTGCCTTGGCCATCTTCAATACGGTTGGCCCGCAATGCATTATTCTTTCTGGTTGTGGCATCCTTCAAGTTATTGGTTTCCAAGAACATTTGGAAACGATCCATGTAGGCTTCCCAGTCTTCTTGTGCTGGGTCGAATGGAGCGGGTGGTACTACGCCGCCGGACATGTTTCCGCCGTTGTGCGTTCAGCCACGTGCTCAGTTTTCTTCTTCTTTGTTCAGTTAGCTCTGATGTCTCCACATCCCACCTTCGTCGCCAGTGTTAAGTTTGGAGCATGGGTGCAAAGAAATGGAGACGAGCCAGGTGAACAGTGAACTTCAACTCTTTATTTACATGGGTGGCAGCTCAAACAATGGCTGCTATAGCCTTCCTTATATAGGCAACTTATTAACTATCCAACCAATGAAAACCTTGGAGTGCTAGCTCCGTTGACCAATGAGAATGGCTCGTTAATGGCCAATCAGATTCTCCAAAACGGACCAATCTGATCTCGCCATTAAACAGCCAATCAGAAGTGCAGGGCCAGAACCCTGCACTTGACTCCAAGCTCAAGATAACTTTATTCATCACATTTATTCATTCACAACACTTATGACAGCACTTAAAAGCTTTCACTTAATAGTTATGGGTTTACTTAATAACTGCTGTGTTTGCTTAATGACCTCTGCAAAAAGATCATAAAATCACTTCCAATCACATGGACACCTCGACTTAACTTCTGTAATCACTTACAGATGGCCTATATGGCCGATATCCAAAGGATTCTTTAACCACTTGGGGCAATTGTATAATGAACATGCATGTTTTAAATTAGAAATTGGCATCTAACCTTGTTTAGATTTAATTACTAAAAATAAAATTGCAATCTGTATATTTTTCATGTATTTTTAGGTTGATACAAATTCTGTGAAGGAGACAATTGCAGCACGACTCACCAGTTTTTCCTCCCGTGTCTATCTAGCTTTTTTGTTCACTATCATCTGCAGAATTTCAGGCATGTCACACAGCAGGAAAGAAAAGAAAATGGCCTGCAGCATGAATCAGATAGGAATGGGTCCTGTGAACTGGAACAGAATTGGTTCTAATGCACTGAACCTCTGTTGGCATGGGTCATGCAAATAGAAACACTGAAAGAGAAAATATGTAATGGCTTGACCAATCCCCTCTGATTATTTTGATGTCCTGTAAGTACTGTAAGAACTCACAGGTTTTATATTCAAGATCTAATGTAGGTTGCTATGGGCATTTGTTACAGTTAGCTCATTGTTGCTGGAAACTGTTCATATTTCTTTTTTCATTTCAAGCAAGACAACAATGCTGAAAAAGGAAACAAAGCTATTCTTAACAAAAATTGCGACTCAGCAGGAACTTTTGTTCGTATCCATTTAAGCTGAGAATCTTTGCTGGAAGTACAAGCTTGTATCCCTCACCAAGGCAAAGAATAATAAAAAGGTGCCAATAGAACCTCAAATATAGTATTTTTAAAATCCACTGATTTAATTCTATTGTATTGCTCAGAAACTCTGTTTTTATACTTGTGTTTGTGGCAGCACTAAAACTACTTGATTATTTCAACTGATATGTATTTAATAAATGATTATTCCCAAATTCAGAGAGATAGAAGTAGGGTAGAACATTGGAAGAGTAAAAAAGATGATTAGCCCTGACCTGAACCAGGCTTTTTGTCTGTTATTATTATTCTTGGATCACAAAAGTAATGTTCAACTTTGAAGTGGAAGGAAGTGATGAGAATAAGGGGGGAAATGGGAACCATATATTTTCATAAATAATAATTGATGCAAATATGCTCTTCCCCACATTCTCAAAATGATTTTATGAATGAAATATGAATTCAGAAATCTATTTTTATCTTGTAATGTGTTGCTTGGCAATTGAGAAAAAAAATAAAGGCTTTTTTAAGGAGTCGGGTTTAAGTATATTTTAATGGATTCATCGAGTAAAACACATTATTAGGTTAACACAGGGTGCTGAGGTACAATGTGGATTGATTGATTTGGGTATTATGTAATTTGAAAACTTACCCAATATATTTATTTACAAACCATGGTCAGCCTATTTAGAGTTTAGCATGATGCATACAAAAACACGAAGAGTCATTTCAAGATTATCCAAATTTTTGCACATGTCTGATATATTTTCTTTAAAAAAAATCTCAGACTACAGTAGAAAATGTTTTTGTTTCAAAACTACTTTGCAAGAAGATAATTAAGAAAAAGGTACAGAACTTCTTGAGTTCTAGAGTACCAAATGTTTGTAGGAAAGATGACATAAGATGTCAGATTAGTATCTAGGACCTCCAAGCCCAGTCCATAAATAATCATAATATGCCTTAGGAAACATACAATCAAAATATGTAGCAAGAGGGTGAACTGGATATTTTATTAAGACTTCCACAAATTTAAGGAGAAAAACGCTTATTTTCTACATTAGTTAGGTAAAAGAAGCAATATTGTGGTGGCATAATACTTATATCTTTTAAAGAAATACTATATTAATGGGGTTTCTTAAAAGAAGAAAGAGATATAAATATATATAAAATACCTGGATGGATGGAATAAATGGATGGAATATCAGTAGCATAATTCATTTCCTTTTAAGAACGTGGAAAATAGAAAAAAATCATATAAATCAATTTTTCTAATCCATCCTGTTTGTATTGTTTAAAAGTATTGGAGCATTGTTAAACTAATATTTTGTTGCAAATACAAGCAGACATTTGGGGGAGTTCCCAGTTCAGCAGCTTTCATCTTCCTAGTGAGAGAAATACCCTACAAAGCAGAGAGGGAGTCTGAATTATTCAAGATGAAGGAATAATGTACTCCAATTGATCAAAGTAAAGCTCTCTATAGTGGGATTTCCCACTGGTAATCTGCTTACATTCTATGTGAGCTCCATCAAAAACAGAGTCAATTGAAAACAATTGGATTTTTGTCAGTTCTGAAAGGAAATGATATAAGCAAAAATAATCCAAGAAGAAGAGGCATATTGATGGGCGGCTGTGTTTTCTATCAAATGTTTGCCTTTCCCAGGGGACTACAGATTTCAGATGCTTCATCTATCAGAGCGCTTGACAAAAAGCAAGAAAGGGGAAGTCAGGAATTTCCAGATATCCTTTCACAGGAACACAGTCTCATTATATTTCAATGTGACAAATCTGTCTTAAAGTACAAAAAGTAGTTTTTAAAATGTTGACTTTGCTATAAAGAGAACACAGAACAGAATTTAAAAAATTCATTTCATAATTCCTTACCACAAATGAAGAAAATAATAATAAATGAAGAAGAAAAAATCTCAAAAAGTTGTATCTAGAAGATTCTGGAAATCTATGGCTTGGTTTCCAATAATTAAGCTATGCTAGGAATGGCAGAGATAGAACACCCTTTCCACAGAAAATCTGAGGCCAGGGTTGTTGTGTATGCATAAAGATTTAATAAAGTGTGAGCTTGGAGTTAAGTGCAGGGTTCTGGCCCTGCACTTCTGATTGGCTGTTAAGCGGCCGGACCGGATTGGCCCGTCCCGGGGAATCCAATTGGCCCTTAACAGAGAGTTCCTATTGGTTATAAGAGCTAGCGCTCCTAGCTCGTTATTGGTTAAAAGTTACAGGGTTGCCTATATAAGGCGGGTTTAACTGCTATTGAGCAGGAGTCACAATGTAAATAAAGAGCTGAAGTTCACCGTTCAGAGGCTTGTCCCCATTCTTTCTCACCCATGCTCAAAACATAGCACTGGCGACGAAGGTGGGATTTGGAGATATCTGAACCAACAAAACTTTGAAGAACACCGAGCACGTGACAGACGATGCCAACAACAGAACCATATCCGGCGGCATCGTACCACCCGCTCCGTTCAATCCAGTACAGGAGGACTGGGAATCCTACATGGACCGCTTCCAAATGTTCTTAGAAACCAACAACTTAAAGGACGCCACACAAGGAAAGAAACGGGGGGTGTTCCTAACGCATTGCGGTCCAACCGTATTTAAGATGGCTAAAGCACCAGCCAAACCCCGAGAAGTGAAGGCCATGGATTAGGACGACCTCAAACCTCTCCTACGAGATCACT
Source organism: Hydrophis major (assembly GCA_033807585.1). Lineage (NCBI taxonomy): Eukaryota > Metazoa > Chordata > Lepidosauria > Squamata > Elapidae > Hydrophis > Hydrophis major. Next base: position 315,854,189 of record CM066329.1, read on the forward strand.
ACGCCCCGACCGTGCCTACACTCATGAGAAGCCACGAGTTTTATTAGAGGAGCCAGCGAAAGGGAGAAAGTGTGGCCGACTTCATAGCAGACCTCCGAAATTTGGGAGGCCTCTGCGGATTCGCCGATTTAGAAGAAGCACTAAGAGATCGCATAGTTCTGGGACTAGATGCACCAGGCGTCCAAAGCAAGCTGATGGCGAAAGGCAACATCAGCCTTGCCGACGCCATCGCCGATGCTACTGCAGCAGAAGCAACCAGGAAGTCGGCTGCACAATTACGCCAGAACCGCGTTCCGGTACCTCCACCGACAAGCGACATTTTATCCAGGTCCGAATGCAAATTCCGCAACGCACTCTGCCATGAGTGCGGGAAACGAGGCCACATCAGACGGGTCTGCCGCAGCTTGCCAGGACCCAGCCAGGCCTCAAAAGGGGCTAACTATCGCCAATCGACAGGAAACCGTCCTGTACGGCGAGAGCCAGTAAACCACTCTTACAGAAATCAAGCTATGCAGAGAGAGGAGGCTCATCATACTATCACTATCGGTCACGCCTCAGCCTTGGACACTAAGAAAATCTGAGTCACGGTAGCCATCGAGAACCAGCCTTGCCACATGGAGGTCGACTCGGGATCGTCCCTCTCGATGGTGTCCTGGAAGACACTCAAGCAACTCATCCCCACAATTCAACGCCAAGATCTCCGCTCCCAACGCCTCATCCTCAAGGACTACCAAGGGAATCAAATCCCCGTAGTCGGTTCCTGCCTAATCCGAGTCTCCTTCAAGAAGCACACAGCATACTTACCTTTAACGGTCATCGATAGAGATAGGCCTAGCCTACTAGGCCTACAATGGTTCACGCCACTCGGCATTGAAGTGGCCGGCGTGAACCGAGTCAGCGGCGGTGACTGTGAGAAAGACCTTATCTATGAGTTCAGGGACGTCTTCGCGGACAGCTTAGGCGAGTACAAGGGGACCCCGATTTCATTCAGTCTAGATCCAAAAATAGCTTCCATTCGCCTAAAGCCCCGTCGAGTTCCGTTTGCCTTAAAATCGAAAATCAACGAACAGCTCGACAAACTGATAGCTCAGGGGGTGTTAGAGCCCATCGATCACTCCCCTTGGGAAACCCCTATTGTAACACCCATTAAGCCAGACGGGTTAATCCGAATTTGTGAGGACTACCGGGCCACTTTGAACCACGCCCTGCAGCAGAACGCGTATCCAGTTCCGGTGGTGCAGCATCTCCTCCATTCCCTGGGGGACGGGAAAGTCTTCGCTAAATTAGATTTAGCTCAGGCATATCAGCAATTACCAGTAGATGAAAAAACGGCACAGGCCCAAACTATTGTGACGCACCGAGGTGCCTTTAAATGTACCCGGCTTCGATTCGGAGTTAGTGTAGCCCCGGGGATTTTTCAGAGCCTTATGGAAAGGTTATTGCAAGGAATTAAGGGCGTGGTCCCCTATTTTGACGATGTATTAATTGCAGCCCCTACAAAAAAAATCTTACAGGACCAGTTAAAATTAGTCCTAAAAAAATTCCAAGAGGCCGGTCTTAAAGTTAAAAAAAAACAAATGTAAATTGTGTACTGACAATGTTGAGTTTTTAGGGTACCTGATTGATAGCCAGGGCATTCACCCTACCGAAAGTAAACTAAAAGTGATAAAAAATGCTCCCAGGCCATGAAACAAGGCCGATCTCCAGATGTTCCTAGGCCTCATCAATTTTTATAATGTATTTTTGCCGCACAAAGCAACGGTTGCTGAACCGTTACACCGGTTGTTAGATAAAAAAGCAAATTGGCTATGGGGTTACCGTGAAGAACAGGCGTTCCGAAATGTTAAAAAACTGCTCACTTCTGACTCTGTACTCATGCAGTATAACGAGACGTTGCCGTTAGTTATAACCTGTGATGCATAGCCTTTCGGGGTAGGCGCCATTTTGAGCCATGTACTGCCTAATGGGAACAAAGCCCCTGTTGCATATTTTTCAAAGGCTCTTTCAAAAACTGAGCGAAACTATGGACAAATCGATAAAGAAGCCCTCGCAATTGTCTCAGCTGTGAAAAGATTCCACGAATACGTGTATGGCTGGGCTTTTACTATTGTGACTGACCACAAACCATTATTGGGGATAATAGCCGGAGATAAACCGACTCCCTACATATTATTCCCTAAGATGACCCGATGGTCAGAATTCTTAGCTGCTTATAACTATCGGCTGCAATACTTCCCAGGGAAGGCCATTCCCCATGCCGACGCATTAAGCCAAGCACCGCTTCCAGAGACTCTCAACGATCCTGAACCAACGGTAACCACGTTACAAATCGAGGCACTCAACTTGCCACCACTCACCGCCTGAGATATCACGAGAGAAACCAAACGCGACCACACCCTAGCACGAATCCTAAGCTGGGTAGAACGTGGATGGCCATTGGACCAGTTATCAGATGACTTCACACCATTCAAGACTCGACAAACCGAGGTCTTCTCCCAGAAAGGCTGTGTCATATGGGGCAATAGAGTCGTTATCCCAGAACGACTCCAGAAAGCGCTGCTGAGAACCTTGCATGATGGCCACCCCGGCATCATGCGAATGAAAGCCCTTGCGCGAAGCTATGCATGGTGGCCAGGCATTGACAAGCAAATCGAACAGTGGGTTAAAGCTTGTCCCAAATGCCAAGAAGTCAGCAACACCCCACCAAAAGCCATGCCTACTGAATGGGAGACACCACGTGAACCCTGGTCCTGAATTCACTTGGACTTCGCGGGGCCAACCAAAGGCCACACCTTCCTGCTTACCATCGACGCCTACTCGAATTGGCTCGAGATCCATTGCATGACGACTACGACCTCTGAGGCAGTTATCAAAACCTTAGATAGACTCTTTGCAACCCATGGATTACCAGACGTCCTGGCATCTGATAATGGCCCTCAATTTACCGCATTAGCGTTCGAGCAGTACCTCACTGACCGCGGCATTCGCCATGCGCTCACCTCGTCTGCGCACCCTGCGACCAATGGCAAAGCAGAACGCATGGTCCAATTTGTGAAGAAAACCTTGCAGAAGGTAGACTACGACAACATTGACGACAAGGTCAATCGAATCCTCTTCTTGCAACACATCACCCCACATAGCGTCACCAACAAAACTCCCGCCGAACTGCTAATGGGACGAAAGCTCCACTCCCACCTCGACCGGTTGCACCCAGTTTACGAACCGGAGAAACCACTAGGATCCAGCGGCTGCTGTTGTACCTTCCAGGCAGGAGACTTGGTATATGCTAAAAACCTATCGGGCGACCCGTTGTGGGTGGAAGCGACAGTAGTACGTGTAACCGGCCCCAGATCCTACCTTGTACAATGCCTCGATGATAAACTTTGGAAACGTCATATCGATCAATTACGATCGCAGCTTCCAGCGGTCAGTCCGCAACTCCCCTATGACCAACGACGTAGAAGTGAACTCTGAAACATCCCCACTGCCAAACAACAATCTACCTCAGCGTGATTGCAGCCATCTGATACAACGGAAATCAAAGAGACTAATAAGACAACCGTCCTACCTAAGGGACTATGTAACTGCACCCTGCAAATAAGAAGCCAGGGGGAAGAGTTGTTGTGTATGCATAAAGATTTAATAAAGTGTGAGCTTGGAGTTAAGTGCAGGGTTCTGGCCCTGCACTTCTGATTGGCTGTTAAGTGGCCGGACCGGATTGGCCCATCCCGGGGAATCCGATTGGCCCTTAACAGAGAGTTCCTATTGGTTATAAGAGCTAGCGCTCCTAGCTCGTTATTGGTTAAAAGTTACAGGATTGCCTATATAAGGCGGGTTTAACTGCTATTGAGCAGGAGTCACAATGTAAATAAAGAGCTGAAGTTCACCGTTCAGAGGCTTGTTTCCATTCTTTCTCGCCCATGCTCAAAACATAACAAGGGTGGACCAACATTTTCAGCTTGTTTTGAGAAGTTTAGAAAAGTCATCAAGGACAAAAAACATTGCACCCATTGCACATCATTAAATTCCACCATGTGTCAAAAATTTGGTCCTTGAAGACTTTAACCTGTGAAAACTTTTTAGTGTAGTTTAAAGCAGTTTCTACCTGTGTGATCTGATTTGTTTTTCAGTGGCATAATAAGGAAACAAATCAAATAACATTATAGCTTCACATGATTTCATATGGCTTTCACAGAGAGAGAGAGAGAAAGAGAGAGAGAAAGAGAGAGAGAGACTCAGAGAAGTATTTCTCAGTCCAACAATATATTAAAATGCATCTCAAAAAAAGAGTGCAGCTTCAAAGTCCTCCAAAGTTCTCCAGCTCAAATTTCCATCTGAACTGAAGAATACTTTAATTACATCTATTAATTTTCAAAGGAAGGAGCACAGGACTCCCTTGCAGGAATAAAATATGAGGAATACTGGGGCTTCTTCTGCCCAAAGACCAAGAGGGATGATCATCTCCTAGGGCATCTTGGAGTTTGCCATTGTAGATTGTAGTTTTTTTCTAAACTTTTTGAAGCAGCAGCGTCTCTATGATCGTTTACTTGTGAATAGCTTCTATGTTAATACACTACAACAGCAATTATCCACAACTAAGCATGCTTGCTGAGGATAACAGGAATCAGCAGAATTCAGAGAAGATGGCAAACAATGATAGATAAGCAATATAGCAATAGCAGTTAGACTTATATACTGCTTCACAGTACTTTACAGCCCTCTCTAAATGTTTTAAAGAGTCAGCATATTGTCCCCAACAATCTGGGTCCTCCTTTTAGTGACCTCAGAAGGATGGAAGGCTGAGTCAACCTTGAGCCAGTGAGACTTGAACTGCCAAATTGCTGGCAGCCATCAGTCAACAGAAGTAGCCTGCAGTACTGCATGCTAACCACTGTGCCACCAAATCTCTTACAAGAAATTAGTTGTAGCTGAGGATTGAACTGTGATGTTCTTGGTGCTCTCTAAACTTGGTTGTTTTCTTGCAGATATTTCGTTACCAAACTAGGTAATATCGTCAGTACTAGTAGGAGTGGGGGGGTTTCATTCTACATTCTAGTGGTTTGTCCTGTCAATGGCAACCCTAAAAGACCATAGAAATATGCCAGAATCCTGACAGTTAGTGTTGGTGGGAGTCATCTGACTGGTTCCTTGATTGGACTCTTGTTTACTATTAGCTTCTTTGGCAGTTTCTTGAACATCAACTAGTAATCAAAAAATATGATTAAAATTACTTAATTTCACAACACATGGACAGACTTAACCATGGTTTTTAACTGGAAAACTGTGAGAACCCTAGACTAAGCCAAAACACTAGAGAATTCCTAGAAGACTGATACTCAGGCAAATTGGCCATTAGCAGGCACACAGATATAAACAACACATACTTGCCATTCAAAAGAGATTATTAAAAAGCCAAAAAGGAAACAAAAAGACCAAAACACCTCTTTACCAGCAATCAACATCCAGGTGAGCAGAGATTTACACCAAGATTAACATTTGTCATGCCCCTGATGGAGACTGATTCTGAGGAAGAAGAGAAACAGCCAACAGGGAGTGGAAGTGGGCTCCAGAGGTGGTGGAGGAGGCTGAGGAAGGGCAGAGGAGGACCCAGGCCTATACCCTATCCATCCTAGGGCACACAGGGAGGAGAGGATCAGGGTAAAATGTGGTCTACTCGGGAGAAGAGGGCCATGATCCTCTTCGTGGGTTGCAGGTGTGAGATTTGCATAAGAGTTTGGACCTGCGTGCTAACAGATGCTGGAGACAAATTAGTGTTTTATTCCTAAAGAAGGTTTATCTTGATTGCCGTTCTTCCAATGGACTGTACCTGGTTATCTTCCTGAAGTTGGCAATTATCTATCCTGGTCTGTCATGGAACTTTATTCAGTGCAGTTTGTTTTTGCTTCGTTATCAGCTCTTTGAATTTGAACTGTGTTTCTGTCCTTTGAAATGTTATTTTGAAAATAGTTTACTCCTCCACTGTGAACAATTAAACAGTGAAGCCAAGTTGAAGGCATTAAAGGACTTTATTTTACGTTTTGATTTATTTCTGATATACTCTAGGTCATCACAACATTAGACCAACAATCAAGAAGCAAACAATGCCCCAATCAAGGACAGTAACAACATAGTTTGGTAATGAAAATATGCAAGAAAGCAACCAAGCTCAGACACCAAGTGTCTCTAAAATTTGGTTTCAGGTAGCACTGTCATATTTTAGGTGACATTTTGCCATCCTGCCTGAAAAAGAGAGCATTGAAAGGTTACCCATTGTTTGTAATTTTGGGCTGAATCTGTTATAACTTTTAACAAAAATTAAGTTGTAGAAGAAAATAATTCTTTGTTCAGCTTGAGAACATTCACTTTCATTATGGGATATAAAGTGAAGAAGAAATTGCCAGTTGTTTTGTTTTTTTAAAGCTATCATTTGTTAAAGCTTAAATTAGAAACATCTGAAATGTAACAGATGTGGTAGTGTATAATTTTCTTCATGTGAGCAGATTCAATTCTTAATGCCCCAGCAGGAGAGTTATTAGCTATGCTTTTGCCCTTGGCTCCTGCTTCATGAAGTCAAATCAAAGCAGCAAGATTGTCTAGAAATGCCAGGTCGAAAGGAGGGGGAAGAGACAAAAACCCTGAAAAAGTGTTAGCAGAAGATAATCACTGAATATCTTCTACTTAAATAATCCTGAGCATTAATCCATAGTTTGAATAAACAGTAATTATATGAGCCATCTTTGAGCCAATAACAAACTTGCTTCCAATATACAGATATATTTCAAATCTATATTTCTATAATTCCCTTTGATGAAAGCTGAAATGACTCCAGTCGAAAGCTACCTGTATACATGCTATCTATGACAGGGAGGGCTCTCTGGAAGATAAATTATTCTACTTAAATAAAGAAGAAGGACATTTTCAAGCACAAATGGACTTGAAAACACAATTTCCAGGATTGTAATGTGCTGATTGTGTCAACTAAAAAGATATTCCTTTGGTCTTTTTAGTTGCCAGAAAAAGCAAATGGGGAAAACAGTGCATTTCTTAAGTGCCTAGATAATCATCCAGATTGCAAGAAAATTACTGGAGAGCATGATTGATGACTCTTGGGGATGGATGTGTCCCATTGGAGAATATACATCCAGGGGGTGGGGGGAAGACCAGGGTCAAGGGAGAAATGAAAGATGTAATTTAGTATCAGCTGCATCCAGCCAACACCAACATGTCCACTTCTAATAAATCAATTTTCTCTTCTCTGAGATGCAGCTAGAGACTTATGATTTGAAGGGGGTGGATTTGTTGGAGTCCCGACAGCTTGATTTAATTTGGATCCCTATGCTCTATGCCACAGATGTCAAACTCATGGTGTCACGTTGCCATCATGTGACGTATAGTGATGTTTTCCCCTTTCACAGAGTTGGGGTGTGCGTGGCCTGCGCATGACACATCTGCCACCAATTTGACACCCCTGCCTATGCCTTCTAACTCTGATTCTATTAATACAATCCTCCAACTCAAACAACTTTTCTCAATCTTTGTTCTTCCAATGTGTTGGATACTACAATACTTATTAGTTCCATACTGTAGGTATCCTAGCTGGAATTGATGTTAGGTTCAGACCAAAATACCTAGAGAACTGCAAATGTGATAAAACTTAACTAGAACATAGAGACTGTTAAATCTTTAGATGGGTATAACCTGAGCAGGTAAACCCAGCCACAGTGGAATGCAGTATTGTAAATGCTATTTCTAGAAAGCTTTCAGAATTGCAAAACATTAGCAGTCTAATACTCAAATTGATCATCTTGACTTAAACATCTAACTATTATTCTTAGATATTCTGTGAAATAGTGAGGTTGTTCCTATTGACAGGAAAATATTTCATCATAACTAGTCATCAATCATAAGTCTAACTCCAATTTCAAGATTAAGTTGGAATTTAAAGACGGCATGTAGTGATGGAGAGGATTGCTAGTCTGATATAGTTATTATATTAATGTTTTAATTTTATCTTATTAAGATGGTGTTTTTTTATATTTTAAAAGAATAGAAGCCATTTGCAAAAATCCATTTTGAAAAGCAAAGTAATTATAAATTAAATAATCAAATATTGACAAAGGATTTCAGTAAACTGGGAAATCACCTGCCACTTTTAAAACTGTTTCAGATCACACTCTATATCTAACTCTATAAACTATTTAGAGAGGCTGTAAAGCACTGTAAATCAGTATATAAGTATAAGTACTATTGCTGTCATAATTTACCCCAGAATTTTTAATGCTCCAGTCAGGGTATCTGTAACTGAGTCCTAAGATCTATTCTCAAATTACAGTAATTTCCTCTACATTTTAATATCATATTAATATTTTAAAAGTATCACTTTAATTTTAAAGTTTATTTTTGGGCTTTATACTAGACATTAAAAAAAACCATTTGACTGATAAGTTCAAAGTTTGCTTCTTAATTTAACCATTCCTTCTCATTTTGAAACATCTATCTCCTTAGAAATATACTCACACTGAGTACCAAACAATTAAAGAATTTGAATTAATGAAATAACAATACCATATATCCTTCTCTGACCAAAGAAGTCGAGGAAGAAAATTAGGGTATCTGAGTCTGCAGTTGGTACAGTATGTCACAGATAAATCAAGCTCAGAGAAACTTGAAAGCATTTTGGGAAAAGTGCTGAGAATACTAAGAAGTTTAGCAGACAAGTTATGCAAGGCAACCTTGAATGAACTGGGTATAGCAAGAGAGAGAAAATGAGAGGGCATATTGACAACTTTCAGATAGAAGAGAAAAGTAATAAAGAGCAAGGAAATGAGTCTGCAGAAAAGCAGACAGAGGTGAAATACAAGGAAGTTTCCAAAACTGCTACTTCATAAAATCAGTAGACTGAAAGAAAGAAGAAAAAGGAATGGGTGGTATGCTCAGCATTGTATAGTCAGAAAAGTTTCTGTATTTTAGCATCTTTGTGTTTAATGTCAGAATGATTTTAATTTAAAAAAAGAAAGAAAAAGGTAAAAAAATGTTTTAAGTTAGGTAAAAAAATCAGCGAAAAGTTAGAGTTGTGATAGTGTCTTTGTTTTCATTTCCCTTTCTTTTCCTTTCTTTTCTGCAAATATCATAAGAATTAAACACATATGAGATTACAGGAACTAAGCACATATTAGTCTTCCATGCACCCTTTTTACTAAGCGTGTGTGTGTATGTGATGTGTGTGTGTTTAGGGCGATGTGGTGGTTCAATGGTTAAGACATTGGGCTTGTTGGCTGGAAAGCCAGCAGCCCAGGTTCAATACCCAAGCTCCACACAACAGGGTGAGCTCCCATCCTCACCCCAGCTTCTGCCAACCTAACAATTTGAAAGCAAAGAAATGCAAGTCAATAAATTTTGGTATCACCACACTCCGTTATGTCATGCTGGCCATATGACTGTGGGAATGACTTCAGACAGCGCTGGCTCAATAGCCTTGAAATGGAGATGAGCACTACTCCCTACAGTCAGCAACAACTAGCAGAGTAAAATCCTCAGGCACTCCTCTTTTTACACACATAAATACTTAATGTGTATTGCATATATGATTCTGGTTTTTTTCCTAGAAAATGATCCACAAAGAACAGATTGCCCACCCTTCTCTTCAAGCAATCTCACTGTATTTAGATCTTCACCTACCAAAGATCCACAATCATAGGCAGCCATGAAGGGAAAAAGAGGGCCAAATGCTAAAAACATACACCATGACATTGCAACAGAAACTTTGCCCCTTATGCAAGTAATATTCCAATGCAAGTACCAAATAGTAGAGTTTCTATCAGGATCCCACTACATTTATAGACATCATATTCTTGCCAATATATTTGCTTTATTTTTTTAAAAAAAATTGATAGCCTCAATTTGCAATTGTTGTAAATTCTAAAGTGTGTGTGTGTGTGTGAGTGTGTATCCTACACAGTATATGTTGTAGGATTTACAAATGATGTTTGTATATAAGAATAACACTTTAATTTTTTGATAAATATCTTAAGAGATTATTATCTCTATTGAGATACAAACTCAAGAAATCTTCACAGTTAAAATGAAGAAGCATACAGATCTGGGAAAATAAATATGAAAGAAGAGAGGGGGGAAAGAGAGAGAGAAATTATTAATGTATGTTGTGCCAACTTCCATATTTATTCTATCTATCTACACTCAGTTACCAATTCTTAACTGTGATCAGAGCTTTAAAAATCAAGGCAAGTGTGGATTCAACACATGAGAAGGGTATAGAAGTCAAGGACTTCTATCTATCTATCTTCTATCAAGATTATAACTATAAATACCTTTTAAAAATGTAACAATTCTATGGGATTTATTTCTGAACTCATATAGATATAAAATTCTATATGTTTGTACACATAAAAATATATTTGTTTGTTTAGCATACACCTAAAAATTGTATCAGTTCGGGATGAGGACATTTTGCAATGTTAATTCAGAACTCTCTCCTATTTATCTACAAGGCCACACATAGTGCAGTCAGTGAAAAGACCATCTGAAAAGTTAGAATAGCAGTAACATTGGCCTGTCATATTATTCACATCTGTTGTTGGTTTCACAGTTAGAAGGACTACCTGTCATACTTTGAAAGGAGATAATCTGTAGTAACATTACCATCTGCCTAAGCTAAGTCAGACAGGGAATCTCAGTTTAAAACAATTATTTAAAAAGTGAGTTATCAGTTGCACTCTGGAGAGAAAATATGTCCTGCTGTGCTTGTCTAGGCCATCTGTTGATAGGGGAGAACCATTTGTGTGTCAGTTACTGATGATCCCCAAGGCTTTGTATTTTTTCCATGCCTGGCTAGGGAATGAAAAGAATTATAAAAAGAAAGAGGGTTTAAAAATGAATAGAAAATAATCTATAAACTTCCTGAGTGAAGTAGTCCAAAGTTGTGTAAGTCATGCATAGTACCTGGGAATTATGGCAAAGGCAATTAATTGTTCAGGTGAAAGACAGATTAGGGAGCTCATATTATAGCAGAATGTAACTTGTCAAGGTTGAGCAATACTGATATAAAGTACATGTTGCCTTGGGTTTCTGAGACTATAGTTATAATCTTTGGATGAGGTCTACATAAAACAGTTTAGTTTTATACTAAATGATCAAAAGATTCTGAACTAGAAAAGATATAGCACTAACTACAAATTCAGATAAAGGTGAGACACCTACCTCTTGTGTGCATTGCTAGATTCATTGAAAAGTCTGATGGTGATACATATGGATATAAATGGTCTGCTATTGTCATTCATGAGACTAGTTGCATATTAGTACAGTATGAGCAACTAAAAGTTATAATTTGGTTTATGTGTATTTAAATATGACAAAATAATAGAAAATGCATAATGAAGAGGACCTACAATCCCTGAAATAGTGTAGAAATAAGAGTATACAATCAACAGTAATTGCAACCCTGACAAACAAGCCTTGTTTTGGTTTGTTAGAATTAAGATATTTCACTTCTGGGAAGAAATGGCAAAATGAACTAGACGAACCTTTCAATTATTCCTGTCTGGGGAAAGAGAGGTTTTGAGATTGCCCACAAGTGTCCAGACAGTTGCTCCTTGCAAGGAGACAGCAAGACCATGCCCTCTGGTGGATTTAGAGCTCTGTGTGATAAGGGTATACTGTCTTGCTCAAACTGGACAGCTGCTGGGTTTGCATACTTCCTTTCCCAATCACTTTTGGAAATTACTTGTTAATTGCTTTATTATTAGTTATTAGGAACCTTTGGCATGACAAATTTTAAAGCATTGGTGAGCTTCCTTCAATTCTTAGTGAAAGATAATTTAAATACAACTTTAAGACTTAAAATATTATTTTAATAAAAACAGATAAAATGATGATTAAAGTTTTGCTTTCAGAAAGTTACAAATGGACTAAAGATCCCGATAATTTGAAATAAGATTTTGGGACTAATAATAAAGAATCCTTCTTGAGGGAAAATGCTTTTTCTTTTAATTTTTATTTTTTTTAAAAGAAGATAAGACCTTAAAATTGGCACATCAAGGAACAAAGGAGCTAAAGATTACAATTAAAGGAGAAGTTGCCTTGTGATGAGATGGGTAGCAAATAAATTTAATAAATGAATAAAATAAGCATACTCAAACTTGTTTTTCTAATATAATAAAACAAAGTATTTTAATATTATACATACTGAAGGATAGTTTTTAACAATGAACACAGGATTTATTTTTAAGACTATAGGTAGACTGAAAATGGATTTTAAAATTACAGACTACAAGAATGACATGGAAAATGTATTACACTGAACATACAAAAGAAACAACTGATGTCTTAATAATTAAAAGAGATATTTTGATTATTAAAAGGGACATACATATCAGCAAACCATTTCTTTATATATTTCTTTTTCTTTTCTTTATTATAATCTTGTTTTTTCTGCATCTTCTATTTTTTCTTTTTATTCTTTTTAGTTTGCATTAGTTTTCACTGTTGTATTTGCAATTTTTAATAGTATTACTATTAAAAAATAACTAGCATGTTTCTCTCTTTCTCATCAAAACTATCACACACAGCTCCTCAAAGTAAGCCTTTCCTTTTCCTGTAGTTTGGAAGTAAGGCACAGATGTGTATCATTATATCTACTATGCAAGCACTTGATCATATATGTTATGTTATAATCACAGTTTGATACGATCCTGAAAAAAAGCTTTTCTGCATATGGATACCAGAAAAATTTGGACAGGAGGACATACTGTATTTTAAACTAGTCAATCAGATACCTGGCATCTTTGCCATTATACTGTATCAGTAATATCTTGATTCACCCATAAATGTGTTCTGTATTTGAGATATCATTTTGACTTCTCTTTCAGCTTGCCTGAGGCTAATGCCAAGAGCTAATTTCATGTCCTCTTGGCCTTATAAGCCTTCTAGTTGTGCTAGCTAGAAGGATAATGCCTAATCTGTTTCCTTATCTGATTGCTTCCTTGAATCTTGACCCATGTCTGCTTTTGACTATGAACTTATCTCTAGGACCTGATTAATATTTGTAATTTAGAACTCATCCATTCCTGTACTGGATCACATTCTTTCAGACCTTTTGGATAGGCCTGTTCAAGATACACAATGCAGGGATAACAAGTATGATCTTGTATTGTTGTAGAGTTACCATATTAATAGAATCTTGAAACCCTATATTTCACTTTTTAAGCAAACAAGATCATGGCAAGGCAGTACTAAATCTCTATCTTGACTTTCAATTTTCCCATGGCTAAATAACTATTTCATCTCTTCCACTTTCTCTTAAGGCCAAAGCTAAATTCCTTCCCAAATTCATACATTTAGGGAACATATTAAAGGCAAACGGCGAGAAGGTTTGAATGACTGAGGTGGCAGCTGTGCTCTTGAAGAAGAAAATAGTAGCTTTTCGCTTGAGATATCTTCTATCAAACATAGATATAAAGATCAGAAGCTGTGAATAAGAGGAGTAGAATACTAAGAGTTTTTCTAAAGGTTTTGTAGAATAAGGTACAGCAGTTGACATCTAAATTATACCACTTCAGACTTCGTTGGAGAAGAAATTTTTGTACGTTGCAGAACCAGAAGAAAAAAATGACTGTATAAATTGTTGCATGGCAAAGATTTACTGCAGCCTTCTACCTAATGCATACTGACACACCATATGATATGATCTTGTTAATTTCAGAATTACATCAGACATACATTCAAAATCAAATTTATATTCTGAAATGCTACAGCCCAGAATTCAACACTTCAGTTGGGTCTGGTTTGAAGGAAATAATCTGCATATTCTTTAACTCTAACGGAGAAAAATATATTTTATATATTTTTTATTAACTATATATTATAGTTCCCTATAATAGTTTCTCCCAAGAAAGAAATTGTCATAGCAAAAAGCAAACTGGTTTAAAATTTGTTCCCATATTTTGATAATTCATATTGTTGGGAGTTTTGGATTCTATTTTTTAAACTTAAATGAATGTTAAAAAGTGGAAGTCTCAGTGGGTAACCATTGTGATCTATGGAGAGGATTCAAATGCTTCAGTGACTAAGAATAACAGTGTCAGGAAAAGGAGTTTCTGCTAGAGTCAGGAACAGGAATTTCCGGGGGGGGGGTGGATTTTCAAAATGTCAGAGGAAAAATTGCAAGCAGCTTTCAGAATAAATAATCATAATAGCAAAAAAAAGGGGGGGTAAGAAATATGTATGATGAGTGGATGAAGTTTTTCAATAAAAAACGGAAAAAAACTAGGCAAAGATATTCACATTCCTTCATTCTCTATTATGTATTTTCTATTGCCTTTTCTATTCCACTTTCTAATAAGGACAATTCCTTACTATATTTATTTTCTGAAAATGTTTCCAAATGTAATTTCATTTGTAAATGGATACATCATTATATGAATAAATGTAATATACATACAAATGTTTTTCTTCCATTAGCCTCATTCCTCTCTATTTTATGATTTAGTTTTTCTACCTTAGCTCCTATGATTTCTCTGCTCTTCTTGAAGCAAAAGAAAATAAAAGCTATTTTAGGAAAGTCAATTTTATTTAGCGTATGGCAAATACATGGACCTATAGTGGTTCAAATGTTAATGTCTAGTCCACCCAGCCATTCAAGAACAGGGTGGTCTATGTTGAAAAAGAAATCAGACATTGGGACAGTGTAAGCTCTTGATGGAGACTTGGACACAATGTGATGGATATTTTGTCAAGGAGCAGCACAGTCACACTGAAAGTAGAGACAAGACCCCACTTAAACAATGAGTCCTGGCAGACACCATGTTGGGTATGGATCCTGTTCAGAGTTGACCAATGCTGGCGAGGAACGTCAAAATCTGGCACCTTTTGTGTAGGATCTTCTACGTAACTGCCTGTATCTGGGCATTCAGCAGCCCATTTGGCTTTCCACTGTGAGTTGATGTTAAACAGCTGTTGAGCGAGTGCCAGAAAGGGCTTCCTGGATTTAAGCCTGCCAATTGATAGATGAGGAAGATCAGCATGCACAAGAAGTGGGTTTCTCATAATTTTGTTGTACTCCTTCACTAAGATTTCCTGCCTTCATAGAGCCAGTGGTGCTATGTGGCTCAAGACAGGGGACCAGAAAGTAGGAGTAGATTTTATGCAACCGCTTAAGATACATGGCAATGGATAAGCAAATTAAAAAAAACCCTCACAGAACTTAAGGCCCTGCTGTCTGGTTTTTAGATTTTCTTAGTTTAATTTTTAATTTTCTCTTATCTTCTTCAGATTTCTTCATATCTGTACATACATATAAGAACAGATAGACAGATAGATGATAGATAGATAGATAGATAGATAGATAGATAGATAGATAGATAGATAGATAGATAGATAGATATGTTTCATATTGCTATAGAAAAGAATATGGTCATTAAATATCTCACAAAAAAACAAATTCTAGGGCAACAAACAAAAGTCATAATAAAACTAAATAATTGCAAATTTGATGTAGTCAAATACTATATATTTTACACATGGTAAAGTAAAACTTAACCACATTCAAAGAATAAATCACATTGGTAAGAAAATAATAGCTGTAAATAGACTGAATTCAAGTGGCTTGGAAATTTGACTAGATGAGATCTAGAGCGAATAACTAAATATCTTTCCTGCAGAATCTCAAGGTACATATATTGTTTTCTTGCCTCAAATTTTTCCTTACCACAATGTTATAAGGTAAATTGGGCTGAGAGATTATTACTGTCCTAATGAAATTAAGGGAAGGAATAAAAAAGACAATTGCTATGAAACATGGATGGTATCAAAGAAATTACAGGACTGTCCTTGGAAGAGCTACAGGAGAGAGATCAAGATTATCATTTATCTATATAGATATCAAGTTGAAATAGTATTACCTCAAGAGACTCTTGTTATCTGAGAGCCAGGGAAAAAATATGTATGTGTGTGGGTAGGTGAATGGATGTATGGATGGATAAATAAAAAGATAGAGAAAGAGAAGATAATATTTAGCTAGATAGATATCATAACAGTAAATCACATTTTTAGTTATTAATATGTAATCCAGAGAAGCATGATTTTGCCTTTTTTTATGTTCCCCAAACTCACAGTTAAAGCTGTGAATTGCCATTAAAATTTCCCAGTGGGCTGGAATAATATAAATGTCAAGCATCCAGAAAGTATCCGTGATATCAATCACTTCGAGATGTTAGCTTTGAAATTCAGCTGCCAATATAACGAAGGCATAATGGGAAATCAAAATGGTGGCTACTGCCTACCACTGCTTAGAAGGCAGGGACTAATGTTTTTCAGGTGAGTCTATAAAAAGTCACCAACAAAGGATGACTTCAGTAGAAATATTTTGCTAAAAGTTTTCTCAAACTGAATTTAGCCTTGTTGCTGGTTTGCTAACTCTGAAATTAAATTAAATACCAGGCTGAGGAAAGTTACCATAGTGAGTTAGCAGACCAGCAGCTAAGGCTGAATTTGATTTGATTTATTTAATTCTTTGTTAAATTTGTTATAGTTGCTGACCTCATTAGATTATGAGTGGCTTACAAAATCCAAAAACCAATTAAACACATATAAACAGGTAGTCTAGATGAACACAATAAAACATAAACATGACAGGGGCCCCACAACATTACAGCTTGTGAACAGAGCCTGGTCTTAAAGCTCTCTGGAACCCTAGAAAAATGGGCACCATCCAAATATACCGGGGGGGGGGGGTTGTTGTTCTAGAGCAGGGGTCTCCAACCTTGGCTCCTGGAAGCCTGGCGGACTTCAACTCCCAGAGTTCCACAGCCAGCTGGCTGTGGAATTCTGGGAGTTGAAGTCCGGCAGGCTTCCAGGAGCCAAGGTTGGAGACCCCTGTTCTAGAGGATAAGGACAGAGAAGGCTCCACAATGGCAAAATTTAATAGAAGGGTCCTGGACAATAACCACTCTGTGCAACCATGATACATTTGGAGATGAGGAAATATGAGAGGCCCAAGCCTTGAAGGGTTTATAGATGATGATCAGAGTCTTGAATTGTACCCAGAAGCCAACTAACAACCAGGATAATTTGCATGGCAATGATGGCACTTTAGTGTAATGTAAAGTGCCCGTTACTGTTCATACCATTGCATCTTTGTTAACATTCTAAGCAGTTTGGAGAACCAGTTGTTAGAAGAAATTACTGGTCTAATCCTGTAAGGAAGGCAGGAAGGAAACATTCTGGTGTTGTTTACAGAAACTGCCTCTCCGTTAACTCTTATTACATTCTTGGCAGGACTAGACTTCCTGTCTCTGGAACGTCTCTGGAGTTTTTTTCCCCTCCTTTGCTTGTGTGGAGTGACCATTCAAAGTTACAATGGCACTGAAAAAAGTGACTTATGACCATTTTTCATACTCACGACTGTTGCAGCATCCCCACAGTTATGAGAGGCTAGGCAAGGAGATGCGTGCCTTGATGTGAATGATATTGAGTTGGCTACAACCAGCCAATAACATGACCACCAAGCCATGTCCACCCAGTCACATGACCACCAAGCCACTCCTACCACCTAAGCCATGCCCACAGAACCAGTTGTTAAAAAATTTGAATCCCACCCCTGGCCTAAAATATTTTTTAAAGCAGATAAGTTCTAGCAGATCAGATGCTTGACAATAGTAGTGAATCTTTTTGATCAGTGGGTATGTTGTGCATTTCTAAATAGAGCATATTTTCATAGATCACATTTTAATCCTTGATATTGCTGACACTTCAATAACACCAGTTTGCCTGATGCTTTATTTTGAATTAGTTGCATCCCCTGAAGTTTCTGCTTTTGAATTCCCCACAAGCTCAGACAGAAAGCTTTTTGTCCCAATAATTGACAGAAGGTTGCCCCATTAAAATGCTCAATTTTGGCATTTTCAAAGATAAATAGCACTGAGAAGCCCGGCGGGGCTGCTTTTGATTTTTAAACTATCTGCTGTCTCAACTCTACTAAGATTGAACAGAATTTGTCAAGCTGAGCTGCTCTAGTGATAACGACCTATTTTTGAAAGAATTGAGCCTTAGCTAAAGTCCCTTTTGAATTGACTTTGACTCCTCGTGGTTTTAACAATAGATCCATGTCATCCGTCCACTTGACAGGAGAAAGGAAATAGTAGGCCTTTGCCTTCTTCTGGGATCTGCTGTTTAGCTTCCCAGCCTAGATGATCAGTCTTCTATTCCTGGAGGACTGCCATCCAAGTATTAACAAGACCGCCATCTTCCTTAGATTCTGAACCAGACAAGGTCAGGTACATGCTCAAAACAAGTGTCATCAAAAAAACCCTCCAAGAATAACGCAAAGGTTTTGTGTTTGTCTGCATTTAAATAGTTTCAACATCTAACAAAACCACCCATTTCCAACATTCTGGCCCATTATGTCTTATAGATTATTAATATTTGATGAATGCAACATCTATTGCTATATTTGTTTGTATCAACACTATAACTTAGCAAAATAATACCAAGAGCCATTTAACAAAGGAACAAGTATGCATGTGTATGTGCATTTTCTAATATGGATATAAACAATGTTAGAGTTAAAAAATAAAAGTGTTTTAGCGTTATTTGTCATAGGAGTACAATGCTAGTAAAGACTATTAGTATGCAGTGGGCAACAGTATTTCTGAGAGATACAACTTACCTAGTCATTTGATTTGTTTTGTTTAGATTTCTTGTTGCTCTAACTTCATGCAGGGTACTCCCATGTTATAATAACAGAACCCCTAAAATGATAACTGAATGACTGTGAACATCTCCTATTGCAATGATTTGTTTATCAAATAGAGAGCAGTGAAGACAAAAGTGTGAAATTTGGTCACAGGCCAGATCGTGATGTTTTTTGCCTTTGTGGAGCCACAGTGGCTGTAGATTGTGTGTGATGTATCCAGCCTGAAGGCCGCCAGTTTGATAGGCCTGTTCTAATAGAATCAGTATGTTTGCAGCCTTCATTCTTTGTATTCATTTTGACCCAAAATTCATTGAGAATACTGTTTTCAAAGAAGTATCAGAAGAGATATTAATGAATTGCTGTTCCTCAGTAGTAGTGAATTACAAATTTAGTATTTATTAAATTAACAAATAAGTTATTGCTGAAAAAAGAAAGCAGGTGGAGAATCAGTTTATAAATTTAGTAATATTAAGTAGTCCGAGGTCAGCTTGAAGCAATTAAAAATTTTCATATGTCAGAATTGCTGCCAAACTAAATAAGCTGCTTAGGACCCTTCTATGGGGAGATGGGGCAACCCATACTTTGAGAAGTCCTGCGCAGTGACATTGTGCTGGAAAGTATATTATAATGAATAACTTTGAAGACATTATAAAGCATTTTAAGGCAAACATTTATGCAAGAGCACCACCTAGCATAATGATGCTATTTTCAAGCAACCTGCTGCTTTTTATGAAAGATTCCAATTGTATTTTACATGTCTTGTAGGCTGCTCCAGTCTGCCAACTTTTAAATAGCATAGAATTTTCAAATCCATAATTGGCATTAAATTATCTAGTCAGTTCAAAAACAACTAGAAGTATTTCTATAGAATTGAAAGTCAAGAATAAAAACATTAATAATAACCTCACAACCAAGAGACAATTGCAGTAGTCCTGCCTCCTTGACTTCAGTGGAACAACCCAGTTTTCACCATTTCCTAGAAACCAGAAGTGATGGGGCTGATTATGGATCAGAAAGAGGGAGATGCTGTTTTAGAGGGGCTGTGATTAAAAAGGCACACATAGTAAGCTCACCTATTGGAACATATCAGTCAGGCAGCTGTGATAGAGGGGAAATATCCAAGTCCAAACAATGGTGAAAATGGCAATCAACCCCTTGAATTACACCAGAAAATACCTGACAGCTCTCAAGAGTAAAGGTGTTATGTGGGTATATCTTGAGGTACCCCACCCACCCCCATTGTTTGAGCTTCTGTCTTTTGAATCAACTACAACTTCTGAATGGTCTTCAAGGGCAAATCCATGTTCAACAGTCCAATCAAACTGACTAAGACAGGAGTGACCATGAGTTATGCTTGTTATTCCAGAAAGGTTATAAATAGTGCACAGATGAAACTGTGCAGTCTTCCTTGAATACTACTATATGTTTCTCACAGGAGCTGTGAATTTGAGAGGACATTTAAATGCAAACCAGGTTCAAACTATGTCTTATTTGTGGCTGGTTACATCTGATCCTTGTTTTTTAACTAGTGGCATAGTTAAAGACATATCTTTGTTTCATTTCCAGAGCTTCTCAAATGAACCAAGAAGCCATCCTGTATCAGCAAGCTGAGAAGGGCCATTCAAGTGCAATTTTATCCAAGGTCACCTTATTCCAGTCAATAGTTAAAACCTACCATCAGCTTTGGAAATTCCAAACATTATCAGGAAACCAAACAGTTCCATTAGAGGTCTGTACTGCCTCTGGGAAGTGATGGCATTACAGAACTTTATGCCAACTGGGGAATCATCAGGCAGATGTTAGTAACTCTGAATCTTAGATCATGTCACAACTGCCCAAAACAAAACTCAGATTTAGAACTGCAATTTAAACAAATTCTATATTTTCTGAGAAGCAAACCAATATGAAAACAATAGTTTTTCTAAGAGAGATTGTTTCTAACCTATCCATGGCAATTTTTTCTATATCAAATATCCTTTGACTTAACTGTTTCAATGTGCCATTTAGTGGCCAGGAGTACAAATTGCATGTGCCTTTTATACAATGTTGTTTTATTCCAGTGTTTGAAGCACTGAAAGAATCCAAGACAGAATGGTTTCCTCTGTGATTTCTAACAAACAGATGCAGTATAGATTTAGATTATGGGAAGTAAACATGATTGCTAAGGTTAGTAGTCTCTCATTCCTATAATTTCTAACAGCGTGACCAATTTAAACAGCATTTTCTACGCAAAGGAAGGTAATAGAAGCCAATCCTAGCCAATCCTAAATTATAATCTTCAATTTAAAAATGTTTCCTGCTGTACAGAATAAAAAATGCTTATTATATCTAGGCCAAATAGACAAATTAATTCCCTGTGAGATGTTGTACAGTGAATAGAAATGTAATTGGTCATTCTAATGAACTGATTTTAGTCTTCCATAGATATGAATCCTGTTCAGTCAATGCAGATGATAATCAAGTTCAAATTCTGAATGTAATTTGTTTCTATTGCTGCCTTCATATTTCTTAGTAATTGGAAATTGGATAAGCTTACTGAATTTTCTTTTACTTTCCTCAACACAATGAGACGCATGGAACTGTGCTTACCAAAAGATGACCAAGTATGGTTCAATGCTATTCCTGAATATACTTAAAAGCAGAACTATTTACCTCAATAATTTACCTTGAAAATGGGAGGATCATCTTGTGGGGAATGTAATGTCTAATTTTTAGATCACTTTTGCTTTCTCAATCAACAACAGAGATAAAGAACACATCAACACATCTTCCTTGCATCAAAGCTGATGACCTGTTTATTTTTTGTCGATATATATTCCACCTTGCTGCCAACCTATTGGTGGGCAAGGTGAACCTGAACCAAAGCAATTTGGCAGAAAAGGCACACTTTTCAGGGGAAAATGTGATATAACCTATACAAATGTTATGATTTACATGCAGGGGGAAACTGGACAAGGACAGAGACTTTAAAGAAATTTAGAGCTGACACTGGGGAAGATATGAGTGAACCAAGAAAGGTTCACTCATATCTTCCCCAACGTCAACCAAGAGATGTCATAGAATCCAGAGGCTAAAAGAAGTGTGAAAAAAAATCTCAAAATAACCTTACTTTGTTTTTGTCTAGTATAGAATGATATAGAGACAAAATTCAAGATTTTGAATGTAGTTTAACAATCAACAAATGAAGAGAGATTTGCAGATCAATACTCTTCAATATATCGTTTGATGCATTTTTGGCAATAGTCGAGCCCAAAATTGACATATATATAGCCATTTTATTGAGCTCTATATTTTAATCATATATTCCTTTTCTTTCTTTCTCTTTGCTAGTGTTAAGGGGGGAGGGTTTTAGGCTCGCCACATTCTTAAGGTGGGAGGTGGTTAGATAGTGAACATTGTTTTAGCTAGGTGACTTTCTTTCCCATGGGAATGGAAGCTGTCCCTGCTGAGACCTCTAGGTGGAATTTGAAGACACTGGGTAATGCTGATTTCTTTTTATTGGGGAATGTGACTTTTATGGGGCGTTTCTGATTTACAATATTATGTGGTTTGTGTCAGATCCAGAATTACAACAGACTTTGCCAATTTGATGATTACCTAAATAAAAGAAATTAGTTTTGGAAGATGGATTTTACATTTTTCTTTTTCTAAATGGGTTTCATCACTTGGAAACCTGATATACAAATTACTCCAAACCACAGTACTAAAACAAACATTTATTCTAAGACATCTTATTTTCAACTTAAAACTTCTTAAAATATTGATTCGCAATAGATTTACAATTGTTATAATGATTTACAATTCATTAACAAGAGAATACTAAATGAATGTGTAAAAATTACAAATAATCACACTATAGATAAATAAATATATAAAAAGTAACATTTGAATGAAAAAGCAACAAATCTGCTGTGGATGAAGCCTATTATAATTTCTTCTTCCATGTAGTGGTTTTGGACAAGAATTGTCATTCTTTTATCATTATTAGTTTACAGCATGACATTAATGGCTCTTTAACTGTAGTCAAACATAGCTTAGAAGTACTCAGGTATCACCTCTTTAGCATGACATTTTTTCTTTCCTCTTGTTCAATTGACCCACCACTTCTCTAAACACTAGATAAAGAAACTACAAGTTGTAGTGGCCAATATCACTCTAAAAATAAAATGCAGTACATCAGATAAAGAATTAAGTAAGGAGTAAGGTATTGAGTACATAAAAACGTAAGAACCACAGAAAGAAAAAGAAAAATTAGAAGTACACAAAAGAAAAGTTTTAAAAGAAAGGAGAGAGAGAAAATGTAATTGAGACTGTTACAATGGTTTTTTTCAAGTGTCCTTTTCTTCAATACTGAAGAAATTATTTCTGGTTCAACTACTACAAGAATTTACAAAAATATCCAACACATTTTTCATGAGCTCATACTAGACAGAATGTAAGCTAAACGCCCTGAAACCAACTTAAAGGACCTTTTAAGATGCACACAGTTCTAAATAGTTTGATTCAAGTTTAAATAGAGAAGAAACTCTCATCTGTATATTTACTACAATTATTCCAGACCTTTAACTTTCCATGCTGCTTACTTTTCCCTTGAGCATTTCTAAACAGGACCTTATTGAAAACTTATGCATGGTAGACATATCTATTTCTCCAAAGATATATTAAATATATTAAAACATTGTTCACAATTCACCAGAAGCTTATCTGATTTGAATGTGCAAACAGTAGAACGTCCAAGATGAAGAACAAATTTCTTAGTGGAAGTCAACATCAGCCCCTTTAGTTCAGTCTGTGTTTGAAAAATGCCCCTAGTTTCCTTCAATCTTATTCATTATGGTATTTCTTTTCTGTATGAGCACTGATGATTTTAATTTCCTTTCATTCGAGGTGCAACTGTGGAAGAGAAGGATGAAATTAAAATTTAATTATTACTTTTGCAATAACCTTCTGGTAATGATCATGACATGTTCTCAATTGTTTTGCAAAGATCTGCAGTACAAAATTAGGATGTTCCGGGAGAGTGTCTTGAGGTATTAGTAAGTGTGGCAATATCTAATAGATACATTTCCTCATTAGTCTTCGCCCCCGCCCCCGCCCCCCCCACCCCCGCTTCTGCTGTTATTACAATAAGCATATGCTCTGCTTCTCCCTCTTCTGGCTTTAAGTATAATGCCATGTATATAGGCCAGTGGTGGTTAACCTTTTGTGGCTCATTTGCCAGCACCCAGAAGGCAATGCGTGCTGCCCCCCCCATACCCCCTGCACATGTACGCACAACCCACCCGCACATGCTACGCACCTCTGTGCATACATATGCGATCCCCCTGTGCATGCTGCGTCTCTGTGCATGTGACAGCCCCGTGCGTCTCTGCACATGCGTGCCTCCTGTGTGCTCCCCCCCCCACGCATGTGTGCCAGATGCCCAACAATAAGCTGTTGGGCGGTGGCACGCGCTCATGAGCAGTGGGACTCTTCTGGGCGACCTCTCGCATGCCGGCAGAGATGGCTCTGCATGTCACTTCTGACACCCATGTCACAGGTTTACTATCATGGATATAAGCCATTGAACATTGCCTTAACTATATGTTGATGGCAGCTATTTTCTCCCAAGTCAAACTTTCCTCTAAATGCCTTGAGGTGAATCAGTAAAAGAAGAAAATCTCAACACCTTCATTTGTCACATCAACCTGGGATTCAGTGGTGTATTAACCATTAAGCAGACTAAGCATGTGCTTAGGGCACCAGGCCCAAAGGGGGTACCACAAAGTTGAGAACATGGCTTCATTTCTACAGTATGTACAAAAGAGGGGGGGCACCAAGATTTGTAAGTGCTTAGGGCACCAGTGAGCTTTTATCCATCTCTGCTGGGACTTCAACCTACCTCAAAATGCGCCCTTTTATTTTCAGTCTGCTGTGTTTCTCTCCCCTAGAGGAATACGGTCCCATAGTTGTAATAACTGTTCACCAACCTGAGGTTCCAGTTCCTAAGTGGAAGAAGAGAAAAAGGCTTTGAGATTGCTAAAATTTAAATTCTGGCTTATAAAAAAGCAAACCACTTTATAAAAGTAAGCAGAATTAAGGCAATGATATTCAGTATCATTGTAATAATTATGAAAACAATTGTTTTTTCCAGAAATATTTCCAAGTGCAAAAGACTCCCGTTTATTGCTTTAAAAAAGCTACCATTATCAAGACATTCTTGACAATAAAGACTAAAAGAAGCAAGAAAATTCTATTGTAAAAATTAGCATACCTGGCCATCTCGGCTTATCTGTACTTTCTTATTGTCATTCCAAGGATTAAGCAGATGATGAGCAAATTGAAAAGGGAGACTTTCCTTCCGAATCCATTCCACCTTGAACACTCCCCCTAAACCAGTTGAACCCCAGTCCTGACTTTTCTCACGGCCTATCTCAGAAGACATTCGAGCAAAGCCCTGTGGAAATTTTAGTGAGATTAAAAACCTAACTAAAACACAGGTATTAATTTTCATCTCTGTGTTAAAACAATCTCTTCTAAGTTTTAGTTAATATTTGGCTTATAATCACAATTAGGACTGGAATGTCTGTCACTAAACAATGCTGTTAAGAGAGTTGTGCCTGATTTTACAATCTTTTTTTGCTGTGGTCATTAAAGGAATCACTGTATTTGTTAAGCAAATCTGGCTTCCCACATTTACTTTGCTTGTTGGAAGCCAGTAGAGTAAAGGTTTAGCAGCATAATCCAGGCAATATACTAGGATTGCTTTGCCTTGACATTATACACCATTTAATCAAATCATGCATTGGTTCTCAGCCTTCATCCTTATATGCGAGCATTTATTTGGAAAAACAATCCCCTCCCTCCCAAAATAGATGTATTTCTATAAAAAGAAGTTGTGATAAAATCATGTTAACCACAATGTTATACTAGTGATGAAAAATATTTTAATTCTATTAAGATTTAATTCAAGCATTCATAAAAACGAAATGAGAATGTTCACAAAAATGTGAGTGTGTGTGTGTGTGTGTGTGTGTGTGTGAAGAAAAACCTTATGTCTGATCAGATTTTATATGAAAATCTTACTGCATATTTTATAAAATCTACAAATGTTACTTTGCATCTGCAGGGAGTATAGGCGGTTCTTGTTTAATAACTATTTGTTCAAGGACCATTCAAACTTAAGAAGGCACTGAACAAGTGGTAGTTGCAACCATTCCTTATTCTTATGGCCATCACAGCATCCCATGATCACACAACTGCCATCTGCAATTTTCTTTGATGACTCCCTGCAAACAAAATCAATGTGGAAGCCAGCAGAAGTTGGCAAACAGCAACTACTTGACATCCTTACTTTTATTGATCATGATGATTCACTTAATAACAGCAACCGGTACTGCCAGAACCTCTGTTGCTAAATGGCAGGGTCATATGACATTGTACTTTACGTTACTTAAAGATGGAAATTCTTGTTCCAATTGCTGTCTTTAAGTGAGAAATATCTATATATCACAAAATCACATTTTTCTGAAATGATCAGCCTGCATTGAAATAATAGTAAATTAAATTAAGAAGTCAATTACTTGACAAATGTTTACATGTAAGTAATATGCAGTGAATTGTCAATAGTCAATTTGTCAGTTTGGAAAGTTTTACCTGAAAATGTCCTGATCCCTGAACAGAAAATACCAAGTAAACAACACTACTTTCCCAAAAAGCACGATTCAGTTTTCTCTCATTACTTGGAGTTGTAGACCAAATCCCCTTCTGTTGTGAAATCTCAAGATTCCTTAAATTGCTGCTTTTCATAATAAAGTACCGAATTGGCATATTTGGCCTTGGAGAAGGAGATTTGGAACCCTGCAAAAAAAGTTTTATTTTATAGTGCTTGGGATATATGATTAAGGTTTGTAAAAACCTTAAGAACTTTTTTATACCATGTAATTTAAGAGTTGTCAACCAGAAGAATGAGAACCCTGTATGAATGCTATATGCTACAAATTAAGTACAAAATCAAATATAACAATTGCACTGACGTTTAACTGGTGACTTTGAAACTTCAGTATAATTGCAGTAGAATCAGTAAATTTTGGTTCTTCTGCTATGGCTTGTCATTAAACTTCCAAAATATTATGTAGATCTGGAAATAGGTTTTATTTGATTTTATCAGTTTTAAACATTTACAGTCAAACTATAGCAATGATTTCATAACTAAATGAGATGAAAGACTGCTCTTGATTCCTGAACAAATTAGTATTTTGTCTCTTGGGAAAATGCAAAAATCACAATAGCCAGAAATGTGGAATGGATTATACAATTAAGTCACTATTCCACTTCACTAAGCATTTCATTTTAGCCTAATACTTGCTAAGACATTGATTTTCTTGAATGCTTTGTACCTATATTAAAGCTTTAGTAGGAGAGTCTAGCTTTATTTCATTATGATTAAAAAGCTAGGTATATTGCATAAAATAATTTAAAAATATCCAGTAATATTAATCATTAGAAAATATTTTCAGCACTCACATTTCTCATACTTTATAACAAGATGTCCATATTCCATCATTGCTATGTGGAAGTGTCTAAGTAGGATACAAGACAAGTCCAGCAAGTCCCTAGTTGACTGCACTTCCCAAGCCTACTGTAGCCTTTCTGCTTGCATGGCTGTTTCAATCCTCTTTTTTTACTTGTCCATCCAATTTGTCTCCTTTATACATACTACTGTTCCTTCAGCTAACACCATGTTTTTCAAACTTGTCAACTTGTGGACTTCAAACCACCACCAGCCCGAAATTCCACAGGCAGCATGCTTAAATTTGACAGGTTTGAAAAACTCTTGAGTTAATACCTCCCTGGAATTTATTGCTTTCCCAACAACTGAAGATGGTAGTTGCCACCCGCCATGGCAAACAATTTTCTCCATGCTAGATCAACAAACAAAGTTGTAGAGTAGCACTTGAATAGACAGGGGAAAAAGCTGGTAGGTATGGTTCTAGTCGTGCAACTAGAGCCTTGGAGTACTTCAGAACACAGACAAATTTCAGCTCAAACTTGCTTAGAAAGAGGCTAACAGAGTTCTGTGAGTATATGAAAATATATATATATATTTATATATATGAAACCAGAAGCCTGATGATGGCAGATGAGATTCTGCCGAAACGTTGCTACAACTTTAAAAGCACAACTACAATGACATGGGAAAATACCCGAACAAAGCTGAATGCCATATATGAAAAAACATATATATATATACCGTGTTTCTTCAACAATACGGCCTCCACCAATAGGAAGCCCCACCATGTTTCTTTGGCATAAAATCAAATTAAGCCTATCCCCCAAAATTTAGGCCTATTTTAAAACATGCAAAATAAGGGTGAAGGATGGGGGACTTGCTGTTAGGAGCACCCCTGGGTAGTAATTCCTTGCCACCAGCTGCTCCTAACAGGTGATCATGGTGAAGCGCAGAGCTCCCTACTCCCACCTTTGCTGCAGACGCCTTTGGCACCCGCCGCTGTTGCTTTCCCTTCTGCCCATTCCGCCAAGTTTGGAACTGCCGCTTCCGTGTTTGGAGTGCTGCCGCCATTTGGGGCTCCAAACAGCGGCAGTGTTCCAAACGCGGAAGCGGCAGCTCCAAACATGACGGCGGGCGATCTTTTTATTATGGTCCGCATGAAGTTCAGAGCGAGCAAGAGAGGGAGACTGCGATGCCTCCATCCGAGATGGCAACCTCACTAGTGGATCACAAAGTGGCTGGAAGCCCGAATTGGCGGGAAATGATGGCGATCTTTTTGGAGCGAGAGGAAAGGAAGAGAAGAGTTGTGAGGCATAATTTGCAGGAGTAAGTGGGTGTATCCCACGGCAGGGAGCCCAAGGAAGAAGGGCCGGTAGGCAACAGAGAGCGTCCCGTAGCTCCGGAAGCAGCCTAGAGACGTGCCCGGGAAGAGGCGCAGATGCTACCTTGTAGTCCCCAAGCGAACTGCATGCGCCGCCTTTAGTTATTTGCGCTCCGCGCTTTGGGCATCTCCGTGTGATCGTGACCTTGTCCTTTCCACCTGGCGCCCTTGCTGCTTTCTGGCTCTTTAGCAACCGACTTCGCCTTTGGAGCACTGCCGCTGTTTGGAGCTCCAAATGGCAGCAGAAGCTCCAAATGCAGAAGCTCCAAACATGACGGTGGGCGATCTTTTTATTTTGGTCTGCGCGAAGTTCAGAGTGAGCATGAGAGGGAGACCGCAATGCCAACGGCTTCCACAGAAGCAAAATCACCAGCTTGATCCACAAAAACACACTGAGACATAATAGAGACCCAGAAGATGAACAGACCTATGGAACAGCTGTCCTGCCCTACATAAGAGGTACTACAGACAAAATAAGTAAGGTACTACACAGACATCACATCAAGACTGCCTTCAAAACAGACAGAAAAATAGCAGCCATCCTTAGAAACCCCAAAGATAAAATTGATCTGGAAAACCAAGGCATATACGAAGTCCCCTGTGCATCATGCCCGGCCACATACATTGGACAGACCAATAGAAGAATAAGTACTCGCCTGGATGAACACAAAAATGCAGTCAAAAAGCTGGAACACACTTCCTCACTAGTCCAACACATGCAAGCCACAGGTCATAGCATCAACTTCAATGGCACCAAAACCCTAGCCACTATAGAAAACCCTAGCCACAGAATCATCAGAGAAGCCATAGAGATTGAAAAAAGACCAGAAACCATGAACAGAAAAGATGATTCCACCAGGCTGTCAATCATTTGGAAGCCGGCACTCACAAACAAAAAAATCTCCACACCACAAGTCAGGCAAACACCTGGGCACAAACAGATCCCCTCTAATACCTCCAGCTCAAACACACCCCAACCAGGCACCCAGATGAAACCCAGCTTCTTAACTAATGATAGCCGTCCATTTACCTGAAGCCAAGCTGCACTAAAGGCCTTCAATAAAGTAACACAATGCTGCCAGCCAATCAAGATACAAAAAGAGCCAAAAAAAAAAGATAGAAGATATCAGAAACACCAATCAAGCAGAACACAGCAAACTCCAAGACCAATAAACACAGACCAAGACTCCCAACCAATCAGGAGGAAGAAAAAACCATTCTGACACAGCAATAGGCTGCCCCAAATTTAAATCTGAAACCATTGTAAAAGTCTGACTCACAGATGAACACTATACAGAAGCCTGATGATGGCAGATGAGATTCTGCTGAAACATTGCTACAACTTTAAAAGCACAACTATTATGATATGGGAAAATACCCGAACAAAGCTGAATGCCCTACATACATATATACATACATATATATGTTATGGCTCCCCCTTCAAAGTTCCAATAAAACAAAACCAAAGGCAGCCACCCCAAAACTCAAATCCAACAGAAAGGAGTCTTACAAGATTATATTCCACACGCCCTGTTTATCACAACAGTTCTGGCACAAATTCTCAAAGCTCCGAGCCTCTGCTGAAAACCTCTGCACGTAATCAATCACTTTGTTCCTCACAAACTTCCCCCACACAGCTGTGTCCTTTTATAATCCTTGAGGCAACGTGCTAATTACTAATTATTGGCTCGCCCTCCCTTCTAACTGAGTTTGTCTCCGTGAACCACCTAGATGGGCGTGTCAATCTCCTTAAATCATCATCTGGCCTGATGCCTCCACACAGCTTGATGTTTCAGCCTCCTTTTGTTCTGGCATCTAGCCACGATCTGTCAGCTTCCTCGCTTGACTCCTCTGACTCATCTTGTGGCTCAACTGCATGACGTCGAGGGTTCAGGCGAAGAATGTCTGTGTGATAACCTCTCATCCCCCTCGCTCACATCTGTGTCTTCTAACAATTCAGACTCCAAATTGTCAACAGGTTCCAGCCTTTCATCCTCAGAGTCATCAGAAGCAAAACTCACAGCAGGATCGATCCTTTCAGTCACAACACTATCCCTTACCGCAGGGCCCTTTCCCCGAGTCTGACAATCAGGATGTGGTTTTCACATAAATTGTGCGTGATATATGCGAATAAGATATGGGGCATGCACCTTGGATACATCCTGCCAAGAGCGAATTTCAGTTTCATTGTCCAGTTTTCCTACAAAGTACTGGAATCGTCCCTTTAACCATCTGGAATCATAAATTCCGATCACTGTAGAATCCGTAATAGGTTCAATGTTGAGCCTGGATGGAGAACCGGTATCTTCTGGAGAATGAAGATTACATGATGGAGTGTCAGGTATTAACAGGGAGCGATGAAAAACAGGGTGAATGCGCATGGAGCACGGTAAAGTAAGTCGATAAGCTACTGGATTAATAACTGCCTCAATAGGGAAGGGACCAATAAAACGATGATCCAATTTCCTAATCGGACGATCGACCTGAAGATGTTTCGTTGACAACCACACCTTGTCTCCCATAGCCAATGGAGGCATCGCCCGACGCGAACGATCGGCGAAACGCTTATAATCAGCTTTCGCTCATTCTAATTGTCTAGAAATCAATTGATGCACCGCATATAATTCCGACAAAAAATCTCGTGCCTCCGGAACTGGAGAATCCGTGATGGATAGCGGAAAAAACCTCGGATGATAACCCACATTGGCATAAAAAGGTGTCATGTGGGTGGAGGTGTGCCAAGAGTTATTAAAAGCAAACTCTGCCAATGGAAGATAGGTCACCCAGTCATTCTGTCTTTGATTGACAAAACATCTGAGGTATTGGGCAAGGATGCCAATGACTTTCTCAGTCCCGCCATCGGTTTCCGGATGATGTGCCGACGCTAAACACACTTGCACTCGTAGAGCGTTCATTAGGCTTTTCCAGAATTGAGCGATGAACTGAACACCGCGATCTGAAACAACTCTATCTGGTAAGCCATGTAAACGGAATACGTGTTCTATGAAAAGCCGGGCAGTAACATGAGCCGAGGGTAATTTTTTACACGGGATGAAATGGGCCATTTTAGTGAGCATGTCAACCACTACTAGCACTGTCGTACAACCCGACGAAAGGGGTAAGTGCATTAGAAAGTCCATGGAGATCGCTCCCCATGGTCTACTCGGAGTTGGCAGTGGTTGAAGAAGTCAGGAGGCGCACCCGATGCCGCTTTCGCTTGTCGACGCTGTATACAAGAAGCGACATAAGAAGACACATCATGTCAAACCCGAGGCCACCAAAAAGTCCGGGTGACCAAGTGCAGGGTTTTGTGAAAACCAAAATGACCAGCAGCTGGATTGTCATGACATTGTGTTATGATGAGGGCTCTAAGTGTCCTGTTGGGTACATACAACAAGTCTCAATGTCGTAACAAGCCCTCTTCAAAGGACCATGGGGAATCAGGTCCAACTTCTTCCTTTTTCTGCTGCGACCACGGGTCTAATCGTTGCGCCTCTTGCATACGAGCCCGCAAATCTACAGGATCTTGCAGTACGGCTAAGGATTCTGTTGGTAACACACTGTGTAGAGGAAGAGGATCCTCAGGACCGATATACTCGGGCTTCCGAGACAACGCGTCGGCTCTCCGATTCTTTCCACTTGGAACATAAGTAACGGAGAAATTGAACCTGGCAAAAAACGACCACTGAATCTGGCGTTGGTTCAATTTCTTAGCTGTGGTCAAATGTTCCAAGTTTCGATGATCTGTACGAACCTCTACCTTGTGCCAAGCCCCCTCTAAATGATGTCTCCAGGTCTCAAAAGCAGCCTTAATGGCCAACAACTCCTTTTACCAGATGGTGTAGTTGTGCTCTGAAGCTGTGAGCTTCCTAGAATAGTATGCGCATGGGAAAAAGGGTGTGCTATCTTTCGAAGCTTGTAACAGTACCGCTCCGATAGCGACATTAGAGGCATCGGTCTCGACCACAAATGGACGATTCAGATCCGGATGCCTCAATATTGGCTTAGCTACAAACGCTCTCTTTAAAATATCAAAAGCCTGTTGTTGAGGGGGCCCCCACACAAACGGGACCTTCTTATGGAGGAGCTGAGTTATGGGGTCCATTACTTTAACAAAGTCCGGGATAAAAGTCCGATAGCAGTTGGCGAATCCCAACAGACGTTGTACGTCCTTGACTCAACGAGGGGCTTCCCAACTACACAATGCTTCAACCTTTTTAGGGTCCATAGCAATGCCCTCGGGAGAAATGATGTGCCCTAAAAACTCTATCGATGACTGAAAAAAGAAACACTTTTCCAGTTTCGCGTAAAGTTTATGCTTCCTAAGATGCTGAAGCACTTGACGAACCTGCTGAAAGTGGTGATCTCTGGACCGAGAGTAAATTAAAATGTCGTCCAAATACACCATGACAAACCTATCCAGCATGTCCTGAAAAATATCATTCATTAGGTGCTGGAATACAGCAGGAGCGTTGGTCAGACCAAATAGCATGACAGTGTACTCAAAATGACCATAACGAGTGCCAAACGCCGTCTTCCACTCGTCCCCTTTGCGTATCCTAACCAGGTTGTAGGTCCCACGCAGATCTAATTTAGTGAAGATAGTAGCCTCCCGCAACCGCTCCATCAATTCTGGAATGAGCGGCAAGGGATAGCTATTCCTCACGGTGATAGAGTTCAGGTGTCTATAATCACAACATAGACGAAGTTCTCCCAACTTCTTCTTAACGAAAAGAACGGGCGCCGAAAGAGGGGATGAGGAGGGGCGAATAAATCCCCGAGCTAAGTTTTTATCTAAAAACTTTCGGAGTGCAACCAACTCGGGCTCCGACATAGAATATAACCTCCCCTTGGGCAATGGGGCGCCCTGTATCAGGTCCACAAGACAATCATAGGTACGATGTGGCAGTAATCGGTCTGCCTCCTGTTCACTGAAAACATTGGAAAAATCCGACAACTCCGAAGGAATGGAGACAGCAGGAGTGACGATATCTTGTCCGGTGCAGACATGCCTCAGATGGTCCACACATTGTAGGCTTGGAAACGAAATGGCGTTCTGCGCCCAAGCCACCAACGGATCGTGCAAACATAGCCAGGATACTCCAAGCACCAAAGGGAGATGAAGGTTCGAGGTGACATAAAAACTGATTGCCTCATGATCCCCAATGACCATATGCACTGGCTGAGTTGCTAAGCGAATGGGTCCCTACTTGAGTTCTCGCCCATCTACAGTTTCCACCTTAATGGGGAGATTTACAGGAGTTAAAGGAATTCCAAAATGTTCAACAAAAGCAGAGTCCATAAAGCTGGTTGTAGCCCCCGAATCCACCAGCGCAATGGTGGGAATTCCCTCCTTCTGGAACTGCAGAAATATTCGAGTGTCCAAAAGTAAATGCCAAGGAGGACCAGGATTTACTTCGGCAATTTGGGGTGGGTGTGTAGAACGTGCCTGACCTAGGGTTTCTCCGAGGTCGGGCCTACCCCGTTTCCGACGGGCCAGGAGTGGTTTCGGGCACAGGTCTGCGAGTCCCTCTCCGAGTGCAGGAATTTGTAAAATGTCCTGGACCCCCGCAGTAAAGGCACAAGCCTTCCTGGAACCTTTTTGAACGTTCTCGTGCCGTTAAGCGAGGGTGGAGTGTGCCTATCTCCATCGGCTCGTGGGTTGGAAAACTCTCGGTGGCGGAATGCGTGCGCGAGCAAACACAGGTGGTTCCACAACGGGCCGTTTGCTCCCACGTTGCTGTAAACGAGCTTCAATACGTAACCATTGAACTATCAATGCATCCAAAGTTAAAGCCCGTTCTGCATGGACCAGCTCATCCTTGATGGCATCAGACAAGCCTTCCTGGAATGCAGCCATATGAGCCGGTTCGTTCCAGTTAGAGTCCATGCACAACAAACGGAATTCTGCCACGTATTCCTGTAATAAACGTTTTCCCTGCTTAATATCCATTAGCCGCCTGTCCACAGTTTGTCCTTTAATGGGATCCTCAAACATTACCCTCATCTGTTGGAGGAAACCCTGGAAATTGTTCAATAACGGGCTATCTTGAAATAACAAGGGAGTAGCCCAATTGGCAGCCTGCCCAGTTAATAAACTAATAATAAAGCCTACTTTAGCCCGGTCAGTTGGAAAGTCTTCAGGTCTCAGAGAAATAAACATTTGGCATTGGCCCATAAATGCTGGGAACCTGTCCATTTGCCCAGAAAATTTCTCTGACATGGATACCGGGCTTTTCCTCACAGGAGGGGCAGGGGAAGCAGCAGCGGTGCTTGGTAAGCTGGAAACATAATTCAGCAATTATGTTACCTGATTTTGCAGTGTCACGTTACTTTGCAAAAGCTGAGTTATTTGTTCTTGTTGTTGCTCTGCCAGACGCTGCAGTTGATTAGAATCCATCTTGCTTCTAAGATGGTTTGTTGTGTGGTCAGGAACAAAAATGTTATGGCTCCCCCTTCAAAGTTCCAACAAAACCAAACCAAAGGCAGCCGCCCCAAAACTCAAATCCAACAGAAAGGAGTCTTACAAGATTATATTCCACACGCCGTTTATCACAACAGTTCTGATACAAATTCTCAAAGCTCCGAGCCTCTGCCGAAAACCTCTGCACGTAATCAATCACTTTGTTCCTCACAAACTTCCCCCACACAGCTGTGTCCTTTTATAATCCTTGAGGCAACATGCTAATTACTAATTATTGGCTCGCCCTCCCTTCTAACTGAGTTTGTCTCCGTGAACCACCTAGATGGGCGTGTCAATCTCCTTAAATCATCGTCTGGCCTGATGCCTCCACACAGCTTGATGTTTCAGCCTCCTTCTTGTTCTGGCATCTAGCCACGATCTGTCAGCTTCCTCGCTTGACTCCTCTGACTCATCTTGTGGCTCAACTGCAGGCATGAATGACGTCGAGGGTTCAGGCGAAGAATGTCTATGTGATCCCCCTGACGTGGGAAAATACCCAAACAAAGCTGAATGCCATACATGTAAGTACCCGCGAAAACTTAAGAAAACATATATATATATGAAAACATATATATATATATTTAAGAAAACACACACACACATATATATGCATACATACATACACACACACACACACACACACACACACACACATAGAACTGAAGCCTTTCTTCACTGCTACATTGTTACCATTATTATTATAAAAAGATAATAAAATGCCTTATAAACTTGTAAATATTTTTTAGGGGAAAATATATATTTTTGAAGTTATGACTCAGGTTTCTTGATAAAGTACCTGCTGGAATGTTAACATAAAATATTTGAAAACCACAGTATATTCACAATAACATACAGTAATAGTTAAAAGTTTGTGAATCCTTTTGGATTTTTAGTATTTCTGCATAAAATGATCTAAAACTAGATAAAGAAAACCCAGTGAAACAAATGAATAAAAAACATCATACTTGTTCATCCATTCATTGAGAAAAATTACATCCTTGAGTAAAATTTCTCAGAGCTGATGTGCAGAACTGATCAATAGTTTTAGAGAACATTTAATTGCAATGATTGCTTGGCCAAGTGGCATGCATCATTGAAAAAAATGAAGGTTCACATTTGCTACATAGAAATATGTAGGTTTAAATCATTTCCCCCAATAAATAAATGAACCTCTACTGTATGTCTTTCACTCATTTGTTACTGGCTCCTCTTTATATTATTTTAGGACTTGTATGCACATTAGAATAAGTCTGTTATGTACATTATAATATGTATTAAGCAATACATGCAGAAATATTGAAAATTTAAAAGGGTTCACAAGTTTTAATCATCTTTGTAGACTTAATTTAGGTTAATGTTTAATTTTAGCCAATATCCTTCAGTTTGCATTATTTTTAGTAGGATTTCAAAGTACTATATACCTTCCCAGATGATGGAGGAGAAGGACTGGCACAGGGACTGGGATAATTGATACTATCTGTAGATTTCACAGATGTTTGGTCTGCCCTGTCATCTGTACTTCGTTTGGAATGCACAACACCCCTTTCTTTGTATTTCAGTGGTTGGTGAAATGCTGGAGAGGTAGATTTCATTAAGACTCTGTAAATGAAAAGCAGAATGTAGTGTTTAATAAAATTAAAACTTTGGTTCTAACCAGACATACTGAAGCTTTATTGTTGTTTTAAAAGGATTTCTGCAGGATGCACATTTCATATGCACTTATACAAGACAATTTCCGCATTGTAGTATACAATGTGTATATGCCACAAATTATGTGGCATAACCATACCTAGTATTTGGTAAATAGCTCAGAAGCATAGAAATACTTAACTGTTTTCAAGGTATTTTTGGGATTTGTTATTATGAAGCTAGGTTTAAGATTTAGGAATGGGAAGAAATTTGTGTAACACTTACTGATACCTAATATCATCAGAGCCATAATCTGAGATATCCTAAAGGTATCCTTGGGTTTCCTGCGAAGTTACCTTAATTTCCTGGAAAAATAACAATACTAATGCTACTGTAAATGTAAGGTTTAAAAGAAGTGTTATAAGAGATACAATACCTTAATATTGTATTGTTTTGCTCTTTGTTTATATCATAGCTTAATGTTGCTTTGGGAGTATTTCTGAAAGAGAAAAAGTAAAGAATTAAGTATATTTCAGAGATTATTATGATTGTCATCATTATGACTGCTGACTCCAAAAAAGATTTTGGGCAGCTTACAATATCCAAATACACAATTGAAGGTTAAAAGCATGAAACAAGACATGGAAGCACAGACTAAAAACAACAGTTAACAACAAAAGCATGGCAGGGCTCCCCAAATATGCTATTCCCAGATCTGGTAATAGAGGGTACTCTAGAATCCCAGGAGTGGGCACCAGGCTTATCTTTGGGAGTTGCCATTTGACTTGCCATTTGGACAGAGAAGGCACATTTTCATCAGCGCCACAAAACCACAATACTTAGAAGACCTGAAGCTCAATCACTGTCAAATGTTCCCTAGGATTTTTAGCAGAAATAACTGGAGAATAGTTTTGAAAGATGTTATAACCAAGTTCAAATTATACTCACATCTTTCATAAAGCATTCCTTTATTTCCTATGTATTTGATTTTGAAGTTAAAGAGTTTACGTAGTATCTGGCTGTGTTAAAGCTTATGTTTTGTAAGTTTATACACACACACACACACAGAGGACTCACAGTAAAACTATATAGTGAGAGATCTTTTATATATATTTGTATACAAACATATCTATTTACATATTGACTTCCCACAATAAGAGAAATAGCAGAATCTTCCCATATAATATAGCATGTTTTTAAACTGTTTGGAAAATAATTATTTGATATTCTAATAAAACTAAACTGCACTTTAGCAGGTTGTCAATGTTTTAATTAATGAAAACAAAGCAATAAAAGAAACAGTTTTAGGTAGTAGTGAAGTGGCCATCCATCCATCCATCCATCCGCCCGCCCATCCATCCATCCATCTATCTATCCACCTATCCATCTATCTCATTCAACTGCAGAATTATGCATTTTTTTCGGAAGAGTAAACAGCAACCAGATGCCTTAATCCACTTTCCCCAAATGACATAGGTTATGTAGCACCAAGAAACAGGTATATGTCTTCCTGAAAGAAGCACAAACACATAATATGAGGTGACCCACCTAGCTGAACAGCGAATTGTTTCAGTAGTCCTGTCATTTCTAAAAGAAAAAACAAACCTGAAAACTATTTTTCCATTTGTTACTAGGATTCCTTAAAAATGAGTTTCCCCATTAGTAAAACTTGAGATTATTAACCTTTCTGTATTAAAAGCATCATCTGCAAACTCTGATTCTCCTGAGCTTTTTCGACTGGTGTTTGATCTCCAAGAAGATGCCAAGGGAAGTTCTTCGGATGACATAGGTCTTGGTCTTTGCCCAATTCCTGAAGGCTGCTGCAGACCTGCAGATTGTTCTTCAGTGCTCAAAACTGCAATGATTGCTCGTATTGTTGCTTCATCAACTTGAGACCATGGCTTTGAAGGAGCTCTCATACGTCGCAGAAATAAACTATGCCATTTTTGTCTTAACTGCAAGAGGAGGCTAGCAGCCTGTTTAAAAAAACAAGTTTTATTTGAGCATACATACCTTTGAGTCTTTTTTGAAACTTGACAATTCAGATACAAATAACTATGTAAACTGAACTTTCTACAGCTCCAGTACTATTAAGTGAATTAAATGATAAATATAAGATCTATGAGTCATAAACATACTATATTTTTGCATTCCATACTTATTCCATGAAATAGATATTTTGCTGCATTTTCCCTTTTTTATATATGCGAACATGAACATTTGCAAATCTACAGCCAATCTATTACATCCTCAAATATAGGGACAATGCAAAAGACCTGAAAGCAAACTGAACTTTCATGACCTTAAATGGATAACGGGAAGATAATTGTAAGTGGTCTGAATTTTATTTTTTGTGCAGAAATCAAAATTTTTGTGCAGAATCAAAACACAAAATAACACCATCAACATTGAACTTTTATTGTCTAATATGAATTGATACCCAGGAGCATACTGACAAGGGGCAGCAATTCCACTTAGCAGTCAGAGCAAGCAGCTTGATTGACAATCTCTTTGAAGATTTAATCTACTCTGTTTTAAAGCTTTGTATGCCACTGGCCATTGCCACATTGTGTGCCAACAAAATGTTATGTTGATTAAGAATTATTTGAAACTACTGATAACCAATTTTATGGAGTTCATATTTGTGCTGGAAAAATATATTTAAATCTATGTTCTCTGCCTCATCCTTTTTTTAAAATAAATCCTCAAACCTTTCATATCTTCTCCAATTTTTCAACTCTTTATTGCCAAAATTACTTTATTTTTTTTTCCCCAACAACTAAATTCCAAATACAGTTACACAGATAAATGCAGGATGCTACAAAAGTTCCATTAATTTACTGAAATATAATAGTACGGATTTTTTTTTCTTCCACAAATCTATATTTGGAATCCTCAGCCTAGAAACTTTTAAGCAAATATTTCTCTCTTTTGGGGCGGGGGGGCGGGAATGTATTAGGTGTGTTTTTTTTAGCAATCAGTTACCTCTGGATCTAATTTGAAATTGAGCCACTCATCTAATTTTAAAGCAGCCAAGTTTGCAGTTGTTCGATCCTCCATTTCACTGTCACTGCTATCGTTAGGGACACCATCAACTATATTAGAAAACAAAGATCCTATGTATTAGTCATTTTAAAATAATATTTAAATTTTGAGATTTTAATTATTAATCTCTACTAAGAACTCCCAAAAGTAAATATTCAATTTTCCTAAAACACAAAGTTATGGAACCATTGTTCTTCCAGGAAAGAGGAAACATTTCTGGAATCTGTATATTTTGCACTGTATATATACAATCATATTCATTTACTTTGCAAATTAGTTTACTTAACTAGAACAATTATGATATATCGAGACTTATACAACTTTTTAAAGAATATACTGTTAGAAAGTACTAGAAATTTAGAGCTGTATAATTATTATAAGTTAGTTCAATATTATAGAAATATTATACTTGCAATCTTATTTAATATTTAATTTTTATAATTAGAAATGAAATCAGGACTATATATGTATACATTCTCAGAAAAATAAATAAATATAAAATTATGATTGTTCATACTGTGATTTACATACCCACCCGTCATCAATCACTGACCATTCATTTTCCTTTTACCCAACCCATTAAAAATCATGTTTAGATTTACATTGTACAACACATGCAACAAAAATAACCCCTTATGCACGTTGACATTTTGATCCAGTAATTATAACATTAATTTTCAAGGGTTTTTAAAATATAAATTAAAGGAATACAAATACCCTACCTCGGAAGGAAGAAGGCTCCTGTAAAGCATTACTTGGCAACCTAGCTGATCCACAGAAGAGGGCCACTGTGACTGGAGTCACAACTGAGCAGCACCTGATATTAGCTATTCGGTGGGCTCTTGTCATTTCATCATATATAAGCCAGTCAGTGGGAAGTGCTTGAATAGCTGCTACTTGGCCATTCGCAGGAGGAATCTGTTAGCAGTTCCAACAAAGTAGTTTGTTTCAGCATAATAAAAGGGGCAATTAAAAAACATTCACTTTAAACTATGTTGCACAAATTAACAAGAAAAGAATTGGGATCAGTTCATGTTCTCAGATTATTAATCTAAGCAGCTGTAAAGTTTTGTTAAAATTTTAGGCAGGATATTTCATGTAAATCAATTTTAGTTTGCTAAAAGCCAAACAATCTATTTGAATTCTAGAAATGAATACCTTACAACAAAAATGTTGTTAAATATCAAATGTAATAAATCTATGGTTAATAAAAATGTTAAATATATATATGTGTGTATATGCATGCGTGTAGAGAAACATAACACTATTTCACATATATTCACCAAGTATAAAAGATTATATACAGAGTTTATTCATGTAATTCATAACCTGATGTATGTCTTTATTTAATCTTCCACTGGCTAATCAGATTCAGACCTGCTTAATTCTTGGGTGGGAGATTTTCAAGAAAAACAAAAAACTCTAGACTGAATGGGAAAGATGAAAAAAGGACCCAGAAGAAAATATTGGCAAACAATTTAATTCTGCTAAGAAAATACATGAATGTGTCTCTGAAATCAACAAAGAGTCATGCTCAATTTTAAAAAGACTTTATCTTTTCACTTGTCCTCTAAACAGAAATTAATCAATAGTTGAACTCTTTAATCTCCCTACAAGCTGTTTAATCAGCAAACTAGGTTTCACTTTTCATACTTAGTAAATGTTTTAAAGTCTGGTCAATTATATGAGAAATCCTCATGGGAAAAGGTATCCCAAATATCTGAGGGAGTTGTCCATAGATCTGGGATTCTCCCACCACCACCAAAAATATCTGAATAGCAAAGTGTGCAAAGCACTTGAGAAAGATGCACCACAAAGTGTATTAGAATAAGCCAAGTATTAAACCTAGGACACACTTAGTTTGGGCCTCAGTAACTACTTTGAAGGCTGTTGTGAATGAATAAATGTGTTTAATAAAGTTATAAAGAGCTTGAAGTTAAGTGCAGGGTTCTGGCCCTGCACTTCTGATTGGCCGTTAATGGCGACATCAGATTGGTCTGTTCAGGAGGATCTGATTGGCTATTAATGAGCCTCTCCCATTGGTTGACGGAGCTAGCACTCCCTGGTTTTGATTGGTTGAATAGTTAACACGATGCCTATATAAAGAGGGCCGTTGCAGCCATTACTTTGAGCTGTCACACCATGTTAATAAAAAGTTTTGAAGTTCACCGTTTCACTGGCTTGTCTCCATTCTTCGCGCCCACGCTCAGAACATAACAAAGGCTATCTCCAATTCTTTTTTGTCATGGGCCAGGACTGCAACCCTAATAATTTTATCTTACCTTTTTATACTGGGGCTGGCTAAGAACGGATGTAGGATGAAAACGGACTTTTTTCTCCTTTGGACCAGTCAAAACTACATTCTCTCTGTCAACATGAACGATATTTGGATACATTCCAGCTACTAAGGCTCCTTTAACTACAGCCCAATTTTCTGAGTTTGTGTTCACATCCCTTATATCACCACCACCTCTGGCTCTAACAAAACCTGAAAAAGAAACAAATAACTGATTAATTATTTAAAAACCCAACCCTATTACTTGTTACTATTATCTGTCAGCCTGGATAGTTTATTAACTCTCACTTTGTTGTTAAGATATATTAATTGTACATTTAGCACAGATGAATTCTACTGAAAAACAGATATTGGGAATTTGCTCTCTACTTTATTTGGCTGACTTGTACTTATCTTTTGGTATCTTAATATCAATACGGATTGTTGAAGTTTGGCAGATACAGAAACTTATGTATTTCTGAACCTTCCATAAGACACTTTTTTCACCATTAGCAATTATACAATGGCGTTAATAATCCAATTAAAGATACTTATGAATTAGCTATAAATTCAGAAAGTGCAGTCTGGAAATACTTTTCCTTAAAACAATTAACATAAGCAACCTCTGAAAGTTTCTTTCTAACAGATATTCAGAAAATTACACAAAAATTGAATTCATTCCAATCCTCAAACATTTTCCCTATTTTAATATTTAAAATAACATAAAGAATAGGAACATGAACTTGAATAGAAGAAACTAGTTTTGAACATAGAAATGAGTGATATTTTTGTGCAGTATTCTGAGTACTATGTAGGCACCCCCTCAGAAAACCTAATTGAAATTAGGGGGAAAATGAATCATAGGCAAAATAAAAACAATATGGTAATTTATACTATTCTAGGTACAATAATGATTCAACTTCATTGTATAAATTACCTTAAATTCTGACATAGATTTGTTTAAATAACTACATTTTTATTATTTTCCATGTGACTATTAAACTACATATAACAACTGATGTCCCTTTATTTTTGTATAAGGAAACTACAGTAATAATGTGGTATTTATTATGTGTGTCAATACTGAATACTGCAATGTGGCTTGAATAAATTACAGCAGCTTATTCTTTCCAAATATACCAAATCAAACACAGTAAGAAAAGTTGTGGGTTTCTACATATGGAATCAAGAGATGGTTTTTGTTATTATTTATTATTATTATGAATATACAGATTTGTACCTGATGCTCTCAGCTGCCCAAGCAACTGTGTTCTCATTCCTATGATTATTTCCATGGTTGCCTGAGAAAGGAAGTTCTTCTCACAAAAAGCTCTTTCCCAGCCATCACTTCGTGCTTTCTGCCATGCCTTCCAAAGATGTTGGTTTAAAATGATTAGAACAACAGACAGACAGACAGACAGATAGATACAGACAGACAGACACATCTGCAGTGGCCTTTCAAAACCTAATCCCTTTCCAGATTACAAAAAATATATGTATTTCTTCCCATCTCTCAAACTTACAATCCTAAACCAATATCTATACTGCCTCTGCAGGCCCTTTGGACAGAAGATCAGTTTAATGAATCCATAATTCAAAAGGCAAAAACCATTACACTGTCTCTGAAGCAACTTATTAGGAGTTGCAGAAGTCTTCCAAAATTGTGTCCCCTTGAGAGCAGGAAACTCATAACAGCTGAAAGGGAGAGTTCACCAAAAGTCCCTAGTTTCCTACAGCCACTGAGTATATTTGGAAAATAAAACTGACAGAAGCAATTTCCCACACAGCAATGAAGAGAGCACTTCACTCTTCATTGCTCTTGAACACTTTCCAAATCAAACAATCTTCTTGAGCCCTCCATTAACCTTTTCTTACATGCAGCAAATAAACCAAAGGACAGCTTTATAACAATGTTTTTTTATACACAAGAACAGATGTCCTTTTCCGACAGTATAATCTTTACAATTGTTTTTCTCTTATTATTTCAATTAATACAGGATTAAAAAATATATAAAAAATTTAAAAGTTTCAGCAATTGATTTTAATCATATTACAGCATTACAGGAACCAGAACTACAAGCTGCAGAGGTTCCCACTTTTAACCCAGGTTAAAGAATGGAAGTTTTGAAATGAAGAAAAAACAGAGAATACACATAGAATCAATAGAACACTATTGTCTTTTGCCAGCTGGCAACAATGAAAAAAAGGAAACAAATAGCAGATGGCAAGCAGCGGCTAGCTGGCAGCAGCAAAAAGGAGACAGGAACTAACAACAATATAGATTAGATTTTCAAGAGCTCTGCCCTAATTATATTACTCCTAAGGTAACTTTTCAAAACAATTTGATCTAGCTAAAATAGCTTGTCTGTTTCATATAATCAAACATGAATTGTTAAATGTTCTTCTGGAAAATAAACATACAATACCTGGAAAGCCCGAAGAAGGGCCATATGATCACTAAATGTTCCCGCAGTAAATCGTTTTCTACACAGCACGGCTGCACGTTTTTGAGAAGCCTGTGTAGGTAGCACAAAAGGATCCCGATATGCAAGTGTGCAAGCAATTGTCAGAATAGGATCCAGGCACTTCAGAACCACAGCGCACAACACCATTTTCCCAAGATGGGGTTCTACAGGTAAGTCAGCCAGATGATAGCCAAGTTCTGTTAAATCTTCCCAGGTGTCCATAGCATCTATGGTCTATTAAAACAAATTATATGCAATTTTGTAGACAGCCATGCATAATCTGACATCTTTTCTGGGCCATAATTAAAGTTAAAAATTCAGTTTTTTCATTCTCTTTACTCACCTTAAGCATCTGTACAGCATTTCTCACAATTAAAGCAGGAGGTGGTTCTGGAGCTTTCAT
Organism: Hydrophis major; assembly: GCA_033807585.1. NCBI lineage: Eukaryota > Metazoa > Chordata > Lepidosauria > Squamata > Elapidae > Hydrophis > Hydrophis major. The sequence goes on from CM066329.1 coordinate 315,899,047, forward strand.
TAAGAAGTCAGCAATTGGACAATTGATGGGAGCTAGCAATTTTGTATGTAAACAAAGCTCCTAGAATGTAAAGATATCTTTTTCAGATCATGACTTCATTTACAGTACAATCTTACATATATCGACTTAGATGTCAGTGATGGAATAGAGTGTTTATTTTTCTCAATTTATTCTACCCATTGTAGCAACTTCAGCTTTTCTCTGAGGGAGATGAGTGGTTCAGAAATATGAAATATTCATAAATATGTAAAGTGCTAAGAAAACTAGTCTGATTGAAAAAAAACATTAGATTACAATATTGCAGTTCAACTTCAACATCTATAAATATTTTGTTTAACACACACAAACACACATACATATATACACACAATTTCTTTGCTTTTCATCTCTCAGTTCAGGAGACTCTAAACCACTGCACAAATCACAATTGTCTTCTGACATTCAGGAATAATTAGATAATATAAATTCTAATATTAATTTTTTTTGGAACTATTACTGACTACGGACTTTACACAATGGAACATCACCAAAATATCTAGCAAACTCAATTAGTTTTGTAAATAACAATGCCTAGGATTATAATTCAACTGCATATATTTAAGGTATAATATAAAAAGGGAAATCTAAAAGACACATTAGCTTTTTTGACATGCTGAAGCAGAAATTGGCCTGGATCACTTTATATTTTTGATAATTTTTAAAATACTGAAATCACATAAGGTCAGATATTTTCAGGTAAAATTTCAAACATTTAATTGCAGACAATCTGTGAGATTTCAATGATTTAAAAATTATATTCCAGTTGACAAAATATTTTCCAGTGTAAAAAAAATGTGTTGCTTGAATCTTTAGGAATATTCTAAGGTATGTTGTATATGCAGGCATGAAAAGAAAACCCACAACAAATTCAACACTGCATATTAAATAAACTCTTGTTCAAGAGATATCCAAGCTGAAATGAAGGATATCTCATAAAAATCTACTATCCCATTAAGTATTTAGTATAACTTAACATTTAGCACACTTCAATACTGTTATTTTTTAATTTTCAAAAGATTTCAAGGTTTTTTTTCATGCAATGCCTTCAAAACATACATATTTGTTGTGCATAAGGCTCAACCAAAAATGGTTTAAAGTTTATTGAGCAAGCCAGGCTTACATACATACATACATATATACACTATCTGAACCTAGAAACCATCATTTCATATTTGCTTGTCTCCTCAGGCTATTTTTTGGATATGGAAAGAAATTCTTCAACTTAATTGATAAAAATATCAGAAAGTAAAAAAACCTAACATTTCTTTAATCTCCATTTCTAAATTAAAATGAATAAAAAGTGAATCAGGGGTATTTGTTAAATTTCACAACTTGTGCTAAGCCTCCCTAGTTGATAGGCTAACTTGAGCCAAATCCTCACAGGTGATCCAACAAATCATAGTTAAAATAAAGTACAATTTAACTCAAGCACAGTATTATGAGGTCTTAACAATACTCACTTGTAGAGGCATTCTTAGAAGTTCAGGAGTCTGAAATTCCAACATATTTTGAAATCTTAACCTACTGAAAAGTCTAAAACAAATTCCAGGTCGACAACGTCCTGCCCTTAGAAGTAAAACATTATTTAAGTTATATTAAAACATTAAAAATATATGAGTAAACTATCAAAGCAGATTAAAAAATCATTCATTAAAACGTCTGTTAACATTCTTTCCACTTTTAATTTTATATATCCATGAGGCTTTCTTGCTAACTCTAGAAAATGGATTTTTTTAATGATGTATCTTAAAAATATCTCTAATACAAGTCTAGAAAAATATTTTTTCATAGTTTTGTTACCTGCCCTTCCTCTGAACAGCACTTGCTTTAGAAATCCACACCATCTTAAGCATAGTTACACAATTCAGTGCATCAAAGGACTTCTACAAATTTAAGAAAAATCTACATTATAAAACATAAATGTGTATTTATTAATTACATTTATATTCCTCTAGCTCTTGGCAATTAACATGATATAATTATGAACACCAAATTAGTAATTAAGATATATACATATATATATGTACGTATGGTATTCAGCTTTGGTATTCAAATTTAAAACTGAAACGGCTGTGAAAGTCTGACTCACAGACGAACACAATACAGAAGCCTGATGATGGCAGATGAGATTCTGCCGAAATGTTGCTACAACTTTAAAAGCACAACTATAATGACGTGGGAAAATACCAGAAGAAAGCTGAATACCATACATATAAATACCCATGAAAACTTAAGAAAACATATATATATATATAATGCCATCCTAAATTTCTTTACATTTTTCTACAAAGTAACTTTCAATTAAAATATACATATTATAAAAATATCCATGACATTAAGGCAAGCATACCTCTTTCATTTTTCCTGAGTCAATCACAAAAACAACATCATTTACTGTGATACTGGTTTCTGCAATATTTGTAGAAAGTATCTGCAGAAATGAAAACAACAACCTTGTAACGACAGATTTATGTAAAAAAATCATTAAAGAACTAAAGTCATTTGATACTTGCTATTTTGCGGATGCCTAGAGGAGAAGTCTTTAGAACCTTTTTCTGATCAGATGTCTGCATATTTGAGTGTAGCATAAACACCTGGAATCTGATAGCAAAAAATCAGAATGGAATACCAAAAATATTGCAGTTTTGAAAGTAAATCAAAAAGCCCTTCAAAATAGAAATGTATTAACTTTTACCTGTGAGCATTATCTGCAAATCTTTTGTCATCAAAGAGTATGCGATCTCTCAATCCAACTATCTCATCATATCCAGGAAGAAAAATTAAAACTGCACCTGTATAATGAAGTTCAAATGCTAAAGAAAAATGAACCTAAGCAATTCTAATTATTATTGCATTCAAGTTTCTCACAGTTGATAAAAGTAGCTTCAGAATTTTGATGAGTTATATTTGTTGAGAACTCTCAACTTTAGTTGAGAACTCACTTTCTAAAGGATTTTTCTATTATCAGCTAGTTCAGATTGTTCCTGAATGCAAATGCAAGAGAAATATAAATAAACCAAGGTTTCTGCTTTCTTGCCTATGTAACTGAATGTGAAATCTCCTCAATTTCATTTATATGCATTTAGCTTTGGTCATAATTGCAAGAAACAAGTGAAAATATCTAATCACATGCTGCTGAAAAAATACAAAAAAAATCTCACTGCTGGATTAGGTTATGTGTATACACAGACACAGACACACACACAGACACACACACAGAGAGAGAGAGAAAGAGAGAGAGGGGGGGAGAGAGAGAAAGCGCATGCTGGAATATAATGCAAGTAATCTATCCTTCAGTCACTGATTTTTAGCATATCTTATCTCTCAGGTCTTTCAGAATTTTTAACTTATTTTATAGTTATTTTAATTTCTTAGTCATCCTGAGCAAAAACACCTCTTTAATTAATAAACAAATAAACCAATAAATGAATTAAGCAAACCTTAATATGAAATAATATATTAATACGGGGCACAGCTTAATAGACATTACCTGCATCACAGCTATGGCAGATGTTGTATAGTAGGTGCATTATCAGGTCAAGATCTACCTTTTCATCATCAAAACTGTAGTGATAAGCTTTCAAGAGCTCCCGATCTTCTATATTCAGTTCACCGGCATTAGCATGGACCAAGGAACTTTCATCTAAATTACCAGACTCTAATGAGGCACTGAAATATACAGCAGAGATAATTAAAGTAAGCTACTATTTATGAAATAGGTGTTAAACCTAAAAAACAAAAATAAGAAATCCCAAAATGATTTTTTTCTCATTTTACAAATATTTGAAAACTACAAAGAAATCTTTCTAGAAATGCAACAGCATTGATTCAACAAAGACTGTTAATCCGGGATTTTCTGTCTATTTTCTCTTCATTCTCAAAATCTTAGAGAGCCAATAGTAATTCTATCTTGGTTAATAATCCACTGAATTTACCTAACAGAATAACTTCCATTAATCCATAATCTTACTCAGATGCTTTAATTTTTTTAATTCAGTCAGTGAAAACATTGAAAAACTAATCTCCATAGAAAGCAACAGAGTTAATACTTTCAGTATGAACTATTTACTCTAATGTCAAGAAGATGAAAGGGGTTACGCTTTTATTTATTAGACATATATACCTCCCATCTTGTCTCTTTAAAGTTCCTTAATGGTTTCTATAACTTAAAGATGGGAATACAGAACCAAACCACTAATTCAGAATGTTCCAATAGAACAACTCATGTAGTGCTGTTATGCACTTGAAATGACTTCCACTCAAAACTAAAAAAAAATGTTTTACATTACATTAAATTACCTCACTTTTTAAAACCTCTTCCCATACTGTGTTACAACTACTCTTCAATGATGTTCCAGTTCATCCTATTTTATATCTTTCAAATACAAGCTACATTACAGAAACAAATCATTTGCTAATTTTGCCAGGACCATTAATGCCTTGTTTTAGAGGTAGCTTGGCTTTGAACATATACAACAAGAAGAAAATAAACTGTGAAGTGCAATGTATGCAATAAAAATAGCTTGGGGATGATCCTAAAATACTTTTACTAAACATTAAGAGTATTATTAAGTAACTCTTTTTCCCATTTCAATTTTATTATGAATTTTTTTACTTCAAAACGCTTAATCTGCTTCAAGAAATATAAATAGTCCTTGATTTACATTCGGCTAGTAACTGTTTGAAGTTACAACAGTACTGGAAAAAGTGACTTATGACCAGTTTTCATCCTTATGACCATTTCAGCATGGTCACATGATCAAAATTTGGATGCTTGGCAACTGGCATGCACTTATGACTGTTGCACTGTCCATGGGTCATGTGATCACCGTTTGTAACCTTTCCAAATGGCTAACAAGCAAAATCAATGGGCAAGATAATTTGTTTAACAACCACATGATTCACTTAACAATTGCAATAATTTAACAACCATGGCAAAAAAGATCATAAAAGGCAACTCACTTACTTATCAACTGCCTGCTCAACAATGGAAATTTGGGGCTCAATTGTGATGATCATTTGAGGACTAACTGTATTCCAAAAGGGCTAGATAGATTTATGTAAAGTAAAGGATCTCCCCAAATCAGGTATCAAAAGCATCCTAATCATGAAATAGATTTTGATAGATTACTGCAGTGCATATTAGTAACAGAAAATACATTACCAATAGGATTCCAGCAGGTCAATTACTTCTGTCTGCCCAAAGTGTTTAGCCCAATCCAAAGCTGTCCTGTAAAAATATTTAATAAAATGTTTGGTTTATGCACAACAATGGAACATTCTCAATCCTCTTTAGTTACATTCAGTATGGGATCTGCCATAGGTCTATGAAGAACTTTTCAAACAAATGCTTCACAATGACATGTAAATCATGCAGACAGCAGCAAATAGCTTAGAAAATAGTTACATAAGCCTAGAAAAAACAGGCCTGCTTTAATAGTTGCAAAAAATGTGCTTTCTATATGCTCTTTTGCACTTATTTTGAAGAATTTGAACAAGTCTGATCTGTAAACTTGTTTTATTACTCTGATATTTAATGAGTCTCTTAATGATAGGAAAAGAGTATCTTAATAATATTTGGATCTCTAAGGTTGTACCTTTAACTACTGCTACTAATACAAGTAATCTATAGTATAAAAAAATTTATTACATTTTTCAGGTGTCATGTTTAATTTAATTATTTGCACAACCACCTATCTATGGCTATTTCTACCAGCCTCACAAGTTTGCACTGAGTGGAAATGTTCCAGATTCCCCCCAACTGAAGTTTTTCTATTTAATGGGATGTGGAAGATATAGATTTTCTAACATTTTGCGTTCCTTCCCCCACAACCCACCTCCACAAATATTCTATCAACTTTTCATAGAACCAAGAAGACCTGGCTTTTCTCCTTGTATTGGGCAAAGACAATAACTGAGCCCAGTTTGCTTGTTATCTCTAGCTTTGGGTATGCAATGTGTGTCACTTGTGGTTGGTAAAGAAAATAAGCAGGTAAGAAATACACCACAGAGTAGCATTGGTAGGGGAGCTATGACTGTTTTGAAAAACATAGTTGTATGCAGTGATGTGACTATATCCTCAAGATCAGAATAGTGCAAGTAATGGTATTTCCTGTGGTACTCTATAAAGGTGGATTTTATATAAGACTAGGAAGTATACTGATGCTTTTGAGCTCTGGTGTTGAAAAAAACTCCTCAGAACATTATGGATAGCCAAGAAAACAAACAAGTAGATCATTGAACAAATCTGCACAATTCTCATTTAAGAAACTAATGACCAGGCTCTAATTATCCTCCTGTAGACACATTACTCAAAGATCTAGCTCTAATGCTGGAAAAGATGGAAAAAAAGAAAAGCAAGGGATGACCAGTAGCAAGTGGGCAGACTTAGTTACAATGGCAATGGATACACCATTTGAAGACCAAGTTTGGCACACATTATCATGGAGAATACATATATACACACATGCATAAATATATATATGGAGAGAGTGTGTGTGTTTCACTAAAATCAATACTGTCCTGATGATACATAATCAAATAATAAACACAAGCTCTTGAAGTGAAGGTGAGGATATATAAGACAATCAATTGCTTAAAAGTTAAGTTAGGTCTAGTATATTATATCTTTCAATAAGTTAGGACTAATATTACCCTTTTCCCCTTCTTGCTCTGTTCCAATGCAATCAGGCTTTCAACTTCAAAAGAACTTGATACTATGCATTTTAAATTAAACCTATTTAAATTAAATTAAATAGTATCAGATTATATCAGGGGGCATGCATAAGCGCACCAGCATGCCTACTGTCCCTGTCTTACTGTCCCCATTTATCTATATTTATTTCCTTTGTTCATGTTCATATCTATACTTGTTATCTTGTACATGTTTGACAAAAATATAAAATAAAATAAATAGAATATGAAAAAACATCCTTCCTTGATCTAATACATTTTAAAGTGTATTTTATTAAATATTTAAAAAAGATAAAGAAAGACAAAAAAAGAAAAGAAAAAATTACAACCATCAGAGAATTAGGTAAAGAATTTTCAATATTCAAATAACCAGTTTTAAATAAAAGAATACAGTACATTGTTTTGTTAAAATCCAAACAATATATTAAAAAATCAATAGAAGTAATCAGCAAATCAATCTACTGAAGATCTATTCTGATTTAACAGATCCTTTTCAGCTGTAGTATTAAGACTTTAGATTAACAAAAACCACACATTTCAAATCCATATTTATTTATGTGATTTGTCAATTGCTTACAAGATAATAGGTATAAGTATATACAGTTATGAATACATGAAATGGGTACATATAACAAAAATAAAAGGAACAATAGGACAGGGACAGTAGGCATGTTGGTGCGCTTATGCATGCCCCCTACAGACCTCTTAGGAAAGGGGTCAATAGTAGATACTCTAAGGTTAAAATTTTTGGGGTTTCGGGAAAAACCACAGAGTCAGGTAGAGTATTCCAAACATTGACCACTCTGTTGCTGAAGTCGTATTTCCTGCAATCAAGTTGGTGTGGTTAACCTTGAGTTTGTATCTATTGTGTGCTCTTGTGTTGTTATGGTTGAAGCTGAAGTATTAATTGACACGTAAGTTATTGCAATGTATGATTTTATATACCATACTTATATCAGACGGAAGACGGCGTAATTCAAGGTTTTCTAGGTCTAGAATTTCAAGTCTGGTGGCATAAGGTGTTAGGGATAACATTATTTACCCTAACTGGTTTAGGTAAAATAATAAATATGTTATCATAGTTTCTAAGTTAAAGTGTCTGCAACTTTAACTGTAGGATTGTAATTAAGGGAGTGGTTGTGAAAGCACCATAAAAGAAGCAAGGAACGTCAGCTTGCTCTCTCTGACTTGATGATCCCTAATTACTGGATGAAGACTGCGTTTTTCCCTACTGGAACGGGAGAGAGATAAAGGACTGATTTATTGTAAGTGAACTGACATTGGATATTCTACACGGACTTTGCTAACTGAATATCCTTGAATGGACTGACTAAATGATACATGACTAATGGACTGTTATTTTGACTATGCTATAAATTCTAAATGGAATGAACTATATTTTTGATAGCACAAGCGTATCTGTTATTTTTACTGTATGTTAACGAACATACAAACTTATATCACTTATTTATCTGTGTGCCTATCTGACTAACGCTGCACATTCTGTTTAGCTTGTCTCCTTAACCCTGGTTGGGGAACACAGGCTTAACACTGGTTATGGGCCCAGAGGCTGCAAAGTCAGTTTAACTAGGATAAAACAGATTTAAGTGAAAAGTGAGAGTTGTGTTGTTATACGTTACAGTAAACAGACAGCTGTGTTTTATGAATTATAGTTTTATATCCATATAAGAAAACATGGCACAAATCAATTTACAAAGTTTGTCCCTTATATCCAAGCTGGATGGAACAAACTATGTTTCATGGTCTATAAAATGTAGTCTACTTCTACGAAGAGAAGGTCTGTGGAACATAATTGAAAATCCACCAAACGTAGAGGAATGGGATCCAGAGATTGAGGAAGATAGACAAAAGATAGAAGGTTTTAAACAGAAGAATGAACAAGCTATTTGCATAATAGGACTAACACTGTCTGACCAGCAACTTGTTCATATTCATGGAGAGCAAACGGCTGTTGGGTGTTGGCAGAAGCTGAAGAGGATTTATGTCCGAGATAACGTTGGTGCTCACATAAATCTGACACAAAAGATTTTCAGGACGCATCTCCAGACGAATGGTGATATGCTTAGTCATTTGAAAACAATGCAAAGCATTTTTCAAGAACTGCACGAGAAAGAGCTTATTTTCTCTGAACTGCACCAAGTCTACATAATTCTATCATCATTAAATGAAAGTTATGATAACTACATCACTTCCCTTGAAATTTTGCCTAAGGAAAGTTTAACTTTAACTGATATAACTGGCAGATTGATTGAAGAGGCAAGAAGAAGACTTGAAAGAGATCAGTTAAGGAGGGAGAAACCTCAAAAAGAAGAAAATGAATCTCCTACTGCATACACAATTAAAAAGTGCTTTAATTGTGGAGGAAGAAGACATTTGGCAAGATTTTGTAAAAAAGCAAAGCGCCAGAACGCTGGCCAGAATACTAAAAGTCATCAAAAGATAAATAAAAATTTAGAGTTAGCCATGTATATTAACAGAGCTGTAAAAATTAATTTATGGGTGGTTGACAGTGGAGCATCCCACTGTATAACAAATGATAACAAAAATTTTATTAAAATGTCCCAGAGTACACAGCAGATATCGTTAGCCAATGGCTGGAAACTGAAAGCTAAAGGTCAAGGTATAGCATATTGTTCTTTTATAAAAGAGAATTGAAAAATGTTATATGTACCACAACTTAAGTTTAATTTAATTTCAGTTAGAATTTTGGTTAAACTAGGATATGTAGTTACATTTAAAGGAGATAACTGCATAATTGAGAAAGAAGATAAGAAAATTACTGCATCTTTAAGAGGTGAATTATATGTGTTAAATGATAATGGTTTAGAGGTGGCTAACACGGTTTTTGATAATAAGAAACCTCATGATGAATGTATTCACTTGTTACACCGACGGCTAGGGCATTTAAATTTTAAAATGCTTAAGAGAACTGTTCAATTATCTAAAGGAATAAGTTTGAAACCTTGTAATAAGTATTTGCAATGTTCTATTTGTAATCAAACCAAGGTCATACCAGCTAATAGAGTTGATGGATTTACTACCAAAGAGCCTTTAGAGGTAGTATTTGCCGATTTAATAGGTCTGAAAAAACCAAGTGTAGGAGGAACTCGATACATACTAAGTATAATGGACCATTATTCTAGATATGGTTTTTGCTATTTAATGAAGAGCAAAACTGAAATGTATCTAAATCTATTTAATTGGATTAAATTTGCAGAAAGGAAAACTAAAAAGAAATTAGTAACTCTTATAACAGATAATGGTATGGAATTTACAAATAATAAATTCCAGAATAGACTTAGAATGTTAGGTATTCAACATAAAAAGTCTGCACCATATAGGCCACAACATAATGCCTTTATAGAGAGACGAGGCCAAACACTGCAGTCAATGGCACATACCTGACAATTTATGGGGAGAAGCAATAATGTGTGGTAATCATATATTAAATAATGTTGTTAATTCAACAACAGGTGAATTACCATTCACACTGTGGCATGGTACAAAACCTGATTTAAGTTACATGCACACATTTGGAGCACCAGCATGGGTGCATATCCCTACACAACTTAGACAAAAAGAACAGCATAGAGCTAAAAGATTATTTTTTGTAGGATATAAATCTAATCACAGATCTTATAGATTCTGGGAACCAGGTACATCTAGAGTTTACACCAGTGCTAGTGCTAAATTCCTAGAACATGTAGGATGGAATAGATTAGAGCAAGATTTAAATAACAAAGTAATTACTGAACCCTACAAAAGGCAGAAAGATCAGACTAGTTATAAGAAGAGTCCAATTAAAGAAGAAGTCCACGAAGAGCAAATAGGACCAGAACAAGAGGAAACAGTTGATCAGGAAGAGCTAGATAATCAAGAAGAGTTAATAAATGAAAGTCCACCTGTAAGTCCTGTAATACCTAGACGTACTACACATGTAACTAGACCACCTGATAGGTATCAAGCAAGTATAGTTTGCCAAGTAACTAAAGTTCCAACTAGTGTAGATGAACTTAAGATGTATCCTGCTAAGGATCAGGAGAATTGGCAAAAGGCAATGGAAAAGGAACTAAATTCATTAAAGGTAATGAAAGTATATGAAGATGCCAAATTACCTCCAGGAGAAAAATCCATTGGGTGCAAATGGATATTTAAAGTAAAAACTGGAAATGATGGGACTGTTACCCATAAAGCTAGGTTGGTAGCTCAAGGATTTAATCAAATTGCATCTGATTATGATGACGTTTTCGCACCAAGTCTTAAAGCAACATCTTTAAGAGCAGTTTTAGTGTGGGCAGCTAAGAAAAACTATATCATTAACCATTTAGATGTAGAAACTGCTTACCTGCATACACCATTGCAGCACACTATATATTTGAAAAAGCCAATGATTATAAAAGACAATAAAGTAAATAGTAATGATTGTTGGAAACTTAAAAGAAGTCTTTATGGATTGAAACAATCTGGCTATCAGTGGAATCAATATATTGTGAAAAAATTAAACAATATAGGATTTAAATCTAGTTTAGCAGATCCATGTGTGTTTAAAAGAGAAAATAATGGAACGGTGTCATTATTGTTATTATTTACAGATAATATTACTTTGATAACTAAGACTAATAATGAAGCTAATGAGATTATATCATTATTAGCCAAAAAGATAAAATTAAAGCATTTAGGTGAAATTAAAAGGTATCTAGGATTGACAATTAACAAAACAAAAAATGGATTTAAGATATCTCAAGAAGATAAAATTTGCCAATTAATTAAAACGTACAAAATGGAACTTTGTAAACCGGCAAAGACTCCAATGAGTCAGGAGGTTTGCCAAACTGATGATCAAAGTCCCAAATTTGATAAGTCTATATATCAATCTTTGATTGGTAGCTTATCATATAAAAGCAATTGGTCAAGGCCTGATATAGCTTATAGTGTTAATCAGCTGGCACATTTTAATTCAGATCCACATCAATGTCATTGGCAATCATTAAAAAGAATTATAAGATATCTTAAAGGAACAATGAATCATGCATTGTATATAGAACTAAAGGGTGATTTGAGTCTTAGTGCCTATGCAGATGCAAGTTTTGCAACTGACATAAACACTAGAAAATCAACATCTGGGATGGCTGTATTATTTGGTAAGACACTAATAGGGTGGAGGTCAATCAGACAACAGCATATTAGCTTGTCCACGATGGAAGCGGAATTTTCATGTCTGTCATTACTATGCACTGACTTAATTTTGTACAAACAGTTATTATTAGACATGGGAGTAACTGTTAAAAATTCCATTATTGTGTACGAGGACAACCAGGCAGCCATAAAGTTAGCTACTAATATTGCTGTAAAAACTAGATCAAAGCATACTGATTTAAGATACTTAAATGTTAGAGAATCTGTAAAGAATGGGCTAATTAAATTGGAATACTGCATGACAGAAGAAAACATTGCAGACCAATTTACAAAAGCTCAAGGAGCAATTAAGTTTAAAGAGAGTTGTAACAAATATGATTTAAAGATGTAAATAGTTATATTATTATATTTATCTAAAAGGGGAGAATGTTAGGGATAACATTGTTTACCCTAACTGGTTTAGGTAAAATAATAAATATGTTATCATAGTTTGTTAGTTAAAGTGTCTGCAACTTTAACTGTAGGATTGTAATTAAGGGAGTGGTTGTGAAAGCACCATAAAAGAAGCAAGGAACGTCAGCTTGCTCTCTCTGACTTGATGATCCCTAATTACTGGATGAAGACTGCGTTTTTCCCTACTGGAACGGGAGAGAGATAAAGGACTGATTTATTGTAAGTGAACTGACATTGGATATTCTACACGGACTTTGCTAACTGAATATCCTTGAATGGACTGACTAAATGATACATGACTAATGGACTGTTATTTTGACTATGCTATAAACTCTAAATGGAATGAACTATATTTTTGATAACACAAACGTATTTGTTATTTTTACTGTATGTTAACAAACATACAAACTTATATCACTTATTTATCTGTGTGCCTATCTGACTAACACTGCACATTCTGTTTAGCTTGTCTCCTTAACCCTGGTTGGGGAACACAGGCTTAACATAAGGTATTCTACAACGAGTAGGAATGGAGAACTCTTCTTGTGAAATATTTCTGGACTTTCTCAACTGTGCTAATATCAGATACGTAATGTGGGTTCCAGACTGATGAGCTGTATTCGAGCATTGGTCTAGCAAATGTTTTGTATGCTCTAGTTAGTAGTGTGATATTACCAGAGAAAAAGCTACATAGGATTACGTTAATAACTCTTAATGTCTTTTTTGCTATGTAGTTACAGTGGACTCTAGCACTTAGATCATTAGAGATGAGTATTCCAAGGTCCTTTACAGAGCTTGGATCATCAACAAGGTCTTGACTATTCAGCTTGTATTTTATTTTCTGATTTTTTTTGCCAATATGTAAGACAGAGCATTTATTTGTTGAGATTTGAAGTTGCCATTTGTTTGACAATTCTGATATATAATCAAGACCTTTTGAAGGGTAACAAGTACCACAGACTTCTCTTCAAGTCTGTGGTATTGAACAGCTTTACATCATCAGCGAAGGAAATGCAATTGCTCTCAATATGACCACAGACGTAATTTATGTAGAGTATGAAGAGCATTATATATAATTATAACTATATAACTATATATGTATATAAAACTATATATAACTATATAAACTCCGATCACACACTGCTTGCACTGGCACGAAGCCAAAAGTAATAGCCTGAGGATGGCGAGTGGGACCTCGCCGAAACGTTGCCAAGATACTCTTAATCTTACACAGGAAAAGACCCGAACACACCTAGACCTACATATATACATATGTACATACATATATGAAAATTATAATCCAGGAATGGTTTCCAAAGTGAGCTAAATTCTGTGGCAAGTTTACTTCTGAGTTATTTTTTTCATTGTTGGATACTACATATTAAGGCATGATCAAAAACTGAAATATTCACCAAAAACTAGAATTATGCTCTTTCCTGCTTCCCTTTCAGTCTTATATCTACATACATTACCTCGAGAAAAACGATGAAAAAATGCTATTTTTACCAGCCATTAGATGATTTGATATGGACATTTGCTCCCATACCAATCAGCTGTTCTACTTGATTCAAAAAACTTCTTCCAGAAGCTACCATTAATGTTGTTGCACTTGTTTCACTATGCCTGTAATCAACTGGGGAGGGAGGAGAAAAGATGAGAAATAAGTTTTTAAAATATTATTTATGAACTGCTCAAACTTTTAACTATTCTTCCAAGATTGTCAAAACATTCTGTTGTTGTTACAAAAAAATTAAAACTGAATTGCCCAAAGAGTAATTATTTTGACTGTTATGTACAATTCCACGCACGTTTACTAGATAGCTTGTTCAAGATCAAGCTTCATTATTTGAAAAAATTCAGACACTGGAAAAAATGGTGCTGATTCAACAGTCACATAGCTGACTTATTCAGGAATCAGCAACCATTTCAAAATTATTGTTCAGAGTTCTAAGAAATGAAAACTGGGTAATTATTCTGTCAAATGCTATGGCCATTTACAGTACAGTATCTCAGTATGTCATTTAGTAAAAAAACTTAACTATTGTGAACTTACCACTGACATTTTCAGTTAAAATAAGATGGAACACTTGTGCAAAAGCATCAATGTCCTTATGTAGCCAAATGTCAGAAAGACAAGCATCCATTTCTTTAATTAACCAAGGTTCAAGACAATTAACATCTTTTTCAGCCTGCAAATGAAAACTCATTTTATTGTCATTGGAAATGCTTGAACAACTTTAAAAAAAAAATTCCATCATATATCCTGAAACTGGCAAAAAGTCTCAAAATTTCAAAACTTTTAAATAGTGCTGCTACTTAAACCTTACAACTTTAATGCTATTTATTTATTATTTATTATTAAACAAATCTAGGCTGTTTACAATCATTCAATGAAAATGCAATATAAAATATTAAAACCAAAATTAGGGATCTTACATTTAAAATTTCAATTTTATTTAAAATAAAATTGACCAGGATAGAAAGGGAAGGAGCAAAATGTGTACAGGAAGAAGGTGTGATGTTATCTCATACATTAGCTACCTCTAAAACACCATACACTCATTGGGCCCCAGGCCACTTTTGGAAGGCCAAAGGGTGAATATAGATCTCATCTGGAGAACACAATGCTCCAGAGGATAGAAGCTATAGCCAAAAAGGCTCTTCTTCTGGACTCCACCAGCCAAAACTATTGTATTATTGTTATTATTGTAAATTTGGAAGATATTCATGCATATCCTTGACTTTGTCAATATAAGCTTTATATAACCCTTTGAGACCTGTATGCAATTAAATTTCATTTTAATGTATGCCAATTAGTGTATATTCAAAATGACAATAAAGTTATTCTAAGCCTAAGCTGCTTCCATATATATATATATATGTATATATACATACATACATAAATACATCCATCCATCCATACATGGTATTCAGCTTTGTTCGGGTATTTTCCTGTGTCATTATAGTTGTGCTTCTAAAGTTGTAGCAACGTTTCGGCAGAATCTCATCTGCCATCATCAGGCTTCTGTATAGTGTTCATCTGTGAGTCAGACTTTCACAGCATTTCTTTTTTAAATTTGAGGCTGGCCTACTGCTGTGCCAGAATGGTTTTTTTTTCATCCTGATTGGTTGGGAGTCTTGGTCTGTGTTTATTGGTCTTGGAGTTTGCTGTGTTCTGCTTGATTGGTGTTTCTAATACCTTCTGTCTGTTTTGTAGCTTTTTTTTTTCTTGATTGGCTGGCAACATTGTGTTTCCTGTATTGGAGGCTTTTAGTGCAGCTTGGCTCTGAGTAAATGGACACTATCATTTATTAAGCTGGGTTTCATCTGGGTGCCTGGTTGGGGTGTGTTTGAGCTGGAGGTATCAGGGGGAGTCCTTTTGTGCCCAGGTGTTTGCCTGGCTTGCGGTGTGGAGATTTTTTTGTTTTTGAGTGCAGGCTTCCAAATAATTGACAGTCTGGTGGAATCATCTCTTCTATTCATGCTTTTGGGTCTTTTTTCAGTCTCTATGGCTTCTCTGATAATTCTCTGATAATTGAAAAAAGACCTGAAAGCATGAATAGAAGAGATGACTCAACCAGACTGTCAATTATCTGGAAGCCTTCACTCTCAAACAAAAAAATCTCCACATCACAAACCAGCCAAACACCTGGTCACAAAAGGACTCCCCCTGATACCTCCAGCTCAAACACACCCCAACCAGGCACCCAGATGAAACTAGCTTCCTAATAAATGACAGCCATCCATTTACTCAGAGCCAAGCCGCACTAAAAGCCTCCAATACAGGAAACACAATGTTGCCAGCCAATCAAGACAAAAAAAGCTACAAAACAGACAGAACGTATTAGAAACACCAGTGAAGCAGAACACAGCAAACTTCAAGACCAATAAACACAGACCAAGTCTCCCAACCAATCAGGATGAAGAAAAAACCATTCTGGCATAGCAGTAGGCCAGCCTCAAATTTAAAACAGAAACGGCTGTGAAAGTCTGACTCACAGACGAACACTATACAGAAGCCTGATGATGGCAGATGAGATTCTGCCGAAACGTTGCTACAACTTTAGAAGCACAACTATAATGACATAGGAAAATACCCGAACAAAGCTGAATACCATATATATATATACATATATATATATATATATATATCAATTTTAAATGATACATAATAAATAAAGCATGAACTCAATGAAGAGGGTAGAATGATAAAATCATGGAAATTGAAAAGCACAAAAGAATACAATGTGGAAGTTGTATAAAGCTCTTTGGAAGAGCTTTATAGGTCCCGTTGCCTTAAGAAAGTTCAACACATTCTCAAAGATCCATCTCATCCTGGAAACCCTTTTTTTGAACTATTACCATTTGGCAGACGGTACAGAATAATAAAAACAAGGACAAATAGGCTGAAAAACAGCTTTTATCGCAGGGCAGTAGCTCTTTTGAGTTCTGCTGTATAGTGCAATATTGGTGCGGTGTCAGGGGTTTTCAGTTCAATGTATGAAGGGTGAAGGATGTGTGTTTGTGTTTATTTTCATGATCATGGTCATGATGTGCACTGAAGATGGTTTTTGATTTCACTGTACGAGGTGCAATGACAATAAAGTAAAGTAAATAGCAGTTTGGACTTTCACTGTCTTCTAATATTTTTGTAGAGTTGGAATATGCACATAAAAATATTAGTGAAAAAGATATATCAGCTAAACTTGATGTTCACTGGCACAGCCTGAGCTTACAACCATAACCATTCCTGTCCAATATAAAATCTGACATAAAATATTGAAGACCTTAGAGTAATGCATACCAATTGACTGAAGACAGTATCACCCCCATCATCCAGCAGTTCATATTCTTCAGCTACATTTGGAACAGCCCTCTGTCGTTGCAATTCAGGTTTACTATTATCTTGCGCAGAATACCATTCAGTCAAAGTTGTCTGCTGTTTTTCTTCTAGATATTTATTTTTTACATAAAGGAAAAAATCAAGGCTAGATGCATAGCTTTTGCTATGTTAGGGTTTTTCCACTGTATTTTAT
Source organism: Hydrophis major (assembly GCA_033807585.1). Classification (NCBI taxonomy): domain Eukaryota; kingdom Metazoa; phylum Chordata; class Lepidosauria; order Squamata; family Elapidae; genus Hydrophis; species Hydrophis major. The sequence goes on from CM066329.1 coordinate 315,916,425, forward strand.
AGCATTTTCCCTTTCCCTTTTGCATTTTATATCAATCAAAACATTAAATTTTATTCAAGCCATTGAAACAATATATTATGAACAAACTGCAAAAGTTAGGGTAAATGGAAAACTAACAGAATCTATAGATACAAGAAAAGGGACAAGGCTAGGTTGTCCACTGTCACCCCTGCTGTTTGTGTTAACATCGGAAGTGTTGAATAGGAACATTAGAGAAGATAAAGAAATAAAAGGAATGAAAATCAAAAAGGAAGAGTATAAATTGCAAGCCTTTGCAGATGACCTGGTATTTATATTAGAAGGCCCATTGGAAACAGCACCTAAATTAATAGAAAAAAATAGAAGAATATGGAAGAGTAGCAGGTTTGAAAATAAACAAAGATAAAACAAAGATACTAACAAAGAATATGCTAGTAAGACGAAAGAAAGAGTTGGAAGAAGTTTTAGAAATACAGGTCACAAATAAGGTTAAGTATTTAGGGATATACATTACATCAAGATGTAGTACACTGAAGGAGGATAATTATTTTAAACTTAAACAGCAGATTGCAACAGATTTGACAAAATTGGGAAACTTACAATTATCACTGATTGTGAGAATATCTACAATTAAGATGAATGTATTGCCTAGAATTTTATATTTATTCTAGACAATTCCAATCCGACTAGGGAAGGAGTTTTTTGAAGATTTAAATAGAATTGTGTTGAAATATATTTGGCAAGGGCAAAAAAGCAAAAATAAAATTAAAATCATTACAAGATGCAAGAATAAGAAGAGGGTTTGCCTTGCCTAACTGGGAGTTGCATTACCAAGCAACAAATTTGATGTGGATAAAGGAATGGATAACATTAAGGAACAATAGACTATTGACCCTAGAAGGGCATGACTTGCTATTGGGATGGCATGCCTTCCTTTGGTACAAGGGAACTAAAACGTAGGGGTATTTTAGAAGACATTATATTCGAGTGCCATTGTTTTTGAATTGGGAGAAGATAAAAAGACAATATTATTTAAAAATTCCACTATGGATATCTACCACTGAAGCTTTTTCTTATCCAATAATATATAAAAAGGAACAAACAGTTAGATATGGTGAGATATGGAAAGAAAAGGGTGAACTTAAATCTATGCAAGTGTTGGAAGAACAAGGTGTAAAAATGAATTGGTTTTCATATTTGCAAATACAATCTAGATTTGACAAAGATGTAAAAGCAGAAGGTATTTATGATAAGTTGACTGACTTAGATAAGATTTTGATGGGTACTGATGAAAAGGTAATTAAAAAACTTTACAGACACTTATTAGAATTTAAATTGGAGGAGGAAAAGTTAAAGAAACAATAATTGCTTGGGGGAAAAATTTTGGATATGGGATTGATTTAGAAAAATGGCAAAAATTGTGGTCTCAAAATTATAAAATGACAATGTCAAATTATAAAATGACAATGCATATAAAGAAAATGTGTGTAAGATGTTTTACAGGTGGCATCTATCCCCGACGAGACTTACGAGAATTTTTAAGAATAAATCGGATAAATGTTGGAAGTGTCATCAGATACCTGGCTCATATTACCATATGTGGTGGACATGCTCGGATGCAAAGAAATATTGGACTAAAATCCACACATGGTTGGAAAAAATGATAAAACAACATATAGACTTTAAACCAGAGATCTTTTTATTGGGAATTATACTGGAAATATACAACAAAGAGTTGAAATATTTGATTGTAAATGTACTAACAGCGGCTAGGATTGTATTTGCTAAGAATTGGAAAAATGATAAAATACCTATGCAGGAGGAAGTTATTAAGAAAATTATGCACTGTGCTGAAATGAGTAAATTGACATTTGAAATTAGAGAACAAGAAGATAAATAATTTTATATGATATGGGATTTGTTTTATCAATGGTTGGACAAAAAGACATGGTAATGTAATAGACTAGATAATTTTGTGATAGAAATTTAATAGATTGATATAAGACATAATACAGACATATATAACCATTGGTTGAAAGTATAACATAAATTTTAAGATAAAACTTGGAACATCTCGTATAAAATGATGGAATAAATAGTTTAGTCATGGATGATTAATAACTGATAAATATACATGCATATGTTAGTTCGACAATGTAAAAATTGATATAAATTGTGAGTAAATAACTACAAAAGAACAGCACAAAAGATTCGTAACCAACTGGAACTTCCGGTTTGTCGGCTTCGGCAGCAGCAGGGATTCACAATCCTGCACGTTCCCTGCGGCGCTAGCCGTCTTGGTGCCTCCGATCCTGATGGGTCTGGAGGCTAAGGCTGCCCCGCAGAGGCAGTCGAAGATAGGGGGAAGCCAGAGAGGGGTTTGGGGGTGTTGCAGACCCCCTCCCCAGCCGGCAAAACCCCCTTTTCTCAAGACGGTGGAGCGGCGGTCTGTAATGGCCACCACAAAGAAGCCGGCAGCTGGGTAAGACTGAGCAGGAGGAAGAGGGGAGAAAGTTTACAAGAGAAAGTTTTTTGGCTGACCCAGGACTTCAAGAGACACCTAACATCTTGAAAACTATGCCTATTTTTGAACAATACTTTGTTTCCAAAGGAGAATTTCAAGCGGCAAATTTGAGGTGCTGAAAGGGAAAGTTTACTCTCCTTCCCTATGGAATCACTGAGAAACCTGAGAAACCACTGAGAAACCTCTCTTTTTATAAAGGGTAAAAACTTGGCTTCTTGTTATAAGTGGGAAGGGAGAGGACAAAAAAAAGAAGAAAATATTAAGATCTTGCTGGAGGAGATACCTTGAAGATTTTGAGACTAGAAATTAATTGCAATAAGGCTTTAAAATACAGATTGGGCTTTTTTTCTTTTCCTTTCTATTGATATCACCCCAGGAAGAGAAAGTGAGAACTTTGTGCTTTGTTTGGATTGATTGATGTCCCTGGGACTTTGGGGAACTGTTCTAACTTTTGAAACATCTTGGATGTTTTAAGAAGAAGAATAAAGAAAAGATTTACAATGGCTTTACCTGTTGATGAACTTAGAAAGGAATATGGAAAAATAAAAAAAGGCAAGGACACTGTGAAAGAAGCCTTCCTTTTTTTAGAAATGGTGCTTGCTATTTATCAGCAAACACAACAACAGATGGAGGAAACAGAAGAAGAAGAAGAAGAAGAAGAAGAAGGAGGAGGAGGAGGAGGAGGAGGAGGAGGAGGAGGAGGAGGAGGAGGAGGAGGAGGAGGAGGAGGAGGAAGACGCCATCTTCAATGAATCTCAAAACTTAATTAAGAAAGAAAGGAGAAAGAGAAGAAGGAAAATGAAGGACTTAAGACTTAAAAAAACACCCAAGAAAGAGAAAAATAAGATGCAAAATCAACATGTTAGTAAGCAAAAGAAAAAAGGAATACAGCAGAGAGGGGAAGCTAAAAAGGCGGAAGGTAGGAGGGTGGGGTGGGGGGGTAAAAAGGCCAGGTGGGATAAGAAAGAAAGGGAAAAGGGGAGGAAAAGCCACAAAGGTATGAATCAAGATGGGAAAAAAGGAATTTTTTTTAGGGATAAAGGGTAATGTATAAATTTCTTTTAAAAAGAAGATTCTGCAAGGCACATAAGATGGTATTGTAGTATTTGTATTAGAAATAGAAAACTAGAATGTTATAAGAATTAATAAAAGATTAAAATATTGAAATGTTTAGTAATGATAGACTTTAAAATTTAACAAAATATTAAAAGGAATGTTTAAAATATTGAGTTTAATTGATTGTTGTATTGATGTTACTATAAACTTACTATTGTAGCGTTTGTTTTTTAAAATAGATAATTGGAATGTTACAAGATTTAACATTTAGATTTATTATTTAACTATATTAATCATTTTGGATTTATTATTCTTCCCTCTTTTTAAAAGTTAGCTGGTAGAATGTACTAAGCAGAATCAGATTGGGTAATGGGCATTATTTTAAATATTAATTTAGGGGAAGGATAGGAAGGAATCATACTCTGATCAGTGATTTCAGGAGAAATCTTTTTTTTTGTAGGGAATGAGATAAATGGATAATTTGGAAAGAATGGACAAAAGATACAAACACAATGATTTAAATTAAAATGAATTAAATAAAATAGAATTAAGAAGAGTGAAAAGCGGGGAGTAGTTATATAGAAGATATAGAATGGTAAATAAAATAGGTAATGGTATATAAGATGAGCACGAAGCTAACTGAAGTCCATATAAAGAAAGGTAATCTAGGTCCAAACTACTTTCTTAAAAGAAGTTTTATTATTGTGTGTTTTGTGTGTTTATGTTTGTTTGAGAATTAATAAAACCTCGGAGGAATGTTGGATGAGAATAATGGTAACCAAGTCAGAGAGAAATGTAGATGACGATTATAAATTGGATAAATATAGGAAAAAATAATAATAATAATGAAATTGAATAAGAGTAAAGAGAAATAATGAGAAATTTGCTAAGAGATATTTATATATTTATATGGAAATGGTGTAAAACAGAACTATGTTGTATAAAATAATGTCTTATTTGACTTGTAAAATTTATAATGGAAAGAGGGTTTATGTATTCAATGGTTGATGATGGTTTGTTTGTCTTTAAAATTAATAAAATTTGTTTCAAAAAAAAAAAGATTTGTAACCAACTGACACACTGTATGTATTTAAAATGGAAGATGGCTTTATGTTTTCATGTTTTGTATGAGTATGTTTGTTTTTAAAAATAAAAATTCTTTAAAAAAAACATTAAATTTCCAACAACTGCAAAACTAAATACTCACCACGCTGCTTTTCCTTTTTGTATTTGATCATCTCTTTATTTGTATAGCCTGTACTTCTTAATATGTCTTCTAAAAACATTTCCTTTACTTCAAAGGGTCTTCCTGGAACTGTAAACACAAACTTTATTATAAATTCCTAGAGTTCATTCTGAACAATCAATTAGGAATTGTAATAAACACATGTGTTTTTAGAGAACACTGAAGTATCTTTTTAAAATATATAATTGAAATTTTTAAAAACAAGAGTAAAAATTAATATTAAAAAAGGAGGGGGTAAGGAAAGACAAAATGAAAAATGAAAAATAGAAAAGCCATAACAATTTGGTTTCTGATCTTCTTTACAGCAGTTGTTAAGTACAATTATAGAGCTACCTCCCTTCTTCTTTTAGATTGATTACAGAAAGACTTTCTCCTTTCTATAATCTATCTTATCTAATTGACAAAATCATAAATCAATAAGTCTATTTTTTCTGTCTTATATAAAAAGTCCATTTGGGATTTCCAGTCAGTAATAATAGCAATAGCTAAGTGATAAATAAGAATAGCTACTTATATACTGCTTCACAGTGCTTTACAGCCATCTCTAAGCAGTTTATAGTCAGCATATTGGCCCCAACAATCTGGGTCCTCATTTTATTGACCTCAGAAGGATGGAAAGCTGAGTCAACCTTGAGTTAGTGAGACTCATACTGTCACAGTAGGCTGCAGTATTACATTCTAACCATTGCACCAGTATGGCTCCTATACTCCTAAATAAATATATATATTGCATTTTCTCTAAGCAAATAGGTTAATTTTGCCATCTCAGCAAATTCTATAATCTTCACCATTTTTCCATTGTAGGTATTGCCAAATCTTTCCATCTTTACACATACAATAATCTTGCTGCAGTTATCATATACAGGTAGTCCTTGACTTACAACATTTCATTTAGTAACCATTCAAAGTTTAACAGCACTGAAACCATTTTTCATACTTACAATGTTGCAGCACCCCCATGGTCAAGTGATTAAAAATCAGACCCTTGGCAACTGACTCATTTATAATGGTTGCAGTGTCCTGGAGACATATGATCACCTTTTGCGACTTTCTTATAAGAATCTGGGAGGCCAGATTCCCTTAACAATCGTGTTACTAATTTAACAATTACAATGATTCACGTAACTGTGTCAAGAAAGGTTGTAAAATGGGGCAACTTAACAAATGACCGAGTTAGGAACATAAATTTTGGTCTCAATTGTGGTTATAAGTCGAGGACTACCCATATAAAAACAAAGTTCCATTAGTTTTTTCCAATGGTTAGTCCAACAGTCCCAAAAGAAAAAGTCCTGGATTTTATTTGTATATTAATCTTTAAAATCTTGTGATTGGTGTATGAATTAGAACCCAAAATCTTCCAGCTTTTTTGCATGTCCATGAAGCACAATAAAATGACCAAGTGAAGCACACTTCAATGAAAATATTAATATCTGATTTGTCACAGATTATGTCATGCTTATTATACGGATTTGATTAGTTAGCTATTAGTCCACAGAGATGAACTTCAGTAGATAGTCCCTATTGCCACAACACTTGTTATTATGTCTTTCTGTTCCTTTACTCATTCTCAATGAGTTAAGAATAAATAGTTCATGGTAACATGCTTTATTTAAGTATCTTTCTATTGATCTTCATTTAATTTTAATAGGCTCCAGTTTAATTACATAAATCTGCTTAGCTGCAGTTTAGTTGCATAAATCTGTTTAGTGTAATTATATAAACCAGGACCTGATTTTTGGGACTCTGGTCCAATCCTCACAAAATTGTTTAAGACTCTCCTAATGTATTCTTCCTGTTTCATTACATCACTGCTCTTTTTAGACTGCTGCTTTAGCAACTGAAAAAAAATCTTAGGATAAATATTTGCCCAGTTAAATCAAGCTCCATTTGATATCTACTAAGAGTAATATTTTTTAAGTTTATATCCAAATAGTGTTTACTTCTGCACAGGTAATGATTACATACTCAGAACTGAACAAAAATTTATTATACCACAGCTGATATATTTTGAATACCCCCTTTTTTTCCAAAAACATGCTATGTCAAATAATCTAAGTACTACTAAATTTTTCATGTTTGTGGGTAAACTTTGACTCAACAAAATGGTACATCATAGGGCAATACGTTTGAACCAAGATATTTCAAACAGGCTAACTTACAGCATGTGTCCAAAATATGAGGTAGTCCCTCCGTCTCTCCCCCTCCCTCTCAAACACACAGACAGTAATACATATTTTCTTGAACTGTATTTAATTCTGGGATTTAAAAAAAATATTTCAACTTACTATATATCACTGGACAGCCTCCAAAGTATCTGACAAAGAGATTCACATCAAGAGCAGCACTAGAAAGTATGAGTTTCAATGACATGTGTTTTTGTAGCATATCTCTTAATTTTGTTAACAAAAAATCACTGAATCGATCTCTCTCATGGACTTCATCCTGAAACATAAACAAACTATGGTTTTTATAATAAAACTTGAGCATTTTGTTACATCATGTTATAATTTGTTTCTTGTTGTCATCTGTTAACTAAAGTTGTTCACCTGTTGGAAATATCTCAATTATACATAGCTCATTATTTATATATAAATTTAATAAGGCTTCTTGGACAGAAAAGATGACAAACAAGCATATAGTAGGTCATATAAAACCTTACATATGGCTGAAAAACAAAATCACAAAAGTCTACCTTATTTATTTCAGTCATATCATGTGATGAAACTCACTGGAAAAGACAACTATGCTAAGAATGGTCAGCAGTAAAAGGGAAAAGGCTGATTGAACCACAATGGCCAGACACTATAAAAGCCAGCATCATCCAAAGAATAAAATAACTGAAAGAAACTGCACAGGATAAAAAAAATATGGAGAGCACTGGTCCATAGAATCATTGAAAATCTAACATGATTGATTGGATAGTATAATCACCATGATTATCATCCATGATATTTGCTCTATGTAGTTCTTAAAAGTCTAATGAAACCATTGGCCATAAGATTTTGAAACCCCTGAATGGAAGAGATGACAATAGAAATGATAATCATGCTTTTGGGGTCTTTATTAGCATTAATCATAATGACCAAGGCTACTATACTGAAGCTATGTTTTGCTATCTTTTTACTGCATTGGTATACAAATACCAATTTCATTTCTGTTGGTTGACATTAATTTTCCCTACCTTGTGCATGCTCCTAATGTATGGGCTTAAACTCTCAGAATTACCTAGCCATTGTCCCATCTAATATTAATAGTCCCAACAATCAACATATAATTCATCCTGCTTTCCTTATGTTGGGATTTTATGCAGTATTTTGCTTCAGAGTATTCAAGCTGTCAAATAAAAGGCAGTTTTAAAAAAACCAATCAGAATCCCAAATTTTACATGCTTCGTTTGAAAACTGTTCCTTAAATCTCACATTCTGATTATATATAGAAATTTCTGATCACAGAAAATTATATTCTTTCATAATTTGGTACTAGCCATAGATACCAAGTATGTTCATTTGGAAGATAAATATTTTTATCAAATCACTTTAAAGTCAAGATGATCATAATTTAAAAATAAAATAATTATAATTAAATTGTCAATTTATCAATATATTATTTCACAATTCAAGCTTACAAACACTGGTAAAACATCTAGTATGTAAGTATAGTTGCTCAAGCTTTAGAACCTATTACAGTTACAAAAGTATAATAATCAAATTCTGTTCAATGCATCTGTAGAAGTTTAAAAAATGGATCAGAATCTCTTCCTCTATTGGACTCCATAGTTCAGGAGCAAGTGCCTCAAAGTAATATATGATCAAGATAGCAATACCAGAGTTACAGGGGAAAAGGCATTCTTATAAATTGATTAAATAAATAAGTCCACTAATATGCTAATAAGAAAGTTTGTTTATATGTTAACATTTTTACTTTAAAATTTTATTTAAAAATTAATTTTATTTTTGTTTTAAAATAAATAAAATTTTATATTAAAAAGTTTGCACATTAACAAGGATACCATTTTTGAAAAACATTGGTCAAACTTACCACAATAACATGAGTTACAGTAGACAATGCGCTATCCCCCGCCATTAGTGTACGAAGTAATACACCATTTGTGCAAAAGGTTAAGAGCGTTTTTGGAGAAACCCTGTTAATATAAAGTTATTTTTTAGATTTTGTAAGCCTCTCTAAATCACCAATGTGTGAGTTGGGTAGCTATAAAAAAATTGTTTAATGAATAAATAAAAACATTTAAAAACAATTACATAGACACAAAGTTGCTACAAAAAAGGGCTTCTCATCACAATGTTATCACTTCAACACTGTAAATTTTGAACAAACTGTACTATAAAGCTGCAGTGCAAAGCAATGTTATTTTGAAAGACCAAATGACTTGTTTTAACACAAAGAAAAGACTGGATTATACCCTGACTAAGCAAAAGCAATAAAGAAAGGATATATTACATGTAGTTTCTGTATCAAAATTTATATGTAACACAGGCACATACTTACTTGCACAAAATCTAAGGCTAGAAGGTGGCACTTAAAATATGAAACAGTTCATGTTCATTCAATGAGGGATACAGGTTCCTCAACAAATCAATGTCAGCATTACACATAGAAGCAACACGTAAGAAATATTTTAAAGTATCTTAACTACACTTAGTTTCACAATTTTCAAACTTGATTAACATAATCAAGCATATTAGTGTGAGGAATCACAAAAAAGAGTAGAGTACTGGACAGTGAGAAAGGAAAGGGAAATCATTCTCAGGATTAAAACAAATTTTGGACTACATTTTTAAAATCTTGGGAATGTAAAACAATGAATCACTGGGAAAGTTATTTTTAAAAAAATCTATGAGGCAAGACTTTCTGTGAAAAGCATCCTATACAGTATCACTTTGTTATGTACTGTTGACTAATCCTGGAAGACAGAATTATCAAAAAATAGACTTGGTAGATGATGAAATGGATGTTCATTTGGAAACAGTACATGCTTTTAGTATTTATCACTATAACGCAACACAGCATTAATGCCATTTACTTCTGGTTTCCAGCAAAAAACACCCATTGTGAACAATGGTTTCATTTAATGACTGTCATAAAAAAGATCATAAAATTTGTAATTCAGATGCCTTGACTTATGACTGTCATGATATATGACAGAAATTCTGGGCTCATTTATGGTTGCAAGTTGAGGATACCTGCATACCAGTCTTCTTAAACCAAAAGAGGGATATAGAGTTATAGGATCAAAAATACATATAACGTGCCAAGGGGTGAGATTATCTCTAAACCTTGTTACTTGCACAATCTGTAATCTGCAAGTCTTCTAAAATACTGAAATCCAAGTATACAAAAAACATTTGATGAGACCTGCTTTCTAATCGGATCTGATAACCAATAGTCTGACCAATCTTCTCTCTTCTTTCAACAGCAACTCTTTCAGCCACAGCAATTGCCGCTAACCGTCTTGGTTGAGTGCAAAATATGCGGCACGGTATGCCATTTTTGTAACAATCATCAAGCAGAAATTGAGGTATCTGAAGATAAAGATAGGTGTTATTATTAGAAGAAGAAAAATCAGTTAACTAGACATATAAATCCCACATAGCATATTACCATTTGAAACTGGAAGATTTTAAAATATTAAAACTATTTACTTATCTATTAGGACAGCTTTTCCATATTTTTTATTTTTCTTATATGTAGCATACCTGAGTAGTTTTTCCAGATCCAGTTTCCCCCACAATCAAAATTACTTTATTTTCTTTAATAATTCTAACAATTTCATCTTGCTTTTCGTAAACTGGTAGAGACTGTCGAAATGAATCAAATTCTGATTCTCCCCGTTTCACTGGGATCTGAGGGATGCCACTGTTAAGACGCCCGCTTGTTTTGCTCATTTCTCTATTCTCTATGGGGGAAAAATAAGGATTATGATAAGTTGAAAATCTATCTACTCTAACATGCAATAAATAATTTGGTTTTAGAAATTGAATATCACACAACAAGACAGTACCAACTATTACTTAGTTTGTACTGTAATAGTATCTTTGATAAATAAAATTCCGGTGGAACATAATTGTGAATAAACAGTAATTGCTCAGTCTGACAATAGACACACATTCCATTTGTTCACAATGGATACAGAATAGCTATTCTTTATTTACATTTTCACTCTAAAAACCAGGCAAATCATAGATCAAAGTACTAAATAGCTTAGTGATTACACAGTAACACCCAGAATTAATATAACCTGTCTTACAGCTCCCGGGTGAAAGTTTTAGAGGACTACTCCCATCTCTTCTTTGTGGCCATACCTGGTCTGCTAAAAGTTTGCCTATTTAAGACTTAATAGAGGGGAGATTTTAACTTTTTTTTAATGCATAGATTAGGAGATTAAAACATCTAAACTCAGGCCTGCCATATGGCAGAAGTACAACATAAATTCATTTTTTTTGGTACAAAAATAATTTAAAATGGTCTTTGAACTACAATAGTAGGAAAAATAAAAAATGTTTTTGAAGAATCAAAGAACAGGCTGGTCCACTGTATATCTCCTTAGATTTCTTCAGAATCTCATCTGATATGGCCCAGTCTCTTCAAAGTAAAATTTATGAAATGTGGAATCTGTACTGAAATCCCACTTGAACAATTCAACCTACTGTTCATTCTTAATGAAGTTATTCTTGTGACTCTTATTGTTACTTGCTACTGCAAAATATAGGTATGAATCCTGAGTTCTGTTTAGAATTCATTAAAGGGAATGGGAACATTCTACCAAAATTCTCTCTTTGGGGAAGAATTAGAAAAGTCTTCAAAACAACAACAAAGCAGTATTGGGGAAATGATGAATCAGCACAGGGTTGAACTCACACTCATTAGGATAGCAATCATCACATTTATAAAAAATCTCAGACTGTAATGGTAACATTTTAAGCATGTCTTTCAGCAATATATTTTCCTTCCATAGTTTACTGTAGTGTTTCACAGGATATTCAACCTACCAGCTTCAACAGCAAATACATTTCCCCTCTCTGTCTTTGGTAGAAGTTCTGTGCGTTCTTTATTGGTTACAGGAAATCTCTGAACTAAACTTCTAATAGCATGCTTTGTGTTTGGAATCAAATTACAAGTCATCACTGTATGTGCCAATTCGGATCCATCTTTTTTCTTCACAGTTAGATATCTGTTTGCTCCTTTCCTGTAATATGGATGCATTGTTTTATTTATCGCCAGAATGATTCTTAACATTCACATTGATCAGAATATCTGGATATTAACTAATTATCTCAAAAAATATTAAAATATGCTAGGTTTCTTTTTAATTTTTTCTCTGTAACTGTTCATTATTTCTGAATTATCAATGCATAGATCAGCTACTCTGAAATGCAATCACACAGTTGAGTACAGCAAATGCCTACTGTATTTTAAATGCTCAGTATACATTTCAATGAATAGGATCTAAAACATATAGAATTTAGTTTGTTTCTAGGACAAGGCTTTTTATATACTGTAAGCCGAAATGGCTATCTAAACACATACTTTTTAAAGCATGAATAACTTTTTAGGAACATCTAAGGTTTTACTAATGGCAATCATATAAGAGTAAAGTATCTTTTAAATGAAGCTGAATCTTGGTGATACATCCAAGCAGTCTTCTTGATATAAGGTTTTCCACTGCTGACTTCTGGGATGTTCTTAACTTCCCAGTCTAGCCAACTGTGCATGGTGATCTTCCATTTCAACACTAACCAGGGTGATCATAGTTACCTCCCAAACTCAGTCAGATGCTACCATCTACTGAGATCATGAGTATGTATCACAATTATTTGTAACTAAAGAAACTTCATTGTGATTGAATAAAATACAGAAAGAATTTTTACATCGTCAATGATCAGAAAACCTAGTTAATTCTTAACAATATTTATTTAGAAGTCCAGCTCATTTCAATTTTACTTCAAACATCTACAGAATTTATCTACCCTTCTAAAGCTAAGAAAAGTCATTTTCTAAATATTTTTAACATAAAAATAGTATAAAATCTAAATCAAGGGTCTTCAAACTTGACAAGTTTAAGACTTGTGGACTTCAACTCCCAGAATTCCTGAGCTAACATGACTGGAGGAGGAATTCTGGGAGTTGAAGTCCATAAGTCTTAAAGCTGTCAAGTTTGAAGACCCCTGAATATATTTTATTGCAGCAACACAGGATAAATGATAGCCAATGTTATCTGGCTATCAATTCTATCTAAACATGAAATTATGAACAAGCACTTGACAGCAATACAGTAGCATTATTTAAAATAGAAGCACATCAAACTCATGAAGAACTCAACATCATTAAAATACTTCAGAAGCTTAAAACTACAATTATATCAGAAGCATTAATTCTGAACTATCCATGTTGACTCACAATACATGGAAGCTGCTTATTTTATAAAATACCAGCTTACCCTTTGCTTTTAGAAATCAAACCAAGAGATAGACTTAGTCGATGAATAAAAGCTCTCTCAGTGCTGGTCAATGATGAAGGAAAATCCATTTCTTCAGGAGAAAATTACAACAGGAATATTCAGTAATTGGATTATTTTCATTCATAAACAGGAATAAATATTTCTCAGAGATGAGAAAAGAGTCTCTCATCTGAAAAGATTCCATTGAATTATATGGAGCTTATTTCAGAACACAACACACAGAGTTATATCATATGTCAATTAACAAATTTAATTAGTAATACCCTGGGGAAAAATAAACTATTGACTGATAAATGTTAACATGGCATTTAAATAAATGGACAAATGAATATATGATAAATATTATACATATTATATTATATAAGAAGTGTATAAATTCCTTCACTTGAACAATTTCTTCAACCAAGAAATGCTGGTTGCCCAGGGCCTGAGAAACTTCCTGAATTCATTATGACCATCATGCTTGCTTGTTACCTTTCGGGACAGCACAATTGGAAACATGCCTTATTTATCTGCTGTTTGGTTCTACTGTATACACATACACAGAAATATCAGAGCCAAATGATTCAACTCATATTTAATCTTCCTTAGTATATCTGATATAACACTGTAGAAAAACCTTTTATTTCTGAATGTCTGAAAATACAGTATGGGCAACTCCACATTGAAGAAAGAGTATTTAATGGAGAATCTGTATTTAATGGAGTGTGGGGGGAACTGTCTTGTGAGTTGCCAGATCCTCAGTATCTAATAGATTAAAAAAGACTGAATATATTCCTCAAGAAATGCTGCATTGATGCTGCTACATTATTTCTGCAACAACTACAATAAGCAAACAAGACATTTGGACTTTTCTAGCCAGAGTAACCAATGCAGGGGGAGGGAAGGTTGGCCTCCTTTACATAATAGACACATATCGCGTTGGACCACAAGGGTAAGAAAAACAATACAGGCAGTTGTTCACCAGCAATTGGTTTCTCCATAAGGGATATTCTCCATTGTAGTTGTCGGATACACTGAGACAGCGCTTGCAGGTCAATCCACAGGAAGAACCAACAAGAAGGATCACTTAATTTGCAAACCTTTAACAGTGGACTAGCTTGTCGAGCGGTGGGGGGAGGAGGGCTGCCCTGGTTCAAGGTAGGGACAATCCCATCAACTGTGGGTCACCTTGGGGGTAGGGAGCCGTTACCTCGTTGGTCCCCATACCGAAACCGCTCCAGAGAGATATTCACAGCGATTTTCACTTCTTCGTCAATACGAATGTCCTTCAGCCCCTTGGCGCGACCACCGCCTGAGCAGGAGGACGACGAGGAGGAGGCGGAGGCGGTAGGGGGGCCTCCGGTTGTGGATCCGCTCCCCGAGGGCCGAGGCGAGACGCTATTCGGCCGGGACATCTCCTAAGGCCGTCCTGGAGCTCAAGCTCAGCCCGGGACGATCGGCGCCGCCAGAGGGAGCCGAGTTGGGCCGCCCCAGGCCCGAGATAGCCCGAAACTCCGTCGGGAAACCGAAAGGAGCAGCGCATGGGGCGGAGTCTTCGGATGCATGGGTGACGTCACAGCCTTCCAGGCGGGAAAGGGAAGGTAGAAAGAAAAGAAGCCGGTTTTATGAGCTGGCGCTGGTGGGGGGAGGTCGCTTTCAACCGTGTCAGCGATGGTATGGCGAGCCAAGCCCGATTCGACTTACTGAGAGGGTGGCTGTTTTATGGGTCGGTGCCACATTTTGGCCTAGTGAACAGACAGCGAGCTAAATTAAAATACGATTCCAGGGTGTTGTGTGATTTAGGGTGATTTTTAAAATAAGATTAGCGTGATATGCGAACCCAGAAATCTTCCGAAGGCGATTGCTTTCTGAGCATGTTAAATAGAACAACATCCTTTTCAGAGATTCTGGAGATGGATAAATTTATTTTCATATAAGTTTTTGTGAATCAGATGATGATGTCCGGCATACTTCCAGCGTTATCCTGATAAGTTGTTTAGTAATGAAACATATTTCTGCTAAGTAATAAATCAACAGTGGCTGCTTTCACAAAGCATGCTAAAAAACCAAATCAAAATTTGGCATCTTTCTTTCATTCTGAGGAAGAAGCCATTGATTTAACCAAAATCTTATTTGAGCTCAACCTCTTATATTTTAGAATATATATTTAATTGTATCGACAGGCAAGTTCTGAATTTCATCACTGGATATCTGCTTCAATTAAAAAAGAGATCCTATTATCCAGTTAAACATGGAAGCTTTCTGCAGATATTTATTTTTATTTTTATTTTTTCTTGTATTGACTACTGCATTGTTCTGTATGCAGGTCTAGTGTTGTGGAAGAATATTAAGTCCATGTCCATCCTTGACAGGTGCTGAGAAGGGGTATGGATGAAGAGGAGAGAAATTTTTCTATTCTTACCGATCATGGCCATGACCTAACAGTCAATCTAGTTTTGAGTTTACAGTCTACCAGAAGAATATACAATGTTTGAAAATGTTATTGCTATAAACTGAAATATCAGCTCTATATGTTACTAAAACTCTTGCTATCATCTTTAAATGGGTAATATGATGAACTATAAAGCAACAATTTTTGAACCAAGATCAGGGCTGGGATGCTACCGGTTCTGCTTGGCTCTACAGAACCGGTAGCTCTGAAGAGCAGCAGACACCGAACCAGTTCTTTGTCTGCTGCTGTTTGGCCTGCCCGCCAGGGCTCTTACCTGATCTTTATTTCCTGCTTTTTTAACCTCAGCTGCTTTGTGCAGCACAGCTGAGGTTGAAAAAGCAGTAAAAATGCTTTTTCAAATGCTGCACACCTGCGCGCAGTGCTTATCAGCTGTCCAGGCGGCACGGATTATGGTATATTACACATGCATGCGTAAAACGTAATTACCGAACCGGTAGTAATGCCGGTTGAGTCCCACCCCTGAACAAGATACCTCAAATGGGTTAACTTACAGATACACAACAAATGATTTCCAAAGGAATGAAATTTGGGGATGCTGTGGCTGGTTCAGTGCTACAGGCTGCTGCTGGGCTGCAGCTCAGTCACAGCATCTTCATTTTTTTTTTTTTTTTTGAAACAAATTTTTATTAATTTTAAAGATAAAACAACACATCATTAACCAGTAAATACATAAACACATAAAACCTCTTAATATTGTAAGTCCTTACAGGTCAAACAAAACAATATTTTTATACAGCATAATTCCAATTTATCCCATCCCCATATGGACACACAAATATCTTTCATCAAATTTCTCATTATTTCTCTTTACTCCTATTCAATTTCATTTCTCTTCCATATTTATCCATTTTATAGTCATCATATTCTTTTCTTTCTGGCTTGTTTAAATTATTCTCATCTAACATTCCTCCAAGGTTTTATTGATTCTTTTTTCCTTTTTTTTTTTTAATAAAAAACAAATTTTGTTAGTTTTATCATAAGCATAATACACAAACATACAAACACAAAACATAAAACATAGACAAAACTAAAAGATCTTTTCTGAAGGTTGTCTGTTCCCGGGTTAAAACTCTTTACACAGACACAAATTCAAACATCATATTCAACCTAAATCTCCTTCCATATCTTATTATCATTTTTTTTTTTATATATGTATATAAAAACCATTTTTATCAGTTTTCTAAAAACAATGCACACAAAATCAAGGCATAACAGCTTATAAATTCTTTTCTAAAAAAATAATAATAATGATAGACCAATAAAACATAACATTTCAAGATTATAATATTAATATTTCATATAATATTAACTTCATATCTTGTCCCTACTTCTCTTTTCCATCCAAATTATTTATCAATTAAAATTTTATTGCCTTTTATCAATATACAAAATCAAAAGAAAAGCATATATATCCTTCCATTTATTACCATTTTCAACAACATTCTTTGTCTGTTCTATTTCCAAACATCCATTCATCTTTTTTCTTTTACTATACTTCTCCTGTACAACAATTGGAGTTACATCTATAACTCATTACCTAACTTAAAAATACTACATATAAATCTTTCTTGGGATTCTGTTTAAAAGATTCTAAAATTACATAATAAATTTTTTATTCTAAATATACATATAAAAACACACTCTTATATACCCTCCAGAATCCCTCTTTTAATCTAAATTAAATTCACCCATTGTCTCTAAATAAACTTTTTTTTTTTAAATCTTGCTTCCCCCCATTAAGGCTTCTCCTCCCCCCTTTTCTCTCTTGCTTATTCTTCTCCTTGCCCTTTCTACCCCTTTGCTTTTTCTCTTCGCTTTTCTTGCTCCTTTTCCTTTGCTTTCTAACCTTGCCTCCATCTTTTCGCTCATTTTTCTCTCTTTTGGTTGTTTTTATAATTCTTAAAATCCCCTTTTTCTTATCCTTTTTCTCTTCCTCTCCGGAAGGAACATTGTTCATCAAAGATGGCTTCTTCTTCCTCTTCTTCCTTGTCCCAGTCCTTCTGCTGCATAATCAACTTTTCAACAGAACATAACGCCATTTCTAACAATTGGAACAAAGCGCCCAAAGTATCTTCTTTTTTATATTTTTGATAGTCAATCTCTAGTTCATCCACAGACAATGCCATTATGAAAAGGGAAAACTTTTTCCAAAACAACCACAAGTATTTTTAACCCAGGACAATCAAAAGCAATTAAAAAAAAGAAAAAAGTTCCAAAAGTTAATACTTTTCTTCCTTCTTCTCTTTCTCTTTCTAAATTAATTTTTAATCAAAGAGGTCCAATTACCATATATCTTCTTTTGGGATCCACCAAGACATTCTAGACAGTCTCCTCCTTTTTCAGTTTCTGCTCCAATTTTTTTTTTCTCCCTTCCCACTTGCAATAACAATTTTAAATAATCAAAAATCCATACCTCCAGCAAAAATTTTCCAATTTCTTAAATTTTTCAATGTCCAAAAATCCCTTTGTCTCTTAGCTTAGCTTTCAAAGCAATCCACTTTCAATGTCTAATATATCCAAATATTTCTGCTTTTTCCGTGGGATGGGAGAGTAAACAAAAATAAAAAAAAGAAAGTTCCCTTTGACAGCTTCTCCGCCGCTTTCGATCTTCTTAGGGAAACAATGTATCCTCCAGCAACAAGCAGCTCAATTCCAGGCAATTTAAAAGTTGTTACTTGACCCGGCTCAGACAGAACTTTCACTTTTCACACTTCCTCCAGCACAGTTCTTACCCGGTTGCTGGCTTCTTCGTGGCGGCCATTGCTGACCGCCACTCCACCGCCTTGGGAAAAAGGGGTTTTCCCGGAGAAGGGGGGGGTCTGCGATGCCCCCACCTCCCTAACCGGCTCCCCTCTATCTTCAGCTGTCCCTACAGGGCAGCCTTAACCCCCTGACCCATCTGGATCGGGGGTACCTCGACAGCTAGCCAGCAGGAATCGCGAGCTGTCTCGAATTCCTGCTGCCCCGAAGCCACGCAAACCGGAAGTTCAGCATCTTCATTTTTAATGTTCTGTGACAGTTTCCCAGCCACTCTTGCAATCTCTCATTCT
Source organism: Hydrophis major (assembly GCA_033807585.1). Taxonomy (NCBI): domain Eukaryota; kingdom Metazoa; phylum Chordata; class Lepidosauria; order Squamata; family Elapidae; genus Hydrophis; species Hydrophis major. The sequence goes on from CM066329.1 coordinate 315,935,211, forward strand.
CTTCCTGAATCAGTTCCAGCCACTTGCCTGCTGGAAAGGGAAAAAAAGGGAAAGAAGAAGAAACAGAAAAGAACCCCCATGCACCTTCCGAGCTCAGGCATCTACATACTCCCACAACCTGTGTTGCCTCCCACGTGTCTTCTCTGACCCAACTTACACCTTATATGCCTGCCTTGACACCCAGCACTTTTTGCTTACTCCCATGCACTTCATCTCCCAGATCTGCATTGCTCCGTGCACAGTTTCCCTGACCTATTAGGCACTTTAGGGCATTCCCACACACCTTTCCTGATTTGCACCACATAGTATGCCTCATTCCCAATCTGCATAGCAATTTTTGTACACTCCCAAGCATTTCCAGGCTTCTTTCACAAACCCAGGCAATTCCCTACTGCATGCCATCTCTGACTGCATGGCATTCCCTGCATCCTTCCATTCTTATTAACCTGCATTGCCACACTACGCATCCTACTTGATCTGCACAGCACCCCTTGTGCATACCTGTGACCTCATGCACTGTTCTTAACTTATATCATATACAGAGCCTTCCTGACCTGGATAGCATCTTCTGTGCATCCCAGACACTTTGCTCGAACTGTGCTGCCCATCCACATGTCCTCCCCAGCCCATGTGACATCTCTGGTGCACACCCACACACCCATCCCTTCCCAATAGCACATGCACTTGTATATAATTTCTGACCTGTACCTCCATGCACCCGAACTCCTTCACCTACCCAGTAGTAGTCATTTATAACCCTGCTGCTCGTGGACTTGCTACTTCCTGCTGGTTGACTTTTTTTCTTGCAAGCTTCCCACAAGCATACTCAATGGGAAAGTTGTCAGGAATGCAAGGAAGGGAGAAGGAAGATTTCCAATGCTACTTAAACAAGGAAACTCAGTGGGGAAGTTGGAAATTGCTCCTGTTCTCACTGTTTTATTGCCCATTTGTGGTAATTTTTTCTGTTTAGTTAAGGAAATCTCTGAAACGATAACCCAGCAGGGCTTGGATTGTCAAGTATGATATAAAATGTTATAATCCATTTGATTTTTTTTTATTTAATATATTTATGTATGTCTTATATTATTATGCTATTTATTTAAATTTTTAATTGCAGGAGCTTTTGAATTGAGAATATCTCTCTCTGGTACTTAACTGGTTTCTCCTAATCACTCATATGTACAATTTAATCAGTTGATTTGTTACATAAAATGCAATATAATTTGGGACTTGGATCTCTGAATCAATTTCTACCTCCAAATTAAGCTACCCTGCAATCTGTCCAGACACCTACTATATAGGATCCCAGCAACTCAGGTGAAATTGTTAACAATTGAGGGAAAGGCCTGGGAATTTAGCACCCTAACCCTTCATGACACAATATGCACAAATCTAAAGTATACTGAGGTATATTGGCCCTCTTGCTGCTCCTTCAATTCCTTATACATTGCTAACTGGTGGTAGTCTTCCCCCTAAACTATATTTCAACTTCCTTGCTTTGGAGTAAAGTTGGCTTTACTCAAGTTCATGGCCATTGTGCTAACAGTTGACTTCCCCTGGATTATCAGCATTGCTGGATCAGCAGGTAGAAGACATGATCAGAAGAGCCTTGGTCCAGTTTTGAAATGTTCCATCAATTGTATTTACCATATTTACCAGACTATAAGCCGCTTTTTTCCCCACGCTTTGAACCCTGAGGCTTGTACAACAATGCAGCTTATCTATAGATTTTTCTTTGCTAACTGCCATCAGGGGGCGCAAAAAATGTGACAGACGCAAGAGGTCAATGTAAAGAAGACGCTACCGGTAGCTTTTGGCATGCTCGATGCAAGCAGCATGACACGCACGAATGCAAAATATTTTTCACACCCTCATCATGGAAAGTACACAAAGAAAAGCATATGATGCAGCTTTTAAGTTGAAAGCAATCAATCTGTCCATCCAGGAAGGAAATACGTAAGCTTGGCGATAATGAATCAATGTTGAGACGTTGGAGACATCTGGCCGCATGCGAAGAGCATTCTTCTCTTTCTGTGTAAATATTTCGCAACGTATATATCTGCGGCTTATAGTCTGGTGCGGCTAATATATGTAAAAATATTTTTTTCTTTTAAAATTCAGTGGATGCAGCTTATATTCCAATGAGCTCTATAGTCTGGAAAATACGGTATTCCTTATCCTTTAAAATCAAGTAACGAAATGTAGTTTTTTAAAATGCCGCTGATGAATGGGCAAAGGAATTCTCCATGAGATCGGGGATGGGGAGGGTAGATGAAATGTATGGTGAAGAGTGTGATTATGGCAAAAAGTAGGTTTATTTTGAAAAATCCAGATACAGTACATGATAATCTCGCTAAATCATACATAACACATTTCTCAATTCAAGTAATGGGAGCACAACTAAAAGGGGATTATTTTGTTTAAATTAGGGTTGCTCCTTCCTGATCTGTGTATTACTTGGTTAGCTATTGTGGAAAACAGAATGTTACATCAAATGCGTACTTAGTCTGGTTAATTTGTTTCTGCTTATGTTTTTAATAAGTTATGGCTGCTTTCTAACAATAGAAATAAAACAGGCTCAAGATAAATATTTAGACCCCTCACATCCCAGACATAAACTGTTTCAACTCCTACCCTCAAAATGACACTATAGAGCACTGCACACCAGAATATCTAGACACAGGGACAGTTTTTCCCCAAATGCTATCACTCTGCTAAAGAAATAATTCCCTCAGCACTGTTCAACTATTTACAAAGTCTGCACTACTATTACTATTAATCTTCTGATCATTCCTTATCACCTATCCTCTTCCACTTGTGACTGTATGACTAACTTTATCACTTGTATCCTTATGATTTATATTGACTGTTTCCTAGTATGATTTGATTGTTTATTGTACCCTATGGTTATTATTAAGTGTTGTACCTTATGGTTCTTGATGAATGTATCTTTTCTTTTAAATGTATGTACACCGAGAGCATTTGCACCAAGACAAATTCCTTGTGTGTCCAATCACACTTGGACAATAAAGAATTCTATAAGATTTATAATTAAATGATCTGAAGGGATTTGATTGTAAAGAATTTTATTGGAAGATGAACTCATATGAAATAGAAACATTATGTAATTAAAATTACCAAGAAAAATATATTGAAAAATGTATGACAAGAAAAAGTGTAGAATTGGGAATAGCAAATATTGTAAAAAAAAGTAAAAGTAGAGTTAAGATACATAATTATGATTGGTAAAATTCATAAGTGATTTGTTACAAGGCCACAGGTTGAAAACTTTTTCAGTCTGGTGAATAGATTTAGAAGTTTGTGCATGCTTTCACAAAATGATAGCTATGAGAGCCATAATCAGTTATAAAGAACAATCTGTCAAAATTCTACATCTATCATACTCCCATGGAATACATTCTGTACTATTTGTTTCCTTTTGATTCTTTTTCTAAAACAATTAGATGCATCTTCAAAATACTTTTTTTTCTTTTTTATGCTAAGGAAGTTTACAGATCAAATAATCGCTAGGTATGACCATAGAAGAAATAGTTAGGGTAAGGCTTTTTTGCCTTTTCTATATCATTATAGAAGCATCTTAAATGAATTTTCAGATTAGTGAAAGCAATTAGTTGGGTTAAGCAATGAAATGTCAGGAGGTCTTTCATTTTTTGCTGAAGCCAGGTGGTTATTTAAAAAAATGGGGCAGATATTAGTGACATAATATCTGTATGCAACTTGAAATTTCATTGGACAACTTATTTGAATGACAGGCAGCTACTTCCATATTCCAAGTTAATATTCACCAATTCCACTCTACATAAGTTATTATTAGATACCAGACTGTAGGAACATGATTTGCAGTTGGGATGAGATGTGGAATGGCCATGTATACTAATATAAAATTATTTAGGTCAATAAAATTAAAAGAGTTATCAACAAGATCTAAAATACCATCTCCAAACTAAGCGAGAAATGGTTCCATAACAATGAACTGGGCAGTACATCATATGCTACTTGAGTACTATAAGACAGACAGATGGTGCTGTATCAAAACCAAAAATACTTCCATACTTCAAACTCAAGTAAAATGCAGCTGCTGAAAAATATTTAGAAAATATACTGAAAACAAATGAAAAGCTGCCACATTGGCTAAGATTATTTAAGGTTAAATTGAATTAACTTACATATCAAGTTGGAGATTTGATCTTATGTTTATGAAGCATGCATTGCAACATTCATATTTTGCTAATAACATTGATCACTTCAAGAGAAAATCAGATAATCATACAAAAGTTTTACTTAAGGCAATGCAAATTTACGATCACAATATAGTTAACAACGTGTAACATAATATAAAGAAATACATTTTGGGCAGATGCAACATTTCCTTCTACCTTTACATCTCTTATATGACATACATAATGATTGTTTGACACGAAACGCAGATAGAAACATTTTTGCTCAAGGCTAATCGTCAATAAGCCCAAACAACTTTTGCGAGCATAGTTCACATACGCAGTGCAATGTTACGGTGGTCGTCCGTGGATACGCACTCTGCAGACGTTAGCAAATATTCTTTCCATTCGCTCCAAAAAGATACTCTCCTCCGTTCGTTCGCCTATGTCTCAGGGAAATGAGCCGAAATCATAACTAAGCCCACAAAATTCCACCTCTGCGTCCGCCACCTTCCTTCTAACTCTCCCTTGCTCTTGCGTTGCAACCCGACAAAACCCGCTCCCCCAGGTTTTGGTTCCAAAGAAGAAAAGGGCCAGAGTGGGTCTTCGCGCGCCAACCAATGCGCGTGCCGTCCCTAGGATGAGCCTGATTGGCGCCCAAGGCGGCGCGCGCTGAATTCATGCGCGAGAAAGAGCGGCGGAGCGTCTGAATTTCCCCACCCACCCTGTTTTCATTGTGCCGCCTTCTCGTGCTTTGTACGCGCGACAGCTGAGCTGGGGAAGGGGAGCGCGCGCGCGGGGGGGGGGGGGATGTTCTCTGGCGAGCTGGAGGTTCCGGGAACCTGGGAAACCTTGAGTCGCGTCGCCTCCTCCTCGGTACGATGGCGACGGCGGCTGGCCCGGCAGTGGTGGTAGAGGTGAGCGTTAGCAGCAACAGTAGCAGCAGCAGCAGCAGCGACACTTCCAGCACGGGCGAGGAAGAGAAGATGAGGCGCCTCTTCCAGACGTGCGATGGGGACGGCGACGGCTTTATCAGCAGGTGAGGGAAGAGCTGAAGGGCAGAGGCAGCATTTGGGCAGATGCAACGCTTGGTTTTGTAGAGAACAGTCGTCGACGCAAGTCGTATAAGAGATGTAAAGTGCTCCGTGAATCCTCGTAAAGTGGGTCAACTTCCTCGCAAGTTTCTGAGTTGGGTGTTTGCCCCGCGCTGAATGGTGGGCTAAGGGAGGTGCCGTCAGTTCTGCTAAGAACGCCGCCGAATGGGCCCGGAACACCTTCTGACCACTTAGGTGACTGGAACCCTGGCATTTTCCCAGCTTGTAGAAATGGTTCTCAGAACAAGCCCTTCTCCTTCGAGCCATTTTGCCTCTCCCAGTTTCTTGCCCGGGTTTCTTAAAAAGTTCTTATAAACTTGCATTCCGACTGCTGTGTCAGGAAAACGCCATCTTTGCCTCTTTTTAAGTTTAAAAGTGTAAGCTGTGATTGGAATTACTTGTTGGGGTGGTAAAAATGCCGCACTGGTTACTTTAAAGTATCTCCTCTCATTGTTACTCTTGTTGAGCTACTTCAGATTAAGCTGAGCTGCTTTATTTGCTCAGAAGTTGGAGGAGGAGATGAAAAGGAAACAGGTTTCCACTATCACCATTTTTCCCATTAGATGTCCTTATTTTAGTTTTGTACTAAGTAATGTAATCTATTTATTTTTATTTATTTATTAATTTTTATGCCACTCACCTCCCCTATAAGGTGACTGTGGGTACCTTAGTTTACAAGTTATAAAAAAGTATAAAAATAATACATTAAAATATTGAAACTACACAGGTTAAGATTTTAAAACTAATGAAAGTATGATTTGTGGAAGGTATTCTCCAAGCCCCCAACATATCTTGATGGATTTAATAAGGTATTAATTAAATGAAGCAATACATTATATGCCATCCTTTAATTATTAACTTTAGAATTTAAAATTAATTGACTGTTCTTTATAGTGTGGTGAAATATACAGTAGTAAAAGTTACTTTCAGCACAACAAAAATAATGTGAGAAGCCCGGAAGTGTTCATACTCCATACTGTCCTACAATAATTAAAGAACTGAAAAATATAAATAAAAACATAAGGAAGCACAAAATCCAGGACATTTTATAGTACAGGGGAAGATTAAAGGAACATTGTAAATTCAGCTAAGAATCTAACCTCATATTTCATATTTGGCCAATATATCTTTCTGATTTGAACTCATAGATACTGTTAAAGGAAGGATGAGAAGAAATAAAAATGCACAAGAGTGTTCATGCAAGACAGTAGATTGTTATTGGTGGTAAATAAGTACAGTAGTAAATTACTTAGGGAATTCTAGCAGTAGGTAGAGGGACATACACTGTTAATTATAAATGGTGAAAAGCAGTATCTGTGGAAAGCAATTTGAACATATTGGATTGTTAGTCTGCAGAATTGCATAGTAAATGGAAACTAAATACCTACAATGGAATCCTTTGATGTTTGCTCTTTGGTAGTTCTTCCAGAATACTTATGCACAGGATGAAACTATTCTCCATATCGATGAAATATTGGCATTCTTGATGTTCTTTGCTTTGCTATTCTCACTTGTTGTGAATAACTGATGTATACAGTGTTTAAAAATAAGCTAGTTGCTTATATTTTAATTACTTTAATGTTCAAAGCGATGGAATAATATCGTTTAAAATCTTTTAGTGTATTCAGTATATAATCTGAAAATGTATTTTTGAAAATATGCACAGATTTATTTAGGGAAGATTCCTTTGGTTTTCAGGAAGCTTCAGCTGATGTTACACATTAAAATTACATTATAAGGCAAGTTTTTCCCTCCTCGGGCTGATGAATAAATAGCAAGTTTTACTTTCTAAACATTTTGCCCTCACAGACCAACTTGAAATATTTGACGCCACTTAAAATATGCGAAATGTTAGAATTCAATTACTTTGACAAGTATCAGCCCTTTAAGATTGTTATCTCAAATCCCTCTGTGTCTAAAATTACAATTCAACAAAGTATTGTTTTATAGAATAGAATAGAATTGAATTCTTTATTGGCTAAGAGTGATTGGACACACAAGGAATTTGTCTTTGATGCATATGCTCTCAGTGTACTTAAAAAAAAAATACATTCATCAAGAATCATAAGATAAAACACTTAGTGATAGTCATAGGTTACTAAATAAGCAATCAAATCATATTAGGAAACAAAACAATATAAATCATAGCGATACAAGCAAGGTTTTTAGTCCTAAGTGAGAGGAGATAGGTAATAGGAAGGATGAGAAGAATAATAGTTATACAATCTTAGTAAATAGTTTGACAATGTTATGGGAATTAGTTGTTTGGCAGAGTGATGGCATTTGGGAAAAACTATCCCTTTGTCTAGTTGTTCTGGTGTGCCCTATAGTGTCATTTTGAGGTAGAAGTTGAAACAATTTATATATAGGATGTGATGGGTCTGTAGATATTTTCACAGCCTTCTTTTTGACTCATGCAGTATACAGGTCCTTAGTGGAAGGCAGGTTTTCTGCACTTCTAATTATTCATTGAAGTCTGTGTCTGTCTTGTTTGGTTGCAGAGCCAAACCAGATGACAGACTCAATAATTTCCCTGTAGAACTGAATCAGCAACTCCTTAGTCAGTTTGAGCTTTCTGAGTTGGCACAGAAAGAACATTCTTTGTTGTGCTTTTTAATAACATTTTTGATGTTAGGTGTCCATTTGAAGTCTTGAGATATGATAGAACCTAGAAACTTGAAGGTCTCTACTGTTGATACTGTGTTGTCTAGTATTGTAAGAGGTGGTAGTATAGGAGAGTTTCTCTTAAAATCTACCACCATTTCTATGGTTTAGAGTGTGTTTAGTTCGAAGATTGTTCTGATTGCACCACAGAGCTAGTTGTATGCTTCCGTCTGTATGCAGATTTGTCATTGTCTCGAATGAGACCAATCACTGTTGTATAATCTGCAAACTTCAGTACTTTAACAGAGGGATCTTTTGAGATGCAGTCATTGGTATAGAGAGAGAGAAAAGAAGTGGAGATAGCACAGAGCCCTGGGGGTGTATCTGATGTGATTTTGCCTAGCTTCACCTGCTCCTTCCTGTCTGTTAGGAAGCTTATGATCTATTTTCAAGTGTGGTCAGGTACAGCTAGCTGGTTTAGTTCAATTAGAAGAATATCTAGAATTATGGTATTGAATGCTGAGCTGAAGTCTATAAAGAGGACCCTTGCATAGGTCTTTGGAGATTCAAGATGTTGTAGGATATAGTGCAAAGTCATATGAACAGCATCATCTGTCATAAACATATGCATGTAGTAAACATGCATATGTTTACTAAATATGCATGTTTCATTTTATAAAGGGATTGGTGGTGATTGATAGATACTGTTGGAGATGTGGAATATCTTATGGTCATATGACAGCCAATTGCAGACAATGGTTTTTCTTAGTAATGGCTGTGTTTGTTTCATGAGTACTATGATTCACTTAATGACCATTGCAAAGATGGTAAAATCAGATCTAGTCACACGGTGCCCTGCTTAATGATTGACACAACTTACAGCCATATTTCTGGGATGAATTATAGTTGTAAGTAGAGAACTATACTGTAGTAGGAAGAAACAAAACAGAAAAAGGTTGAACTTTTAGTGCACTATCAACAAAAATGAACTAATCCCAGTTTCAGTAGAGTACATAACAGAAACACTTGCATTTTTCATTCCATACCAGGTAAAACTCATTATTCTTTTCACAGTGAATCACATGGCTTTAATTCACATTGCTTTGATTCCTGGTCTCATTCTGTTTGTTCGTTTTTTAATTTTGAAAGTGCTTCTATGTAGGGGTGTTCTATTAAAGTACATACACTAAAGTACATTGCTTGAGAGCAACTATCTTTAGAACTGCTTATAAGACTTGTAAATTCTGTTACAATATCTAAGTATGCATCTGAAAATACCAATATTGTCTTGTAAATACTTTGTAAACAGAATAGAATGTATAGCTTGGTATGGATTCACAGAACCAGCCCCCTCACTCACCTGCCCCCAACCTTGGGTGCAGTCTTCAGAGTCGTTTCAAAAGTTACAATTGTAATTTTGTGAGAAACAAATATATGCTATTAATTTTGATTACTCATTTTAGTATAATTTAAATGGAGTCAATCGTCGTTTTCATCCTAGCTGCACTCACTGGGAAATGTATCCTGCCCTCCAGCACTCTAAAATGTTATTTATCACTTCATGACAGCTTACCAGACCAGTCTTGAAATATCTTAGAAAACTATCCTGGATAAAGTTTAGACAGTCTACCTAACTGATACATTTGGAACAGATATATCCAGGATAGATTTCTAAGAAAATAGAAGGAGGCACATCAATCTGCCAATTTCTACCCATTCAGAAGCCTTTTGTGTGTGAGTGTGTGCGCACGCCTTTGAGTCAGTCTTAACATCTGGCAACTGCCTTGACTAGCCCTGCAGTTTTTTTGGCAAGGATTTTGAAGAGGTTTACTACTGCTGTTTCTTAGGGCTAAGAGAATGATTGACTCAAGATCAAGATCATGACTAAAGCAGAAATAGAACTCAAAATCCCCTGTTTTCAAAACTGATGTGTTAATCACTACATCAATCTGCCTCTTTCCTGAAGAGTTTAGCATTAGGTTGTTAGGCTGAACATCCTATGTCTGATTCTGACAATCTATCTGTTCATTTAGAGCAAGGGTCTTCAAACTTGGCAAGTTTAAGACTTGCGGACTTCAATTCCCAGAAATCCTGAGCAAACATGACTAGAGGAGGAATTCTGGAAATTGAAGTCCACAAATCTTAAAGCTGTCAAGTTTGAAGACCTCTGATTTAGAGTAAGGTTACTCTTCTTTTCATGCATGATTAGATTAATGATGGACTTAAGCTAGGGTATCTTTTTAATGCAAGCTTTGTTTAGTAATTGAGATTTATAAGATACTGGGTGAAAAAAATCTAAAGATAAAGCTCTCTCCCTCTCCCTTTCTCCAGTAAGCATTGTTCAGAAATGATAATTTCTTCTTCTTTCTCAAGGGTCTTGTACATAGAAATATAAAAATTTCTTATATTTCTATATACAAGCCCCTTGAGTTTGCTTCTATCAATACGATTGGCAATTCCTTTTTAACTGGTCATGAAACAGTTTTAACTTCAGTAAATCTTCTTTCTGAGCAATAACTTTCAAATGAAGCACATCTCAGATACTAGGTACTTACTTGTGTGGAATGTCTGGGAAGGTACATATACTCTGTCAACTCTGATTTCTCCAGCCTGTTTTGACTATCTTGTTTTGAAATGCAAGTTTTCAGGCATGACTTCCTCTGCTTTATAAAGAAAGCAATTATAAATTCAAATTAGTGAGGAATACATTTTCTTATACAAGTGAAATTTACCCTTTATATTCTGGATATTAAAACTTACAAATATTTTCTATTTCTCATGCATGTTATATTCTTGTTTCCCCATGTGCATTTTTGGATGAACTTGTTTCTTGGCTTAAAAGCTTTCATAAACATGAGTTTTATGGAGAATTGGTGTTTATTCTTGTGCTAAAGCAAGTACTTTCCTATTGTATGCAATTTGGTGTACGGAGACAAGCTATTTGCATACTTAATGAAGTTATATATGGTGTCTCAGCTGTGAAAAGCTTTTGTGGTACATTAAATTGAAAACTCTTTGAATACTAGCTGGGTAATAAAAGCTACGTATGGAGAGAAAAGGCACCTCCAGAGAGAACAGTTAATTTTCATACTATGAATAGTTAATAGTTAAGACATTACTATGAATAGTTAATAGTTAAGACATTTTAAAATGTGAATTAAAAAAAATACTGATTGATATTAAAAAGGAATTGCATGTGGCAGTACAGGGTGTCATTTCAAATTCAATTAATGAACTAATGCTTTAAAATATTTCCTTATAATACAATGAACATTTTAATAACTGTTGTCAGAATAAAGAACTTGCAATTCTGAACATAAAATAACAATAATTAGGTATAATGAAAACTAAATATTTCAATATATTTCTATACCGATGGCTATTTAAATTGGCATTTTATATTTGTCCTGTTGGGAAAGAGAGTTAATATTTTTAATAATTTCTGAACAAGAAAATTTGGATTGTATACAACACAATTTCAAAGATGCTGATTGTTTCCTGCAAAAAAAACAAAGTTATAAAGGTAATCCCAAATCTCTAATGATTAACTTCTAAACCACTGGTTCCCAAAGTGGGCAGTACCCTGTGGGGCGGTGGGATGCCTTAGTGGGGCATTAAGAGGCATGGGGGGGCACTGGAGGTGTGCCCCTCAGGGCACAAATCAGGGTGGAATTCTACCGGTTCATTACCGTTCCAGCCGCACTGAAAAAAACACACAGCAGCTGGATGTTTTTTGCAGACACAGGGGATCAGTGCAGCGCTGCAGGCGGGATTCATCCTTCCCATCCCACAGCTTGCTGCCTGCACCAAGCTGTGATAGGTTTCCATGTGCATCGAGTCAAACCAGCTGTGAGGAAGGTCTCCTGGCGGCTGGCGGGATGGACCCATGCAGGGCGGTTCACCCAGTCTGCCGCTACCTCTGAGTCACCCAGGAAGCTCAACACGTGATGCCCAGACCCACGGAGCAAGAGAAACGGAAAGCCGTGCTTGTTCCGGTGGTGGCTAGAGATGAAGCCTCTGTGGGCAGATGAAGGGGGTTCTCTCAGGGGGGCAGTGGTGCAGCAAGGAAGGCAAGACGTATGCGTGCCCCCTCGTTACGCCAAGATTTCCAGCAAAAAGACGGCCTGGTTTTGAAAAGCAAAGGAAAACTTCTGGCTTTCACACTAAATCATGGTTAGCTGAAACATAGCATAAATTAACCTAATTATCTGGGTTAGGTAACCTATTAACCATCCGATGGTTAAGGTTTCCATCGTAAAATTACACCAAATTGTAAGTCGTTAACCATACCTTCAGCATCTCCAGTTTACACCAGACTAGATTTCAAGATGTATGGTAGAGCGACATTGAGAGCTGGGCAGCATTCAAAGTTCATAAAATATTATCAATCATAGAAAGAAAGGGGTAGATAACGAATATATTCTAAAGATTTGTACTGTATAGTATAGTATTTTCACGTACTCCTTCCATCTGCACCAAACTTGATTGCAGGAAATACGACTTCAGCAATAGAGTGGTCAATGTCTGGAATACTCTATCTGACTCAGCGGTTTCTTCCCCAAACCCCAAAAACTTTAACCTTAGACTGTCTACTATTGACCTCACCCCTTTCCCAAGAGGTCTGTAGCGGGCTGTCCTATTGTTTCTTTTATTTTTTATTTTTCCTAAATGTATCCATGTATTCATAACTATGTTTTTACTTACACCTATTATCTTGTAAGCAATTGACAAAAATAAATAAATAAATAAATCTTTGTTTGATCTCCTTTGAACTGGTTACTATCTGTCCATTAGCATCCTTTACTACCCAATTTGTGGCTGTGACTTCCTTCTGAGTTCAGAGAACTTTTGGATAACTTTCCTTGGTTTTCCATGTCTGTTTCTTCAGTGTCTTTACAGATATTGTTCTAATACTGCTTGTCTGCTAACAGCTCTCTGAAATTCTGTGGTCTTTGTCTTTAATTTTGACTTAGAAACTGGGAAACCATGAATTGCTCAATTGGGGATTAAAGCTGCCTGGGTCACTCTGTCTTAGACCAATCTACCTAACAAGGTTGTTGTAGGGAAGAAAGGAGAGGTAACACAGCTTTCAGTAATATACAGTTAAGGTGTGCTATAAATATAGGAAATAAATAAAATTGATTTCATTCCATAGTGTCTCTGGTTTTCTATCAATGAGGCTCAGCAATTGAACCAGTGTAAATACCCTTTCCTATTTAGTACAGCAAATAATATCAAAGATAGTCCTCAACTTACAGCCACAATTGCTCCCAGAATTATGTTGCTAAACAAGTTGCCTAATGCATAATTTATGCAGTCTAGCTACACCGAAAAAAACACATGGTGGCTGCAGGCATTCATGACAAGGTTGAAGTGGGCTGGTGGGGAGCCCAGCAACAACTATGGCTCAGCCCTGGATTGCCTTCCCTGGCAGCCAGCTGCAGGAGGAAGGTAAAGTCATGGCTGTGAGATGACAAAAGAGGCAGTCGTGGGGGAAGAAATGGGGAGATTAAGGATCGGGGCCTCTGAAAGGGGAAACGGGTGATGCAGGATTAGCCCAAGCCTTTGACAGATTAGACCACGCTTGCCTGGGCAGAAAATAGGTAGATAGGTTAAGGAAGGGATAGAGAGAGAGGGAATGAAAGAAAGAGAGAGGGAAAAAGGAAGAGATAGAAAGAGAGAGAGGAAAGAGAGAAAAAGAGAAAGAAAAGAAAGAGGAAAGAGAGAAAAAGAGAAAGAGACGAAAAGAGAGAAAGAAAGGAAAGAGAAAGAGGAAAAGAGAGAAAGAGATAAGGATTAGACAAGAAAGTAAAGAAAGAAAAATTGACAGAGAAAGGAAGATAAAGGAAGAAAAGGGATAGACAAAGAGGGGCGGATGGATGGAAGGAAGGGACAGAAAGAGGGAAAGAGAAAAATAGAGAAAGAGGGAATGAGAGAAAGAAAGAAATAGGGAGGGAAGAGAAAGTGAATGGGATATGGAGGGCAAGAGAGAGAAAAAGAGGGAAAGAGACAAAGAGAGATGGGAAAGAAACAAGAAAGAAAAGAAAGAGAAAGGGAAAGAAAAAGGGAGAGAGAAAGGAAGAAAAAGGATAGACAAAGAAAGAGGGGGAATGGAAGGAAAGAAAGAAAGAAAAAGAAAGGGGGACAAAAAGAAAGAGAAAGAAAGAAAAAAGAAAGAAAGGGAGGGAGGGAGGGAGGACAAAGTGAATGAGTTATCTAGTCCAACCACCTGCTCCAGCAAGGTTAGAAGGGAGCGTGTGCATGTGCATGGCTGTCAAAACTCCAAAAATAGGTCAAGTAGCTCTGGGGAGGTCAGTCATAAATTAGAACACTTACTAAGCAACTGGCCATTAAGCAAGGACCACTTATATTTGGTTTGCCAGTCGCATAGCCACTGGCCACGCCAACCCAGTCACATGACCACCAAACCATGCCCATCCGGTCATGTGATCACCAAGCCACGCCCACCCAGCAAGCCACACCTACCCAGTCACATGACCACCAAGCCACACCTACAAAACCAATTGTAAAGAAATTTAAATCCCACCCCTGGGTGGGGGGCACTGAGGATGAGTTTTGTAGCACCAAGGGGGCAGTGAGCTGAAAAAGTTTGGGAACCACTTTTCTAAATCCCTAGAGCAGGGTTGTCAGACTCGATTTCATTGAGGGCCGCATCAGGGTTGTTTGACCTTGGAGGGCCGGGGGGGGCATTGCTGGGGTTGGGCGTGGCCAACTCGACATCACTCATGTTAGGGGCACCTGTAGTGGCCAAGTGCTGAGGCAGGACTTCCCTGAGACCCTCCCTCTCATTATAACTCCTTCCTTTCTTTTTCCTTTCTTCTCTATTCCCCTCTTTTCCTTTTTTTTCTTTCTTGCCCTCTTCCCACCTTCCCTTCTTTTTCTTTTTCTTTCCCTTTCTCCTTTCCTGTCCCTTCTTGCGTACTCAAATGCAAAGGGGGAAGTATTTCTCCTTTTGTTTTGTTTTTAGTTTGTTTTGATAGCACTCAGCAAAAACAGAGTTTGGGGGGGTGTGCTGTTATCAGCTGCAATGGCCTCCTGCAGCTCTGTGCCAGTGAAAATGGAGCTCGGGAGGCCACACGCAACACACACCCCCAGTTCCATTTTTTTCCTGGCAGGGGCACTGCAGGCAGTCCTTTGCTATTTCCAGGCCAGCCCCGCGGACCCGATTTAAGCATCATACGGGCCCGATTTGTCCTGCAGGCTTTGAGTTTTACACCCCTGATGTAGAGCATTTTAGAATTCAACGACAAACTTAAATTTCAGATAACGTAACAACTGCTAAAGTAGATTTTTTTTAAAAGTGATTTTATTTATTATAGTGAATAAGAATTTATTATATTCATAATCTATTATTACAACTAAGCATAGAACAGATACTATAGAACAACAATTGAAACACTCATTTACTATAATGAGTCTGACTAATATAAAATGACCTTATAAAGTATGACATATAATAATAACCCTTATGTCAGAAGTCCCCACTGCTTTTGTAGCCAGGAACTTGTTTTGTGTAAGACAATTTTTCCAAAGATGTGGAACACCTATCCATCGTACTCCTATGAGATTCTAATGCCTGATGATCTGAGGTGAAATTAAGGTGGTGATGCTAGCACTGGGGAGCAGCTGCAAATACAGATGGAGCTTCACTCACTTGTTTCCAGCTGTGCATCCTGGTTCCTAACAGTGCCCAGGGGTTGGAGACCATGCCCTAAATGATCAAAGTTCAGGCAATGATTTGTTATAAATAAATTTCAGAGGAGCCTAGAAAAAAGATGTTTTCCATTTTTTTCTTCATAATTGCTTTCAAAGATTACTAAAATTGTTTTCTCAGATTTTTATGTAGAGCTTTATATGTAATTATGTATGTACATGCTAGATAACTCCTTTAAAAAAACCTACAGGTTGTTAATTACATTGATAAGAACTAAAATGTTAATAATTCAAAATTATATGTTATATTTCTTTCTGTGTTCTTCTAGAATGATAATTCATAACAATATTTTATTTTGACTTTTCTGTCTATACAGTGGATTATTGTTGTTTACGTTAATAAAGCATATGCATCACTTCATATATAAAATTTGCCACATGCACACCAGTATCATGTTAGAACATGGAGCAATAATATATTTTTCAAACTTGTTTCTCATTATCTTTCTTATTTTAGTAAAAAGTAGCGAATAAAATAGGTTAATTGTGTCTCCGATTACAGGGTATTCACAAGTTAATAAAATAGAGATGTAAATAAACATGTATGGGTTACCAATTGCTGAAATTCTTGTGAAAAAAAATCTGGTTAATAATCTGTGATAATCTTGCATTCAGATTGCCAGAAGCTTGACAATAATTGCAACAAATATTTTACAGCTTTGAAAAAGAGGTAATCTTGCTTAAATTTCATAAACTTTGACCAGCTTTTCAAGATCATTTATTTAGCTGCTGCATTTTGACTACACAAATAAAAATAACCATTTAATGGCAAGGAAGGGATAGAAAAGGAACTCTTTGTAAGGAATAAAAAAAAAAAAGAACTTGAGCATTGTGCATGCCAGTTGGAAAATGTTTTTCATGCGGTAGGTGACAGGTAAGGCTGGAATTTCATCTGAGGGAACCATAATAGAGTAATGGCCTTTCAAATATGTATAATGTTTAATAGTAGAGTAAAAAAAAAACACCCACAGAAATTAGAGTAATGCTTTTATAGTGAGAAAAGAATCCACATTCAATGATGATGATTAAAATAAACATAACAAAAAGAGGGGAAAATCCATATAAAATCACTATTATTAATGTAGAATTAATTCAGTCCTTCAACTTATTATATTTAGATCACATGGAAAAATATTGCTGCATTTCTCATTTTTAAACCATAAAGCCATTTGAGAAGCAGAAGAGAAAAAATGTTCAAAAATGAATTCAAGAAGTAAAGTTCATGTTTTTTGTTACTCAGACCCATTTATATTCTAAATTTGAATATTTCAATTATTTTTCCCCATCAAATATATAACTAAGTTTCACTTTTTAATTTCTTATAAAATTAAGCTGTTGTTTTCTCTTAAAATGTGGTACCACTTAAAGAAGATAAAATTTCGGATAGCTTGGTGGCTGCTAACACATCTGGGACATTGTTGAGTTAATACAATAGTTCATTTAGTGACTGTTCAAAATGTAATCAACGAACTGGTAGTAACACTGGTTGAATCCCACCCCTGGTATATAATTTGTAATTAAATTACAGCCTTTTATTATGCCTAGCTGTCTTCAAAACAGAAAACAAATATCTTGATTTAAAAAAAACCTAGATCCTAATATTTTTGAAGATGTCAAAGGTATTCCAAATGGGTTCAGAGAGAAATAAAGGCAGAAGTCTCATTCCACAAAAATATAATTGTTAAAATAAAGGCCCCATGATAGAGGCAGGAAAGCAATTCTGAGATGAGAGATCTCTGGCAAGAAATCGGCTGAACCTGTTAAAAATTGGAAAGAATGGTTTGGGGAGATACTGATCTACAGGAGGTCAAACTAAATAATGTAGGATAACGAAGTCCACAAAAATAGTTCTATGCTAAGAACTAAAATGGGGTTGAAGGGTATGTAGAGAATGCAGAGACTTCTAGTAAGGAATACATAAATACAGAAAAGAATAGGTCAAGTTATGTGACACAAGGGTTTCAATGACTTTACACAAATGCATATAATGCAAAAATGTATGGACATATTTTAAGAAATACATTTCTTACTGCAGAAGACAAATGAGATTTAGTAGGTATTGCTGAAACTTGAGAAATGATGGAGAATGTAGATGATGTTACATCTTCTATCCTTCCCTCCCACATGTTAAGGCTGCTGGTACTATTATGCTGACCTATGAACTGTTTTCCATCCTCCCCCCACAATCTTAAACATAACCCTTGAAGTTCTCCATCTATAACATTTGGCCAATATATAAAAAGACATTCAAGAATCAATCTTTTGGGCTGTGTAATACTGATAACAGTATGCCATTGAACTTCCTTATGTAGAAGTCTTTGAAATATAATGGAACTCTTCTTTATTTTGGATTGCTTCCATTTTATATGTTCAAAGAGCTCTTTTCTTTTCACAGCAGGCCAAATGCCAAGCTTTTTCTCTGAGAAGCTCCCCTAACAAGTTTAAATCAGTATAAATGGGAACAGAAGTTAGAAAAAGTAGAGGGAAATCTTTATTTTCTCTTTTCTTCCAAGTATGGCAGAAAGCAAAATAAAATAATGTAACTGTGTATTTTAGGCAAGATGGCTAGCAATGACACAATCTTTGTACAAGTCTAAGAAATTGTCTAAGAAATTATGTAAAAAAATTAGGTGAACACTTCCTTTTTATCAATTATCTCCAAATAGGGCTAGAAATACATTCAAGCTTGGGCATCATTCTGTTTAACAACCACATCCTCACACAAGCCAGAATGACCAGTCTGCACTATAGAACTCTTTATATACTGAAAAACTGACACATAAAAATATAAATCATTTCAGCTGTTAATACACACTGTAATTCATATCAGGACAGAGGAGGCTCTTATCCCCTTTTCTGGGTTTTTTCTAGAAATCAGAATTTTGACACTACAACTGCAGTCACAGAATCATTAACAACAGTGGTAGGATTGGAATAACTTAACAACTGTTTCTCTGGCTGGGTAGGTATGGTTGGTTGGTCATGTGACTGGGTGGGTGACATCATTTATCACATCCAGCTCTGCCTCCCGGCCAGTTGCCTCAAAGGCAGATAAAATTTAGCCAGTTGGGCCCTGCCCCTACCTGTTTTTCAGCCTGTTTTTAGCCGTCTTTTTGGCAATTTTCAGGCCATTTTGAAGCAGTTTTCAGGTTGCTTTTCAGGTCATTTTTGGCTCCAAAATGCCTCAGAAAACAGGCTAAAAAACAAAGAGGGGCAGGGCCAGCCAGTGGTGGGATTTGCTGCCCACCTCTGATTAACATCTTTGATCAGTTTAACTTTGAAAAGGAATGGGTTATTTGACAATACCATTCAAAAAAAGGTTGCAAATAGTCTTCAATATAAACATAGTTGGGTACGTGGATATACCGTGTTTCTCACAAAATAAGGCTGGGCCTTATTTTTTTTTGACCCCCGAAAAAATGGCTAGGATGTCTTTTCAGGGGTGACTTAATTCCCCCCCTTGCATCCTCAGGTGGGTGGGCGGACGGTGACAGCTTGGATATTCGGGAGACCTTCGGGTTCGGGCCACCGTTGCTTTCCCTTCTCCCTTGCTGCCCTTCTCCCTTGCTGCCGCAGTGTTTGGCGCAGCCACGTGGGGCCAGTCAGGGCTCCTCCTTGCAACTGGAGCCCCGAGGAGACACTTGGCTTTAGGCACTGCCGTCTTCCCTTTGCTTTCGAAGGTAAAGCGAATTATTTTACAAAGCCTCCCCTGCCCGAGAGGGCAGCCCAACCCCACGTGGGGAGGCTAATTTCCCAGGGCCTTTTCCGTTCCTCCCCGACCTCCCTACACTGTGCGCCTCTGACGTGCCAGTCCCTTCAGCCCAGTGAGCCTTTCCACCTAAAAGAAAAGCCAGGCGGGCGGCTGCAGAGGAGCAGCAGCGGGTCCGAGCCACTTGCAGCAGAAACAGCCACCACCCTTAGCCTGACGCGGGGAGAACAAGCGAGGTTAGCACCCGCCAGCCCATCCTTCCCACCTCCGCGGCTCGGTTTCCCCTACCGGTGGGTCCTTCTTTCGTGCGGAGGGCTACAGGGGAAGGCGCTCACCCGAGAGGATCTCTCCCTCTCTCTCCCCGTGAGGTCAACGTCTGTGCTGCAGAGGAGAGGGCTGCAGCCAGTTCCTCCTGCTTGCTGAGAGGTGAAGAAGCTGTGGCTCGCCCAGCGAGATTTGGGAACGAGGCTCTGGTGCGGCCTTGGCAGGATGAGCGGAGGGTTCGGCAGGGTGGTGCTCGCTGCCTGCCAGGGCCGCGAGGGCTGGGCAGAGCTGGGAAAGTTAGCTGCGGGTGTGTGCCTGCCTCCTCCTGCCCCTCGTTCCCAAATCTCGCCGGGTGAGCCATGGCTTCCTCACCTCTCAGCAAGCAGGAGGAACCGACTGCAGCCCTCTCCTCTGCAGCGCAGATGTTGACCTTGCGGGGAGAGAGAGGGAGAGATCCTCTCAGGCGAGCGCCTTCCCCCGCAGCCCTCTGCACGAAAGAAGGACCCGCCGGTAGGGGAAATCGAGCCGCGGAGGTGGGAAGGATGGGCTGGCGGGCTCTAACCTCGCTCGTTCTCCCTGCGTCAGGCTAAGGGTGATAGCTATTTCCGCTGTGAGCAGCTCGGACCCGCTGCTGCTCCGCAGCCACCTTTCTTTGAGGTGGAAAGGCTTTCTTTGAGGTGGAAAGGCTCTGGCCTTTCTTTGAGGTGGAAAGGCTCACTGGGCTGAAGGGACCGGCGCATCAGAGGCATGCAGTGTAGGGAGGTCAGGGAGGAACGGAAGAGGCCCCGGGAAATTAGCCTCCCCACGTGGGGTTGGGTTGCCCTCTCGGGCAGGGGAGGCTTTGTAAAATAATTCGCTTTACCTTCGAAAGCAAAGGGAAGATGGGAGCGCCTGAAGCCAAATGTCTCCTCGGGGCTCCGGTTGCAGGGAGGAGCCCTGACTGGCCACGCATGGCTGCACCAAACGCCGCGGAGTTGCTCTAAACGCTGCGGCAGCAAGGGAGAAGGGGCAGCAAGGGAGAAGGGAAAGCAACAGTGGAAGGTCTCTCGATATGAAGTGCAGGCAGCACCATATCCGGGCATGCAACAAAAGTGCTTCCTCACGACAAGCCCCCCCCGCTTTCCCCCCCCATTTCGTATGTTTAATATGGGGCTTAATTTGGGGGGAGGGGCTTAATTTGATTTTATGCCAATAAAACGGTGGGGCTTCCTATTGGTGGAGGCCATATTGTTGGAGAAACACGGTAGATTTGATTTGATGACATGCCATATTCTGAATTTCTACGGGAGTTCCAGTTTGAACTGGATCAAGTTCCAGTTCCAGTCGGATCAGTAGAAGCCAAATTATAGCAGTAATTTTGTCAACCAAGCCAGGCTGCTCAAACATGTTGGGATGTGGTTTGTTGACCAGCTATTCAGAGACAGAAAATTAAGCTAAACATCAACCAGTTCTTTCTTTTGAAATTAATAATGGATTTATTATTTGATTCAAAATATAACTTGCTAAGAAAGATCAGGGCATCGTTGAATTGAAGCTGTGATAGCTGATGTACTGGACAACCAGTTACCAAGCAACTTTCATCCTGGTTTCAAAAGAGATTAATCTTAATTTAATATTATTTCATTTTATTATGCTAAATTGTTAAACATAATAAACTAATAATTTTAAGTTAAAACATAAATTTATATTAATTTTGAAAAGTCTAAATTAATGTAGCTATGTAGGATCAAGACAATCTTAAGATTGATAGGCAGAGTAATAAAAAGAAAATAGAAGGAAAAGCCTGAAAAATATTTTACAGGTAGCTACAAAGCTACAAACATATTATTTGAAAGTCTTCTATTATGGGAAACTGTTGAGAAAGGGCCTACTATTGCTAAAAAATAAAACAAGACTATTTCAACCATTGCCAATACAATTATGCTACTTCATGTATGGAATTTTTCAGTAATGAGCAATGTGTATTCAGTATTCACGAATTTTTCACTAATGAGCAATGTGTATTCAGTATTTTGGTACTGTTACCTTAAAAGTTTAAAACAAATACATACACACATGTATATATACAGATGGATAGGTGGATGGATGGATGGATAAACATAGATATACTGTATATTAAAATTATACATATATTTATATAATATATGTCGTATATACTCGAGTATAAGCCGAGTTTTTCAGCACATTTTTTGTGCTGAAAAAAAACCCCTCGGCTTATACTCGAGTCAGATTCCCCTCTGAAAAAAAATGGTGTGGAGCTCCGAAGCTGGGCAGCCACTTCCCTGCTTCCGTGTTTCCTTTGCAACTTTTAAGCATGGGGGTAATCGGAAGCAGAAAAGTTCTTGCTTGAGGATATATTGTTTTTTCTTTTTTAACTGTTTTTAGGGGGGGGGGAGACCCACCGCCATGTGAGAATGCTCAGACATGAAATCTATCCGACCAAAAATAAGTGTGTGTGTGGGGGGGTGGATTTTAACAGAGGGAAGATGTAGGGAGAAGGCAAAAGCGACGGAAGTTCCTTCAGGGGAAACTGAGGGGGAGACTCACCCTTGGTCCAGATAAGCCCCCTTCCCCTTTCTCTAGGCTGAGAAAACAACACGAGCCGAGGTTGCTTCGGCTCCACTCAGCTTCATTTCCTCAGCTCCAGCTGCTTTCAGTCCACTCGGGAGGAGGGGGAGGAGGTGGTGGTGGCGGCTCACGTTGTTTTCTGAGCTCTAGGCTGAGAAAACAACGCGAGCCGAGGTCACTCCACTCAGCTTCGTTTCCTCAGCTCCAGCTGCTTTCAGTCCACTCGGGAGGAGGGGGAGGAGGAGGTGGTGGTGGCGGCTCGCGTTGTTTTCTGATAGTGAGATCATTTCCCAAATTAATTGATTCACTAACCCAAAAGAAGAAGATGTTGATGACAGTGGAAGGCAGTAGTCACTCTCTCCCTTGCAAGAAAAAAGCAAGAGCCGTTCTTATGATCTCTCCCTCTCTCTCTCTCTCTCCCCATAATACAGTCAAGCCCTTTCCAGCATGCGGGATCCGCCCCCGCCGCTTTGCACATTGCAAATGCAAAAACCCCAGGATTTTGCATTTGCAAGGTGCAAAGTGGTGAAGGCAGATCGCGCGTGCTGGAAAGGGCTTGACTGTATTACAGGGGGAGAGAGAGCGGGAGAGATCATAAGAACGGCTCTTGCTTTTTTCTTGCAAGGGAGAGAGTGACTCCTGCCTCCCACTGTCATCATCATCATCTTTTGGGTTAGTGAATCAATTAAACCTTTCATGATAGTGAGATCGTTTCCCAAATTTCCCTTAAATCAGGGAAGAAATCAGAAACAAACCTTTGGACTGAGAATAAGCCTGTTCCTATGATGCCATTTTTGTTCACTGCAGTGTGAAAAGTCTGAAAAAACACACTTCTTTTTCTTCATCTTCTTGTTCCCTATTTACTGGTCTCTTTCAAAGAGGAAATTGTGAACATCAAACTTATTCTCAACTGTCCTAGTGAAAGTTTTTATTGGTATCTATTTTTATTTTTGAAATTTACCAGTAGCTGCTGCATTTCCCACCCTCGACTTATACTCGAGTCAGTAAGTTTTCCCAGTTTTTTGTGGTTAAATTAGGTGCCTCGGCTTATATTTGGGTCAACTTATACTCGAGTATATACGGTATGTAAAGAAATATGAAAAAGGTTATTATGACTATCATGACTATCATTATTCTGTATGTACACTGCAGAAATTCCTTATGTGAAATGGAACAGCACAGCACCACCTGCTTGCTGCTGCCAAGTTGTCTGTGCTAACTCACCACTACCAAATGTTCCAAACTCTGAACTGCCTAGAGCTTGGCATAGCACTGGCGTGAAAATGGAAAATGGGCTCTGCTCTGCCTACCTGCTAGTTCATCCTCCCAGCTTTCTCTTCAGTCACCCGCAGTGAGTTGTCCCTGCGGTGAGTTGGCCATATGGAGTTGTTCTTCAGCAACATGGCGGTGGTGAGTTGGCAGTGGCAAGCTGGCTGTGCTGAGTTGTCCTAGACCCACCTTGTGTGTCTAATCAGACTTGGCTAAATAAAGTATTTAATTCATGAAATCCATCCATCATTACTTCCTTTTTAAATTTTTCATTAGAAAAACCATAATACGTTTCCAATCTTATGTACTTTAAGTACTTACTATTTTGTCTCTGACCACGCAGGTCAGTTTTATCATTTCTGTCAATTCTAACATCTTCACTATCCACTCCTCCATTGTGAAAGTTTTAGTTTTTCCAGTTCTGTGTGCATCTGTAATAATTATGTTGCAGTTCCTAATCATCCAAATGTCTTTCTTGTTCTTCTGTCAAACATTAGACTGAATTTTAATCTACCTCCAGCAATATACTATAGAAAGGTATCAACAACAGTGTTATTGGGTTTCTACTAATATGCATCCCAGAAGGTTGTCTGCAGCCTGTTCCATTACCCTTGATAGTCCTTATCACTAGTGCTAATAGTTTACTTGCCCCAAGTGATCAGTGACAGAAATGGGAGAAATTACAGCAGTCACCATTTCCCCCCAATCTTTTCCTCCTTTTCAGATTTGAATCTGAATGGCTAAAGCATACAGGCAATGATGATGAGGAAAACTTGCAGCAAACATTAGAAGCTAGAATATTAATTGTGTCATATAAATGTTTCAAAATATTACTAAAAGCCAGCATTGCAGGGATATTTTTTACCAATCATGAACAATTTCATTACCTATTTTTCCTTCCCCCCCAAATTTTTTTTATTTCAATCTACACATATACAACAATATATTAACAGTGTGACATCAATATATCATACGTGTAGGCAAGCTTAATAATACCAAATATCTCTTAATACACATATTCACATTAAATCAAAATCCTTCATTGCTTATTTTCAACATTTCAATACTTTCTCCTAGTGCCAACTACCATATCAGTTAAACATACGTAGTAATTTCATTATTCAATTTCCTCCTCAATTTTTTTAAATAAAAAATTATCATTTGGCAAGCAGTATAGTTCCAGGTTTCACATCTCAATACAAACATGAGCATATTTATCTATTCATTTTGTTTGTTCAATTTCATATCACATTAACCTTATTAGTGTTAAATATTAAACTTATCCAATTCCAATTCATATAACTTATTTTATTTTTCTTAGGATATTCTCATATCTTATTTTACAATGTTATTTGAAATCCTCATGTCATTTCTATGTTCATTTCCCATATTACCTTTTCCTGTCATATTTGCAATTTTATCAATGCTTATTTTATTAATTTAAAATTGTCCCTCCTGGTTTCTCAATCACCTTATAAATCATTTATACATTACAAAAATATTGATCTAATCAATTAATTATAGCAACTGATATTAATCTTTCCATAATGGTTCTTATTTCATCATCTTCCACCTTATACATCGCTAATCATCAATTAATATATGATATTTTTTATTATAAATTCCCAATTTTGTATTTATTCCATTAAATTCCATGTATAGTATAGCAATAATTCTTTAGTAACAGGAAAGAGAGAAAAAAGAAAGAAAGAAATAAATTAAAAAGAAAAAATCATACCAGTTACATACTATTTTCGGTACTTATTCATATATATCACAACATATTACCTTGTGAAATCTTCTTCCTATCCTCTTTTTTTTTTTTTCACCCATTGTCTCTCGCTCTTTTAACAATATAATTTCTTTTCATCCTCGTTTGCTTCCTGTTTCTTTTTAGTTTCTGGCCCTTTCTTGTAATTCCCTTTTTCCTCATTCTTATTCGTCTCCATTTCTCATTCCAATTATTAACTTTTTCTCTCTCCCTCCTTCTTTTGATTTTTCTTTTGAACTTCCCATTTCAGCTTTTTCCTTTTCCTTTTTTCCATTTTCTGAACCATTTTCCCTTTTATTATCACATCAGACCACACATTTTTAATTGTAATTCCTTTTTCTCCCTGCTTAAAAAATGGTTGATCCATTTGTTCTTCAATGCTGGCTTCTTCTTTTTTAAATTCCTCCCCCTCTGGTTTACTCTTCTACAAGCTGGGTCACCATTTCTAATTTCTATAATACATAATTCCATATTTCAAATTAATTTTCATCATTTCCCTTATATCTTGCAAATCCGATCTCATTTCAACAAGTAATTCCTCCATTGTATCTTCTCCTTTTTCCTTTTCTTTCCTCTTCCTTAATAGATGTATTCAGTCCCAAAGTCCAGTATATTATTTCAGTAGTGACTTTTAAGTTTATTTTCAACAATCAATACCCTTAAGTCTTTGTTCCAAAACTTCAAGTAGGCCCTTTCTCAACAGTTTCCCACAATCATCGGGTGATTCTATGTCAATATTTTCAAGTATCTTTCCCTTTGTAGTATTCTAATGTCACTTTCCAGGATTTTTATTTTTTATAATGGAGTTCTTTTTACTTTCTTTTAAGTTCCAAAGTCCAATTTCTTAGAAAGACCAAGCACCTTTTTAAAAAAAGGTCACTGAAGTTTTTCCTGTACCATCAGGTGGAGCTCTTCAGCCTTTTCCACAATCCACTCCTTTCTTAACATTAGCTTTCTTTGTTAAATGTAGTACTTTTCTTAAATTCGCTAATTTCAATCATTAGCTATTATTTCTTTTCATTTCAACACACTCAGTTTCAGCATTTAGTTATGCCCTTTATGTGCCAATAATCCAACAGTTGCCCAGTTTAACCTTTGTTATGTTCAAATATTTTCCTTTAAATTTTCTCCTCCAAATTAATCCAATACAAATAATTCAAGCCAATTTTATAAAATCCAATTTCCTTCTCACTTCCTTTGGTTGCAGCTTCTCACACTTTCCAATATCGTCCTTTATTTTTAATACTGGGGTACCTCAAAATCCATGCATTTTGCCTGGTTCACACTCTGCTTGCTACTTCTCCTCTCAAGCACCGTCTTAGTTTCCTGGGTTGTTCTTCGTCTTCGTGGTGGCCATTTTAAGACCACCACTACCACTTGCCTTTGGAAGGGTTTTTCCTGTCAGGGTAGGGAGTTGCAGCTCCCCTCAACCATCCAGGCAATTTCCCCTCTCTTCACCACCCTCCAGAGTGGTTCTGGTCCTGATAAGGACCCTCCAGCAAATTAGCTTGAAGCGAAACCGCACAAGATCGTGGACTCTGACGATGAGCAAACCGGAAGCCCATTACCTATTTTTCCAATACAAAAGGCAGTCAACAATATTATTATGCAAAATTTAAAAATTAAAAACTAATTATAGAATAAGTTATATTAATAGGCTCAATTCTCACAAAAGTGTGGAACATGCACACAAAATAATAGAGAAAAATAGAATCCTAATGATTTCAGAGAGAAAAGTTTGACATACTTGAAATCTGTGTCTTTAAATATTCATAATTTTTCATTTTGTTTGTGTACTGTATATATTTAAAGCGTTTTTGTATGGGGATGTGTGAAATGTATTCCGAGTACTTCACAGCCTAGTTTAACAGAAATAAAAATTAACATATACAGTATATATATCATACAGAAATACTTGTGGTGTTATTTACCAGTATCCTGTTAGAGTATTTTCCAGATAATAAACTGAAATGAGATTGTGGGAGAAGTATATATATATTGAATCCAGAAAATAGTTTTCTTTTTTGTACCACCCTATTCTTCTTCTCTTATATGAATTCAAAGATGGCATCATTTCTTCTTATTTGAAAAAGCATCAAATCTTTTTAATAAAATGAGATAGGATGGGTAGAATCTTGATTGTAGCAAAAATACTGGAGTATATAATTTTGTTTCTTTAATCATTTGCTCTGATTGAAATTGGTTATCTTTAAGATCTCTTACTAAGAAAAAAAATAGCCTTCATTAACTTTATTATATCTAAAATAATAGTGGACATGTTGGCATTTTTTTATTAAATTCATTTTGGATATTATTTTTTCTTTCTTTAGGAATGATTTGCTGATGGTATGTCGCCAACTGAACATGGAAGAATCTGTGATTGAGATAATGCATCAGCTTGGTGCAGATGAACATGGAAAAATTTCCTTTCAAGATTTCATACGATGTCGTATGCAGCTTGTGCGAGAAATCAGGAAGGAAGAAGTGGAACTTTCTGTGAAATTGGATGACCCATGTAAAAAAAAAACATTAAGGGATAGAGTAGCTTCATGGCCAACCAGCAGCAATAATAGTTTAGGTCAGTGTGGTTTAATTATATATATTACCTAAAAGTCCAACACAATTAGGAAGATTAACTACAATATTTATATGTTTAAAAGATTGATGGAGAATCAAATATTTTGAAATCTGGTTCAAAGTCCAATATGAAATAGCTACCACTATACTTGCAATATTATCTATATTGCAAATTATGCTGATTGCCTTTAAAATATTACTAACTCTAAAGTTAAAATACTATCTTTTGTATGTTCCTAAGAATCAGTCTGTTGCAGGTATAGTAGATTAGAAACCACTAGACATATCCGGAGTTTTGAAAACATAAGCATTGTTTTAAAGTAACTGCCTTAGTGGTCATCGCAGTCTTAAATCATTCCTTGGCTAGAAGGTACTGTATTTTTCTGAGTATAAGATGCTCTGAAATATAAGACGCACCTAGCTTTTGGGGAGGAAAACAAGAAAAAAAATCTGCCTCCCAACTTTCCTCCTTGCAGCAAACAGCAAATTGCCTGGTCAACTTCAGCACAGCCTGATTAGCACAAGCAGCTGATTGTTGGTTGGATCAGTCTCCCAACGATCAGCTATTTCAGGCTGTAGGGATCGCCATCACCTATTGCTGCCCCTGCACGCCCCATTTTTGACCTCTACGTCCAGTTTTCAGCCCATTCTAGGCAGCAGGGATAGGACCAGGTCAAAAATGGGGCATGCGGAGGCCAAAAACAGAGCGTGCGGAGGCCAAAAATGGGATTTGGAGGCCAAAAATGGGGCATGCAGAGGTGACAATAGGTGATGGCAATTCCTGCAGCCTGAAACAGCTGATCATCAGGAGACTGATCCAACCAACAATCATCTGCTTGTGCTAATCAGGCTGTGCTGAAGCTGACCAGGCTGTTTGCTGCAAGGAAGTAAATTGCTGGGTGGCAGAGGCTGAAGGATGGGGGCCAGCGTGTGGGTGGGGCTTAAGCAACATTCACTATATAAGATGCACAGATATTTCCACCCACATTTGGGAGGGAAAAGTGTATCTTATACACTGAAAAATATGGTATATTGAAATTCCACCCTACAAGTATTTCTCGTCTTCCAGTATGATCCCATATCATTCTGTTCAAGACAGCAGTTCTGTTCAAAAATGAAATCCTTTACAAGGTTACTCAGACTTTCTTCTGTATTTAGTGATGTTTGTTCACTTCTGTGTTCAATACTTTGGAGCATTTGTAAACATGACATATCACAATTATCAATTTGAAAATATTAAGCAAATATCTGGAAGGAGAGATATCTGGCTAAATATATTTCCGAAGTAATGGGCTACAATTTTCTAAATTTTTTTAAAGACCAACTCTGAGTATAGGCATGGTGTAGAAATGGCCTTGCAGATGGATATTACACTTGAAGTCTGTCCTTTAAGATGCTATCTTTTTATTTATTTAATATGAGGGGTTTCTTTTAGATACACACCACCAGTATAGATAATATTTTTATCTATCCTGTGTGGCTACTATTACAAAAAAAAAGCTCTTATTTATTCTCACTTAATACCTATCTTTAAACCTATACCAGTCTATACCAGGGCTGTCATACTCCCAGGCCCTGGGCCGGATGTGTCATGCGCTGGCCACGCCCATGCCCGGTTTAGCAAAGGGGGGGAAGTCCTGATATATTACATGACACCAACATGACGACATGAGTTTGACAGCCCTGGTCTACACTATACAATTCCTATACTGATCTCTATGACTTCTGTATGTGCATATCTAATAATCCTTAGAATCCTAAATCAATTCTTTTTTTCTTCTTGTTGCAAAGTCTTTAGCTGCTATTTAGCCAACTTCTTGCCAATTGCTGCTGAAGCATTGGCTTTGTATAGTCATTGGGGGAGGCAAAAAAAAGGTGATTTTAACAGCTACTGGCTGGTGTAGACTGTAACCATCTGTGCTGGAACAGAGATACTGCTTGGCTCCCCTTTCTCTTTCAAGAATTCTGCTATTGATTTGTTGGATATCTATCCCCACTTCTCCTTCACAGGTGTCTACTATGCTACACTTTATCCTGGCAACTGCTCCACATTTGTGCCTGCAATTTCTCCTAATATTTCTGGTCTCCTATACAATAAGAATCTCCTTCCAATGTGCATCATACTCCTGTGTTAACAGGGTTTTCCTTTGTGATGAAAGATAGAGTGTGCTTTAATACTTTCCTAGTGAGGAAAGTTAAAGGAAAGGAAGAGGTTGAAATGACTGCATCAAGGATCTCCTTCCATAGTGTGGTTTTAAGAAACTTGTAGTAGAAGTATTAATTCTTAAAAGATACGATGTTGGTGACCCTGAAACTGGATTTCTTTTTACTAGTCTCTGTTATCTTCTATTTGATAATTTGAGGCAATTTCATTTCTACTTTGCATGAAAATTATACCTTTTACCTTCCTACATAGCCTGTATGTATTCTGGCAAGTGGCAACATCACCAAAGATGAGAAACCTGTGAATTTCAAAAGTTGCTGAAATAGGACTTCCAGACCTTATAGCTAGTATGGTTAATATGAACAATGCTGGAAGATTTGAACTGAAGAACATCCACAGAACTCCATGTTTCTTGCCTAGGTTATATATCTCAAAACCAGGAAGGAGAAAAGTATATTCCCTACATAATACCATGTAGTTTCTTTTTCCCTTAGTCCTATATAAAATATAAGCATCAAGTTCTCTAATGAATTTTTTATTTAAAAAAAAATCTTTCACATAATGAAATGTCTATTTAAGTTCTGTTAGAACATCATAATTTTGACATTGCTTATTTAATGTATAAAGAATTGGCAGTACAATTTGAAGAATTACTTATTACTTATTTTTTTCCATCCTTTTAAAACTAGTTAATAAAATAATCAGATTCTAATCCTGTTGTTTTCCATTTGCTTTATAAAAATAGCTTGAGGTATTAAAATGCACCTTGAAAATAAACCAATCAGTTTTTGGATAGTTTCTATTTTTATTAATGATATTTCTATGCTGCCCCATTTCAGATTGATTGAGCAATGTACTGGAGTGGGGACACATTAAAAATGAAGAAAGGCAAAGCAAAGAAGAGATAACTTGTCACAGTAACAAGTTTTGCATGTAAATGAAGCTATTGTTTGTATTATGCATTTGGTTTGTTCTGCTTCCAAAGCTTCTGTTGACTGGTCTTGGTCTTATCCTATATGGCATACTGTTATCGATGGATGGATGGATGGAATATAAATAAAAGTGGAGGACTCTTGTATGCATCAGATCTTACTGGGGACATGTCATATTATATAAATGATAAGTTAATATTTTCTACTGGTTTTTCTTTTGTTCTTACTAGAAGAAGTCTTACAAAGTCTGGTAAAAAGCTCCTAAGAGATTGGAGAAGTGCAAAAGATTGGGAATCCAAAGTTTTTTCATCCTTTTCTTTTTCTTCCATATTTGGTGATATGTGCTTGTCACCATCAATGAGTTCCAGCTGTGTAATCTGGCAGAGAGGAGAAAATGGATTTATTTATATGTTAGATGTTTAATCTGCCTTTATTGTATTAAAAGTAACTCAAGGCATCCTTCCTCCTATTTTTCCTATAAAAACAACCCAATGAGGTAGGTTGGGCTGAGAGAGAGGGAGTGGCCCAAGTTCATCCAGTTGGCTTTTCCATAAGACAGGATTAGAACTCAGTATTTGTTTTTTAGTCTGGTACCTTAACCTCTAGACCAGCGATGGCTAACCTTTTCCACGTTGCATGCCAAAAGTGTGCACTCGTGTACGCATGCTCGCGTGCTTGCACCCATGATGCAATGTGCTCGCGACTCCCCTGTCCCCTGCGCATGTGCACGTGACCTCCCCCACCTCTGCGTATGCTCACACAACACCCCCCGCATGCCACGTGCTTCTGCGCATGCGTGCATGTCTCCCACATGCGCATCTCCCCCTGCGCATGTACGGCAGATACCCAACAATCAGCTGGCTGGCGGGGGCACACACATACGCAATGGGGCTCTTCTGGGCAATCTCTCACGTGCTGGCAGAAGTGGCTGCATGCGACTTCCTGCATGCGTGCCATAGGTTCACCATCATGGCACCAGACCAAATTGATGTAGCTGAATGATTGATGTAGCTAATACTCTCCAATCAGTGTAACGAAAGGAAAGGGGAGAGGGAGAAAGAAAGAAAGCTTTGATTCCCCCTTTCTTTCATTTTTCAGAAAATATCCCAAAACATTTTGGTTTTGTAGGTGTATTGGGAATGTATTTCAGAATAGCTGCAAGGAGATGCCTGACCATTCATATAATGGCTACGATGGCTACATGACTAATAAATAAAAATCATTTTATTAGAAGCTGTCTTGATGCTCCCTAATGCTACTAACTTCCAGTTTACTCTAGACTTTCTTTCCAGGATAATGGACATACTTTCTACCTTTCTGGAAAGTACTGAACTATAGGTAACCACCACTTTGATTTTAAGGTAAATACATATGCTTCTGTCCATAATGAGAACTGACACAATAATTCATAAATTGTTTGTAAACAAGTAACAATCTATCTCATCTTTTATCATTAAGTAATATATTTGTACCAAATACTTCACTTTCTGCAGTATTTTTACAACAGATGAAATAAAAGAGCTACACAGTTTACTGGTAAAAAATTCTTGTTATTTTTCTTTACTTCACAATATTTATCAAAATATTTTTCATAATTTAAAGAGAATATTTTTTTATCCAACATGGCAGAAATCATATTTATCAAAGAGTGAAGCTAAAGTAAATTCAAGATGATACTGTCCCAAGAAAAGAAGAATAGACATAAAAAAACTCACATAACTCCATTACCATATTCTGAATGAATCTGAGACGTTTTTCCTATTTCATGCAGTAGTTAAGTTATTGGGAAAGCCTACATTTCATTTCTTTCAACAATTGCACAGTTAAAAGTTCAGTGAAAACAGTGTGGGTTCAATGAAACTACAAAGCCAGCATTTCTAATAATTTCCCATAGAATCCTCTTTGTATATCTAGGATAGTGGACATAGTTTTACTTTTGTATTAGTTTCTTTTTCAGCAGTTAGATACTTTTCAATGAATACACTTTGAGTGAATTGTATTTTATTGATGCACCAGTGGCAGCTGTACTTGAAAGTAATTAACGTTATGTGAAGCAAAATAACCATTATGCATGGAATTCAATAAAGATTTTGGCCTTTAACTCCTGCCTCAGCTCAATGTGCTGCAGCTGTTCTTCAATTGTTCAGATGCTGATATAATTAAATGGGTATTATGGTAGTTATGAGTAGAGAAGATGTAGCATGACATTTTCCAACAACACTACATGCTTGTCTTCCATCTATATTATATTAAAATATCCAGTAATTGGTTTTTGGATCCTAAATGTAAATAAATAATCTTGAGATGTTATGAATACATAGCTAGGGTATTTCAGTTGAGGGGTTACAAAGGGCTCATTAGCTTTCTGGTGATAGAGCTGTAGGTTAGGGCAGCCAGAAAATAAAATAAATATATAGTATTTCTCTTGATTATTTGATGATAGTGACAAGTAATCTTTCTCAAAATATCTGGAAACTAGACTGTTTTTCTGCTCAGCTGTCTCTAAAAACAGATTACCAAAGTTTTGTAGATATTATTACGGAAAATTGGAAACCTGTGTCCCTCCAGGACTTTCTAAAACCTATATCTCAGTATCCATTGCTATGCTGACCAGTTGGTTGAAAATGACCTTGATCCTTTTTAAGAAATGTTAATAGTGTACAACAGCTCAACATTTATGCCTTGATTTATTTTTCACCAATTTTTAAGGTAGGGAATGTTGTACATTTAATATGTAACTGGAATTGGTTATATAATTGTGTACTTGTTTGCTTTATACTCAAATTACATATTTTAGATCTTTTTAAAGTATGGTTTTAAAAAACCTCACCATAATCTGATTTATCAAGGATAGCTGAGTATTAGCCACTTGAATTTAGAAATTGGAGAGTGAAGAATATTTGTTTGAAATTATTGCATTACTCTTTAAAAGTAAATATCTTCTTCTATCCAGGTGCCATTTCTGGAGCTAGAGAGAGTTGGGAATACGATTCTGGAGCTAGAGATCTTCAAAGCCCTGATTTACATAGTTGTTCAACTTTACAAAAGCCATTTGAATACGGTGGGAATACTATGAATCAACAAGTTACCCTTCAAAGATTGCTTACACAGACCTCCAATCTAAGCAATTCAGTCGGAGGAAGTTATCTAGAACTTGTCAACACTGTAAGTACTACTGTTTCAGATTCAATTCTTTAAATTTGTAATATTCCGCCCACTCTCAACTTGGATAGTAATTTGCATCAATTCATAGAGATTATCAGGCAATTACTTTATAAACATGCCATATGGCTTCAAACACAGTTTTCTGTATCTATTTCCTTCCATGTGATAACTCTAAAGTAATAACCCTATGCTTTTATCAAAGAGACTATTCCCATTTTGGTTTGTTTGGTTTTGTAAATTTATATCTAGCATTTGTTTTGTTACACATTATTACTATTACTTAAGAAAGACTCTCAAGCGTATATAATTTCAATTTTATTTAATCTTAAATTTTATTTTTATAACTATATCATTGGTGCTTGGCAAAAAATTAAATTTAAACTGGGCAACATGCAACAGAAATCTATGTCATACAGAAATTAATCCATTCCATTATTTAATATTTTATTTTATTTTTCTTAAAATATCAGTGTTTGTTTACTTTCTCTACAAATTCTTGATGTGTAAATATAATAAACCTCTCTACAGAGAACTAGATTTAGGCAAAAATATTTTTTGTCCTGAATTGAGCAGATTAAACAATTGTTTAGCAATGCTTTGATACTTTATTTAGCGTGCGGCAAATACATGGACTTCAAATGTTAATGTCCAGTTCACCCAGCCATTCAAGGTCAGGGTGGTCTATGTTGAAAAAATCAGACATCGGACTAATGTTAGCTCTTGATGGACATTTGGACACAATGTGATGGATGTTTTGTTGAGGAGTACCACAGTCACACTGAGGAGTAGAGTTTAGTTAATGACAACAGTAAAAAAGACAGAATGAATGTGTCTTTTTTGTTAGGGAAATAATATTAATTATGACAAATGGAAATATATGAATAGAGAGATGTTCTAAAGATGTTTTTAACAACAAAACATCAGTTAAAACCAACTGAGTGGTTAGGTTATAGAAGAGAGGTCAAAGAGATGTTAATACCATAACCTCAAGTAAGGCAGAATTCTTGATCTCAGAAGTTTTAAGATAAGCGAACGTCAACTCCCAGAATTCACTGAGTAACACTGAGTAAGTGTTGTTATTTTTCCTATCAATGGAAATACTGATAAGAATCTAATCACAGGTGACCATATAAATTGATATAAAGGACAATGTTCATTAAAGCTACTAAGTCTGGAAAAAATACATTAGATTGTTGCATTCATCCATTTTAGTTATTCAGACCTCTCTTGCGCATTAAGTCACTTACTTAGTCACTTACTTACTCTTTCATGGACAAGGCATTTCTTGCATCCTATCCTTCATTCTAGTTCTCTTTTAGGGAAAAGAGGCAGTTGTCTCATCACTGTATGTGCATGACACATACTTCTCTAGAGAGGATGACTAGGTTTTGCTAGTCAGGGCTATGCTTATCATTTTGTGGAGCCACAGTAGGTAGAACAATGGTACAGCATAGGTGAAGTTTAAAGTATTTATTTTCACTTTGTCCTGATAAACTTAGTTAAATCTATTACTAGACTTAACTTGCAGCTTGTGTATATTTTCTCTATCAAAATTCTGAAAACCTGAGGTGCCAGTTTTTATCCAGTGCTGGTAGAGTTCTAGGGGGCATGTAAAAGGGATTAAGAGTCTGCATGTGGTCTCTAAATAAGGAAGAGCTTTCCTGAATAGGGGTAAGCTTTTGCTTACCAATGATAATTAAAGCTGGGAACCCTGTAGTAAGGCATGACTGTCAAATTACAATGGCAGTTTCAGCAGTCCCAGTTGTTTTTGTTGGGATCATTAGGATTATTATGAATAGGAATTAGTTCAGGTTGTTGCTGTAGTACCAACATTCCAGCTGCACAATAACCTCCCTGATTCCATTTCTGGGCTGTCAGTGGAGTTCCCCAGATTTATGGTTCTTCAACCACCCTTTTTTATGAGTTGGAGTGGCTTGAGTTCATGGTCATCATGACAGCCATGGGCCTATATCAGGTCTATATATCCTAAGCCTGATATGGGGCAGTGGTCACATTCTGCATCTGGTATTTTGGTTGGAACAGTGGCTATGTGTTCTGAAATTGGTGGAGCTCTTGGTTTGTCTCTTATTATGGTGATATACAGCATAATTGTCTGCAGAAAGGAAGCCTATATAAACAATAGAAAATTCGTTTTAACAGGTGTCAAGATGGTTACATGTTTTCTTTTTTCAGAAAACTGCTGCATGTGTGATTATTATAAGGTGATCGATTTAATATAAACAAAGGAGTGACTAGAGATTTTTAGGAATGTTCTAGTTAGGACCCCTTTTCATGTCTACAAATTACTGTACGGTTCCTATGAGAATGCATCTCAAGTCATTTCTTATAAAAGCATGAATATCAAATTTGACAATTGATGTACATTGTACATCAGTCACACTGTATTGTATAATTGCATAGTGGCCTTTCAACTCTTTCAAATATTATGAAAATAAATAGAAGAAATGTATGAAAGGCTCCTTTGCTTAATAATGAGGAAGAATAGCATTTTAATAATAATAACAAATCTTTCCTTTTGTGAGAATTATACCACAAGACTGTACTACAAAATGAGTTGTTGTTGTACTACTTTGAATTGCTTCAGTTGAATCTTATTCATTTCATGTTTTTCAGTATTTTTTTCTGTTCAAATGCTAATTGTCTCCATTAAGTGTATTTTTCTAAGTGACTGGCAGAGGGCATACTGTACATAGACTGTATCATTTAAATCTCTTGCTTTACTGCTTGCTGTATAAAAAGCCATTGCTAATGTTATATTCACTGCAAGCAAAGCCAGGGGTTTCTACATTAAACATGTAAAATGTTAACACCATTCAGATTTTTAAATTTAGAAATTATATATTTACATTTAAATAGAGTTTTAATTACATTGTAAACATATTTAAGATTTATTTCTATCAAATACAAATGATACAACCCATCAACAGCCAATTTTTTTCAATTTGTTAACTTTTTAAACTTACATTTCTTTCCCCCCTCCCCCAAGAATGTCATTTAAAGAAGGAGTGCTTAAAGCAGGGAAACCTAAATATTAGTCTGGCCTTAAATATGGAAGCTAACTGTATGACTTTGGTCAGTCACTCTTTCTCAGGCCCCTAGTGACCTACCGTTTTTGGAAAATGTTTCCATGAAAACTGAAAGGACTTGTTTATGTAGATGCAAACATCTACATAGATGTAGATGTAGACTGACCTAAAAGCAAAAAAAGAACAACATTTATCAATTATCATAAATTACAAGGCAACTATATAGCTTACTGCAGCCTTCTTCAATCTTCAGCTTTCTAGATATGTTGGGAATATCAATCATGTGCTGACTGGGAATTCTAGCAAATATAATGTAGCTTCAGTGAATTTGGTGATCATAGACAAAGGATGTTCTTGTATTTCCATGGTATATGTTCCCTTATAGATGTTCATTAGAAAACACCAATGCTTTTTAAAGCCACTAACAAATAGCTCCAGACTAACGGAATTTGAAAATAATCTTCTAAATCAGATATGGATGTATCATCAAAACTGGATAGCAACTGTTTTTGGGGAGTAGAAATAAATGATGTGGCTCTCTCTTAGTTCTCCACTGACTCTCCGAGCAACTTTCATGCATATTTTTATGCTCCACTTCCAAAGTTTATTTTTTCTGTTATATTGCTTTGAATGTTTGTGTCCATTTGGCTAGATAACTTCAGTTTGCTGCAGGCTAACATCATCAGTTAATTGGCCAGTTTACAGCAAGAGCACTGCCCCTTCAACTGAACAGTGCTAATCATACAAGCAAATATTTGTGTATCTTGAAATAGCGCAGCGGTTAATATTTTTAATTACATTTCTTTTGTTTTCTTGAGTAACTAGTTTTTTTCCAATTTTTTTTGTAAATAAATCTAGGGGGTTACTGTTATATAATTCCAATCATCAGTATAAAATGATTTCACTGTGCTTCTAGCTCCCAAGTACATATCTTTGGCTTACTTGGGAGCTGTAAATCTTTCCATCTCAGGTGATTGGGTCTGGTATTATTTAAACAAAGAAAACAGAGAAGGAAACTACCTATTTAAAAAAGGTATGCTTCAAAATTGCACTTTTTAAAAAAATCACATTTCCACTCTGGTTTAAACAGATGAAGCTAACATATGTTTGAAAACTCTTTTTCTGTACTACTTTTATTTATTTATTTTTTAATTGTTGCTGAATGGTTCCAGATTTTAAATGTGATAATTAGGTTATATCATTTATGATTAAACTGATATTCATAAATTATATTAGTCAAGTTCCAAATTTTTGC